>JZKD02S0175807.1:135679-217080 GCA_000966675.3 Picea glauca
AAGACACACAATACAAGAGAGACACAGATTTACGTGGTTCACCCAGTGTGGGCTACGTCCACCAGAGAAATTGCCAGGTCCTTCCTTTATTATTATCTAGCAAATGAAGGGATGCTACCTACAACAAAACCCATTGTAGCTTCCTCTTATTTCTCTCACAGTCTCCTCTCTCAGAATACAATATTCACCATCATCCATAACGGCAATACATTTCCCTCATAAAAGAGGGTTTCATTCTAGGGAAAAAAACCCTAACATAATCTCTATCATTAGATCTGCAACCTTATAATGAACGGTCCAGATTTACAATGAAATTACAATATACTTTTACAAGTAAGAGTGTACCCCCCCTCTGCACTCCCCCGCGTGGAAGAGTGTACATACTTCTGGGGTGTAAATACTTCATGGGGTATAAACATGGCTGAAAGGAAGGACCTCTAAATCAAGAAGATAATCAGGCTCCACAACCAACACACTGTTCCTTGTGTAGAGCCATGTTGGGATTTCTTCTTCATTCTGGATTTATTCTGTACATAATTTCTTCCCCCTTCTTGGCCCTATGGTGTATTTTTCTTTTTTCTTGCATTGTTTGTGCTTGTTTGCTCCACAGGGACTGTTTTGTCATGTGTCGTTGTTTGTGCTCCTGACACCGTCTTTGGGATTGTTGGAACTCTCCACTCCTCAATCCATTCTTGGACCTCCATCTAGATGACCTGCATTTTTACATAGTACTTCAACTACAACCACTCCTTAGCTGTATCCTTCTTTTCTTGTAGCCACATACTGTGGCCCGATGCCTGGAAGTTTGCTATCTACCAAAAATCCTGGACAATTTCTATGGGAATCCTCCATGTCTCTGCAGCTCTATTTTGGAACTTTGTCAAGTATATCATGAACATGTTGTTGTTAAGTTTGTTCTTTTTGAGGTCAAATGCACTGCAAAGGGATGTGTAGTGCGTTGCGCCACATTTTCTTGTCCTTGGAAAGAATAGACTATATGCGGGTTCCTGCCACCCGATAAGTGAAATGAGGATGAGTAACCATGAATAATGGAACTTAGAGCCCCAATCTTGTGCGTCCTTGCAGTCTTCAAGGAATGAGTTTAGTATATAGGGGGCCCAGTTCATTGAGCTCCCCTTCACGTATTATGCCGCTACTGCTACTACTCCTGCGGGTACTTCCTACTTTCTGCAGTTGCACATTAATTTGCAACCCAACAATCATGTTACAAATCGTGTCACATGATCATTGATGTCGCTGATCCTGATAACCATGTTACCCCTCTCCATGCCATACGTTTCTCTGATCTCATCTGAGATGACTTTCGCCTTAGTTTTGTCTTAGAGGTACTATTCAGGCTTCTCCCCATCTGTGGGTAGCCTTGCAATTGCTACGACGAGGTCAAAATTGATAGGCACTAGCCTATCCATCCATAAGATGCCTCTGTGCACCCTCACTAAAAAATCATTTACACATACGTTTATGTGTTTACCATGCCCAAAGTGTGGTATGTCAAGTAGGTTCATTATGTCGATGTTGTACCGTCCTAGGATCCATTGTGCAGGCTCCAACAGTGGCACGCTTGATGGGCCTTCGCCTCTACTCTCCAGATAGCTCTATGTTGCCAAATCCAGGAAATTTATGGTGTTAGAAACATCATGGTTAGAGTATTTAAGGATATCAACTCCTCCTACAATGTCATCATCATTATTCACTCGCTTGGGAATCTTTGCGATCACTATGGCCAATTCTACTTGTATGTGCTATACACCCTGTGCACTGATCTCTTATCACGTATTATTATTCCCTTGTGGGGATGATACCCCACCCTATAGTAGGGCCTCTTGCTTTGTTTCATGCTTTGGTTCTGTCTCTAGGCCCTTCTACATGGAACCCATGGTCAATTCTTCTTGCTGCCACCCTTTCCCCCAGGACATGTCAGATTTTGTCTGTTCAATGTCCTCTGCCACTTGCTCGGGCTCTTGTGAAGGTTCCTACTCCTATTCCACATGCATTGTGGTTTGATTATACTCTGGGGTGTGGATTTCATCCACATTCACCACTGTGGGAATCTTGCTTGTTCTGGTTTGTGTCACACGAGTGCTACTCTATGTGTTTCATCTGATTCTGTTCGACGCTTTGACCCTCATTGGTGACATGGTGAGGAAATATGAACTGTAGACTTCCAAACCAACAGAGGCTAGCACAAATTCTCACTCTATATCTCTTCCACTCGACTATGCATTCTTCTCCTTAGAAAATAACACAATGGGTCGCTTTCCCCCCTTTTTCAAACTTTATAGCGGGACGGAGAAGTGACAACTATGCTGCACTGACATTTGTCACTTCTTCACTTTTTGTTGTGTTTCTTGCATGTTGTTCCTTTTTTTCCATTAACTGATCTTCTGCACATAGTGCTTTCCATTCCCGATTTTCATGCAACACACTGTTATATTCTATCAAAACCCTCCATGCACGTTGATCTGTTTTTATGGATTTTCTTCTTTTTATTTATTTTTCTCATTTTATCTCTCTTAACTTCTAGTACTATAATACACTATGTACATATATTCTTACTGCAATGTATATTTATAAGCACTAGGAAGTCGACTGTCCCTATACAGTTTCAATCAACTCCCATTGATTCTTCCTCTCATTTCCGTGCCTCCCAAATATCTCAAATATACAGATCCCCCATTTGTGACAATATTCACTTCATATGGTCCCAACCAATGTATTCTGAATTTCCATGGATTCTGAAGAAATTTATTGTCATATACCAAGACTAGGTCTCCCTCCTTCAAACTTTTCCTCTTGATATGTCTGTCATACCAAGATTTATCTCTTACTTTTTGTACTTCTTGGTGGAATCTTGATAGGATCCTATCTTCTTCCATATCCATCAGTTGACTTAGTCTTTATTTTACTGCTCCTCATTCTATCATGTTGGTAATTGCTGCTACACACAGGCTAGGTAACAATAATTCTAATGACACCATTGCTTCTTATCCATACACCAACCTGAATGGTGTCTGTCCTGTCAAATTTTTGCTTGTAGTCCTATATGACCATAATACTGCTGGTATCTTCAAATCACAATCATCCCTTTTGACATTGCATATCTTTGTCAAATCATTCTCTAGGATCTTATTAAAGTTTTCCACTCTTCCATTTTCTTGAGGGTGATATGGTGTACTCTTTTGATGATAGACTTCAAACTCCTCATTCATATCCTTGATAGTACTATTGATGAAGTGAGTGCCTTGGTCTCTCATCAAAATCCTTGGGCATCCAAATCTAGTGAGCAATTGATAAAACATGAAGTGTGTTGTTTTCTCTGTGTTGTAATATTTTACTCATGTTGCTTCTTCCCATCTCATTAATTAATCTATTGTAGTAATGATATACCTTGCTCCCGAACTATTTTCTAGTAGATTAATTGGTTCCACAAAGTCTATTGACCATTTTTCGAATAATTGCAAGGTTACTTGTGGTCTTAGGGGCATCTCATCCTGTCTATTAGGTTTACCAATCCTCTGATATACATCACATCTCTGGCAGTATTCCTTTGCATCTCTGTGAATGGTCATCCACCATAGTCCTGCGTGCAATACCTTCTTCGCGGTAGTTTTTTCTGCATAATGTCCTCCAGCTATTCTGGACTCATGAGCCTTTGCTAAAATCTTAGGCCTCTCATGTTTTAGCACACATATTCTCAAAATGTTGTCTGCGCCCAACTTGTATAAGTGTCATGCAATCAATTGATAATCTGCAACTCTAACTACCAGATTTTTCTTATGCACTATGTTAAAATCTTGTGGTGCAGTCCATGTACTCAAGTATTCAATGATGTCAAAAAAATATTCATCGGCTACTTGGATTGAAAATAACTGCGCATCAGGGAAATTGTCCTCTAAATTTTTAGGTTCCTGTCCATTGGTGATCCTTAATAGGTGATCAAGTCCTGCATTCAATTTCCTTGTTTTGACTATCACTTCAAAGTCAAATTCCTGAAACAACAATAACCATCTACAAATTATCCCCCCCAACACTAGCTTATTGAATAGATATTTGAGGGCATAATGATCTGTGAACATTTTAAAGTGTTTCCCAAGTAGATAGTGTCTGAACGTTTGCAATGCATATACCATTGTTAGGCCTTCTCTTTCTGTAGTATTGTAGTTCTGCTCTGAATCTGACAATTTTCTGCTTGCAAATTCTATAGGATGGTCTAACTCTCCTGCTCCTGGTTGCGCCAATAGAGCTCCAAGTGTTATGGATGATCCATCTACATGCACATGAAATGTATTTTCCAAGTATTAGAATACTGGTATAGGTGTTGTGACGATTATTTATTTTAGAGTGTCCAAACCTCGCTGACAGTCCTCATTCCACTGGGATTTACTATCTTTCTTTAAAAGTTTCTCCATTGGTGCAGTGATTTGCATATACCCTTTTATGAATTTCCTGTAGTAGTCTATGTGCCCCAATGTTTCTCTCAATTGGTGTACTGATTTTTGTGGTGGTAAATTGAAAATCACTGCAATCTTGGTAGGATCTACTAGCAAGCCTTGTTTGCACACTATATGGCCCAATAGTATTCCAAATGGTGTCCCAAAAATTCACTTCTTGATATTCAATGATATCTAACATTGCCTACATCTTTCCAATATTATCCTTAACACTTACACATGGTCTTTTAACAAACTATATATAGTCAAATCATCCAAATACACTAGCTAAAAACTGATGGATGAATTCTTTGAATGCAACTATGAATACTCTTGAGAATATTGTTGGTGCATTATTCAATCCAAAAGGAATGACTGTTTTTGGTAGGATCCCAATTCTTTGGAAAAAGTGGTCTTGTACCTATCTTTTGGGGCTATCTTAATATGATGGTAACCTGAGAATCCATCTGTGAATGAGTATGCTTCCTGGCCTCCTACATTCTCTAATACCTCATTTGTGAAAGGGGTGGGAAAAGGGTCGTGCAGGAAAGCATCATTCAACTTCCTCAAATCGACACATATACTTATGCCTCCTTTCTTCTTCTCCTGAACTACTATAGGGATTATCCATTCCGATTCTTCTACTGGTTCTATGATTCTAGCTTCCAACATTCTATCAATTTCTTCTTTTACTTTCTGCTTATATATTGGATTCAGTCTATATGGTCATTGTCTAAATGACCTAGCCTCATGTTTGAGAGGTATCTTCATCTCTCCTAGATATCCTTCTATGAATTTAATCTCTATAAAGGTTGTTGGGAATAGGTCACCGTACTCGCGGAGTAACTCTACTATTCTTTCTATTGTTTGTTCATCCTAGTAGTCTCCAATACTGGCCATTTTGGGATTATCATTTGTACCAATATTTACTTTCTTCACCTTGATTGGAACAAGAAATACCTTTGATTCCAAAGATGGAACTACCACCTCTCTTTCTCCTTCTATTTCTGTAATTTGGATATTGCACGGATCATCTTCATCCATTGCTTCTTCCTGCACATGATAACATGCCAATAGTTCTTTCACTGTTTTTCTATTTTGTTGTTGGTATTATGTGATAAGTTAAACCTATGGTTCCTTAATAAATATCAACCCTCTGATTTGTTTGAGTGATGAATCAATGTTTGGGTTCTCATTTTCAAATGAGAAAGTGACTATAAAATTCTTTTCTAATGCTGTCCATTCTGCAATTCCTCTGCACAGTTCCTGGTCTACATGCCAGTTTGCCAGAATTCCTTCCAATGTGTGAATGAAGTCATGAGGCCCTTCCTATGGTGGTTTCATTCTCCATAGTGTTCTGCACTTCTCCAAGTGTTTTTCTAGTGTCCCCTGTCTATCATATCTCTTCATCTCATTTCTTCCCTGTTCTACGTCGAATCTAATGCGTAGTAATTTCTTACATTGGTACTAGTCCTTAACTGTCTCTTTATGTGCACCCCACCAACTTGCAGGTGTTTCCTTGAGTGATATATCCAGGGCTAAGAGCCTCTGATTTTCTAACACTTCATATTCATATCTTTTTAGGAATTCTTCTAAGTCATTCGCCCCATGAAAACTAGGAGGTTCTCTTATCTCTGTACCTACCCATCTTACCGTGAGGTCTATTCTTGCGTACCTTCTTGTGGATACTTCATGTAATATCTGTTTCCAATTCTCCAGCCCTGTATCTGAGTCTAAAGTGAATTATGTGATACTTCTCCAACTGAGTACCCCATATGCATTTGGATTCACATAATATTCTTCTCACGTGGTGGTTCTTTATAACTGGTTGATTTCCTCCAGGTCTAAGCAAGTGGGTTCTACAAACCTTTCTCCTTATGATAGGTCTAGTGGCACAACGAAACTGTATTCTCCTGACTCAAATATCATATTCCTTGTCTTCAAATTGATTATTGTCTAGTTTTCAAATGCCCAATCCAAGCCAAGAAATGATGGATAAGGTGTTGTGCCATCCAGTATTTCTATCACTTAAAAATTCGCTTTAGTACGCACTCCATCCATATCTACCGTCACACCCTTTAGCCTTCCAATTGACAAAACCCTATGTTGATTTGCTAGTTTTAGTTGAATAGGTGAATATCCTAATGTGGGATCTCCCATACATTTCCATGTATTCTTGGGTAACACATTTACTTATGATCCTAAATCTAGTATAATATCCCCCACGTTTAAGTCTCCAATATTTGCATTCAGCCTCAATTCTCTCCTTGTTCTCCTCCATGTATGTAGATGATTAATAATTTTCTTCTCTATCTTCCCCTCTGTTATCACATAAAGCTGTCTAAGAGCTGTAGGGTGACCCAATCCTTTTCTTGCACGGGTATCAGTCTCGATTTCAAATTGCACCTTTCTCATGACCTACTTCAGGCTCGAAATGCAAGCAACAGGTGAGATCATCTTTCAACGATAGAGATCCTATCAAGCAGATCAACAATTCACTAAATCAGAACTTAGGAAGTTCAGAGGAAAGCATTGTTAGGACTCGTGAATTATGAAGTCATGAAAATATCATAGCCATTGATCAAAATAGGGATTTGGACCATAGATTTGGTCCTGAGGAACTCACAAGTTTGGGAATTGAGAGAAAGGAGAAAGTAGTTGTTAAAATTTGCAAGATGCAAAGTCCCGATTTGCAAAGAGTTGATCAGAGCCGTTAGATCGTGGGGATTGTGGACCATTGATATGGAAAGAAAAAATTACTAGTTTGGTTTTTGGGAGTAGGGTGATAAGTAATCTTCTGACAACACGAAGCACGAAGTTGCGAAGTGCTCAAGAGTGGGCCCATGGTCATAGCTCGTGGTCATATGGAAAGCGGGTCCAAGAGGAAAGGTTGGCGCCCATCGCGTGGAGACAACCGAGGAGGAGTTATGAAGAAGAAATCATGGCCATTGAATGGAAGGTGGGAACGTGGCAGTAGATAAGAAAATTCACAATTTCATGATTCAAAGAGTTAACAAGGGGCAGAGTGCCAACTCTCCAAAGTGAAAAATCCTAAAATACCACTTGGGATAAAGCGTCATATCACAACCCTATGTCACATTGATGTGAGGCCAAAGTCACAAGGCCCTCATCCTCTACTCCGCGTCCAAGGCTATTAAAATGCTAAATTTGGCGCTGTCTTCATGCAAAGTCTAATGTATCCCAAAATTAGTGGATGGATAAATTTCTTTGGTGACACCTAAAATGGCAGGCCTTCCCCAATCATAGATCTCGTGCAGACCCATGGCTCTAAATTTGTATGGTCATTCAAAATCATAGCAAGTGGCCGTCCCCCAGTTACCTGGCTTGGTCCCGATCCCAAGGAAATATCAATTAATGGACACAGGCCAGTAGTTGAATCCTGGGCTCACTCCATAAGTAGAAGGAATGGAGGCCCAAACGCAAAGGTCAAAGCTGTCAGCCCAAGGTTCCTTGAAGACAGATTTTATTGAAAAATTCATACTGATTTGAGTTTGTGTCATGCATAGTCTGACAGAACGGGCGTCGAATGGGAACTTTGAATGCAACAATCCGATCACACTCTTGATGGTTGCAACAATTCTGCTTATATATAGGTAGTTTTGATATTTTGTAATGGTTGAATGGTTGAGCTAGGCTCCTTGCTATTGTAATATTCTTATGAATAACACTGGTTCTCTGGTTATGTATTTGTTTTTGAGACAACTTGATTAATCTAAGTCATCTTTCTTACTTCATCTTATTTTCCTTTGATACTGAGAGAGTTCATGTTTGAATGATTCACATGGATTGTTGTAATTGTATTATGATAAATGTTTGATTATAGTACTGTTATGATTTTTTTCTGCTTCCTTGAAATTTGAATCCACAATGGCCTTGTGTTTAATTTTTTCCTCCTTAGGCTGCTAGAAAATCTGATGTTCATAGAAGAACTCTACAGCTTTCTCACTAAATATTCCTGCTACTCACCCTTACTACAACTTACCGATTGAAGTTGATTCAAGGCCTCAACGGCTGGTGCATGCCAGTCCAAATTTCTGAGTTAGAACGTTATTATCATTGATTCCTCTCCATTTGATCACCTAAAACTCATTTACATTTACTGTATAAACCGATGGGTATTGGGCTTCCTGTTAATGCAATCTAAAGGTGACCTCTAGTGCTAACATTTATGGCGTCGTTGTCAGGGATGAATTGAATATTTTCCCTAGGATAGAACGACAAAGAAGCTCTGATTTTGAAATTACATCAGATATCAGTACCATTGAATATTGAAACTTGCACATGGTGACTCCACTATTTGGAGTACCCTTTTTTAGTTGTGTCTACCTATAGCACACCTGAAGCTGACCCAGAGAGGCTTTGTCGAGAATGATTTTAGCAGCTTCTTTCTCAGCTTGAGAAGTTCCCTAGGAGAGAGAAAACGATCAGATCTGGCCTTTGATGGTGAACAAAGACCAGACACATTCAAAGCTGCATATCATTCACTTGGTGACTCCATGTTCAAAGAGTCAATCAGTGACTCCACTGGTTTGAAATGGAAAGGATTTTAGCTCATAGGTATGCCTTCTGTGATTTTTTGAAAATAGTTGGTTTCCCTAATGCACTGCTTGATTGGATTGACCTGGAAAGAAGCCTTCCTAAATTTTGAGGAAAAGAGTGGGAAGTACCAACTAAACATTTGCTAGAATTTCATGAATTTATTCATCGATTTCATATCGTGCATGAAGATGTTTAGATTCATATTTTCAAGTGTTCATTAAAAGGGATTACGCATGAATGGTGTTAATCTCTTCCCACTGCAAGCATCAACTCTTTGACATATTTTCATGAAACTTTCCATTTGTTTTGTAAGGATTATTTTTCAACTGAGTATCTTTATGAAAACTATTGTGATGAGTTTTCTTTGCTTTATAGAGATTTTGCCTGTCACAAAGATCAGTTTTGTGATGAAGTTGTTGTTGTGGAAGAAATAATTTTCCATGAAGATCATGAGGTGTTGAATGATATTCATTGTGATAGAAATAACATAGAAATGCTTGGAATCATATTAGATGTGTCTGTTGTTTTAAGCATTCATAAAGATCAACATGTCTCTTCTAAATATTCCAATGCTGAAGAGAAAGTGTATTATGCATTGGATGTTTCTCCTGACTACAAAGCTGAGATAGATAGAAAGCTAATAGAAAAAGCTAGGGAATATTCCTCTATGTTTTTTCCTAGTTTTTCAGAGTTGAAGGTAGAGTTTTCTTGCTTCTCTTATAAAGGAAATGTAGAGGAAATTCTTGTCCTGGAAATTGATGTTTTTGGCAATCCTACTTATGATAAAATAATTGTTTCAAATACTGACCAAGAACAACCCAATTTTGATAAATATCCTAGTGAATATGATGAAGAGCAAATCTTTTCCATGGTTCCTGTTTATGATGGTTATGAATCTAATCCTTGGGGGAGCCATGAAGGAGAAATGGAAGAGATAAATGGGTAGTTTATCTCCTGTCTAGAGCCTGTAAATGAGCAAATATCACCTCAGACTAGCCAACCTACATCAGTCCTCCACCCACCTGTACACTCTGAGAGAATTGAACGATGGGTGAGAACAATGAAGTACATGAGGTAATTTATTACCAGTTGAGATGCCCTGATTATAAATTTTGTGACCCGATGGGGTTATATATGGAGCTGTGTTTTCCAAAATCCTTGGAGCTTGCAAAAGTATTCATCTTGTCATCATTTGGGGGTATTGTCAGCGTTCCCAAACATGTTCCCTTTATACTGTTATACATCCTTTCCCTTTTGTGGATCATTTGTAGTAAAAATAAGAATTATATTACCAGGCAGTCTGGGTGGCTATGGTGGAAGTTTGCTTTCACCTAAAACTTTGTAAAAATCAGGTTTGTACATAAATAATCTCCTTCTATAGTATATGTGTTTTCTTTATTTTTGTAAGTAGAGTAGTGTACATATTTCCCTGTTTTCTTTGGCGAAAGTTTTTGAGCTAGAATCCATACCCCAATAGCTAAGGCACTGGAACTGCGTGTTCTTGGTAGCTCATAGGGAGCATTCCATCCTCTGTGGAGCCAAATGTTATCACATAAAGCTATCTAAGAGCCACAGGGTGACCCAATCCTTTTCTTGCATGGGTATCAGTCTGGATTTCAAAGCACATCTTTCAGAGCGACCCACTTCAGGCTAGAAATGCAAGCAATAGGCGAGATCAACTTTCAACAACAGAAATACAATTAGGCAGATCAACAGTTTGCTGAATCAAAACTTGGGAAGTGCAGAGGCAAGAGTTGTTAGGATTCGTGAGGAATAGTCATTGATCAAAGGAGGGATATGGACTATATATTTGGTCCCGAGGAACTCGCAAGTTTGGGAATTGGGAGAAAGGAGAAAGAAGTTGTTAAACTTTGTGAGCTGCGAAGTCCCAATTTGTGAAGAGTTGATTAGATCTGTTGGATTGCAGGGATTGTAGACAGTTGATATGGAAAGAAGAACTTGCTAGTTTGGGTTTCAAGAGTAGGGGGACAAGGAAGATTCTGACAATGTGAAGCACGAAGTCGCGAAGCGCTCAAGAGTGTGCCCATGGTCATATGGAAAATGGGTCCAGGAGGAAAGGTTAGCGCCCATCGCATGGAGCCACCCAAGGAGGAGTTTTGAAGAAGAATCATGGTCATCGAATAGAAGGTGGGAACATGGAAACAAATAAGAAAATTTTCAATTTCATGATTCAGAGAGTTAACAAGGGGCAGAGCGCCAACTCTACAAAGTGAAAAATCCCAAAATACCACTTGCAATAAAGCATCCGATCACAGATCGAGGTCACATAGGAGTGAGGCCAAAGCCACAGGGAACTTATCCTCTGCTCAGTGTCCAAGGCTCTTAAAATTCAAAATTTGGCGTTGTCTCCATGCAAAGTCTAATGTATCCCAGAATTGGTGGATGGATAAATTTCAGTGATGACACCGAAAATGGCAGGCCTTTCCTAGTCACAGATCTCGTGTAGACCCGCGGATCTGAATTCGTATGCTCATTCAACATCATATTTAATCATAGCAAGTGGCCATCGCCTGGTTACCTGGTCTGGTCCTGATCCTGAGGAAATATCAGTTAATGGAAACATGCTAGTAGTTGAAGCCTGGGCTCACTCCATAAATATAAGGCATGGAGGCCCCGATGCAAAGGCCAAAGATGTCAGCCCAAGGTTCCCCAAGGATGGATTTTCTTGCAAAAACCATACTGATTTGAGTTTTCATCACACACAGTCTGACAAAGAGGGCATCGAGTGGGAACTTTGAATACAACAATCCGATCACATTACTAATGGTTGCAATGGTTCTGCTTATATATAGGCAGTTTTGATATTTTGCAATGGTCGAATGGTTGAGATAGGCTCCCTGCTATTGTAATATTTTTATGAAGAACACTGGTTCTCTGGTTATGTATTTTTTTTTTAGACAACTTGATTAATCTAAGTCATCTTTCTTACTCCATTTTATTTGCCTCTAATACTGAGAGAGTTCATGTTTGATTGATTCACATGGATTGTTGTAACTGTATTATGATAAATGTTTGATTATAGTATTGTTATGATTTCTTTCATCTTCCTTGAAATTTGAATCCAAGATGACCTTGTGTTTAAGTTTTTCCTCCTTAGGCTATTGGAAAATCTGATGTTCATAGCGGACCTCTACACCTTTCTCACTAAATATTCATCCTAGTCACCCTTACTCCAACATATTGACTGAAGTTGATTCAAGGCCTCAATGGTTTTTGCATGGTAGTCTAGATTTATAAGTTAGAACGTTATTATCATTGAGTCCTCTGCATTTGATCGCCTATAACTCATTTACATTTGTTGTATAAACTGATGGGTACTAGGCTTACCTTCAATGCAATCTAAAGATGAATTCTAGATCTAACACCCTCTACCTCTGTGTTACATTTTTCTACCATATTTTTAATGCTTTAACAGATGATGGATCATTAAGTAGTTTAACACAAGATTGCAGAAAAGCCTTTATGGTACTTACTTGTCCTAGGGGTTGTGCTTCATTAGTGTGATCCAACGATGAATGCATCTCATATGTTGGCTTTTCCTAATTATGTTGTGCATTCGATGTAGATGCAATGTTTCGCTTACTTGAATGTCTTCTTTTTGTTTTACGCATCAAACTACTTATGTGGTTCAACATTCTTCTTCCCTCATTGGTGTTCTGATGGATATTGTCTTACTGCGTCATCTCTTGTCTTAGCTCCTCCATGCACAACTATGTTGATATTTCTTCCATCATCCCTTTCTTTTGAAGAAATCCATTGAACATTCTGATTGTCTTGATTTCTCTTTTCTTGGATCTTCCCCAATAATGTCGGATAGTTTTCTGAGTCATGATCTGATGCGTGAAAATACATACATGTCGTAGGTGGAAGTGGACATTGTATTGCATAGTGTCATTGTTGTTGACATGTATGGCATATAACTACTCCTCTACCTCTTCCAAATCTTCCTCTACCTCATCCTCCACCTCTGTAGTGAGCTCGATCGCCTCGCAGGGCGTTGTACCGAGGAACCTTATTATACTGCGTGGGATTATACTGTGGTTGCGTAGAATTATACTGTGGCTACACAATGTTATATTTTTGTAGAGAAGTGTTATATGGGGATGGTATGATCTAGGTTGATAGTGGTTTCCACCCACCTTTTCCAACTAGCTCAAAACAGTTTTCTGGCAATTTTGGCAATTTACTATTTTTAGCAGTTTTAACTTTCGGGGCCATTTTGAGGGCCTAAATGAAGGTTTTTCGGGATTGAGCATATCATTGATATTCAAAGGCATGATTTATCCCCCAAAATTAATTTCCTTGACGATACCTTTCCAACGGGATATCATACACCTAAAACAAAGATCGTATGCAAAATTTACGACCCCTGGAAGTTGATGTACTAACTTACCCAGACGGGGCCCACATGAATTTTGGCGCTTCATCTCCTAGGTTTAGGTTTTTGGATGTCTAGGGTTTTTTTCATTCCCATTTATTGTAAAAAAGTCCTTTAGAGACTCATTATAATGATCTTCTTGTGAACAAGCGCAACCGTCACATCTCTTCTCAAAGACAAGCCGCCACCATTCTAGCAAGCTTGTTTCCACTGCATTTTACAGTTTCAATTTATTTCCTTATTGAATAGAAAACCAGTTTTAGTATATATCAGTTATGTTGTGTTAAGAACCTATTAATAATATGTAGTCATTTCGTTCTACTCACAAAATCTGGATCAGTGGTAATCAGCGTGGTCTCCTCCTTGTCATCTTAATGCATGTCCCCAATGAGGTCAGAGTACAAAGAGTTGGGTCTCGAGCTTGTTTCTCTTGAGGAAAAAATATCTCACATGCCCAAGTGACCTCTCATGGAAGGAGAAAATAAAGATGAAGAGACAGGAAATCCTTTCAAACTGTTGATTGAGGAATCCCTCACACAACAAAGGAACAAGATGATGGATGCATCTTCTTCAAGCGGAGGCACCTCCCCCTTCAAGGTACAAATAAACTTCAATATTCCTATATTTGAAGGTCATATAGATGCAGATGTTGTAGAAAAGTGGTTGAATCTACTAGAAGGGTATTTTTTTGTCCATAACTTTTAGAATACAGAAAATATTACTTTTGTACTCCTCAAAGCCGTTCCCCATGTCAAAGATTGGTGGGAAATTTATGTGAGCAAAAGGAAATAGAGGAAACCTAATTATTTAGTATCACGACCGTATGGGAATACTTCAGGGATGCTATTAAGGAAACATACTACCCTGTCATAAATTATGATGAATTGTATACCAAATGGACTACACTGTGGCAAGAAAGAGACCAAGCATTGCCATATTTCACAAATATCTTTCATACCTTGCACACCAAGATGGGTATCAAATAATCAGAGTGACATATTTTTATCAAGTATCATGGTTCTTTGGATATATACATCCAGACCGAAATGGAATTTCTGGACATCTCATCCTTGGGCGTGGCCTACTGATGTGCCATCAAAATTGAGCAGAAGGTCAAACACAAGACGCGACAATTTGGGCCTGGGTACCCCTCACAACAAAATCCAGGAAAGGGTGGCCCCAACCCCCCAAAAAAGGACAAAGCAAAGATGGATAGTATCAAGAAAACTAGTCCAATATGCAAGCAAAGAAGGACATCGGAAAGACAAAGAAAGATACCGGGAAGTGGTGCGACTTCCATAAGAGCCCTTGGCATAACACTGCTGACTTCCACTCAAAGAAATCATTGGTGGCAGAAGTGAAAGCCTCTGAATAATATGCGGGTTCAGACTCTGAGCCAGAAGCAGAAAGGGGAAGACAGATCATTGACACAGAACCAATGCCACTCTGTTTCTACCACCAAGCTCCATCTTGGTGAACCAGATGAGCCAGAATAAGGAGAATGCCTCTTCCATTCATAGATGCGGGTAAAAGGCACCCTGTTGCACTTCATTGTTGATAGCGGTAGCCAGAAGAACCTCATCTTAGTAGAGGTCATCAAGCGGCTAGCCCTGCCAACAACACCACACTCACAACCCTACATCATTTAATGGATCCGCCAAGGAAGTGATCTCCACATTAGCCAGTAGTGTCAACTGTCACATGACATCAATCCCTTCAAAGAAGAGGTATTGTGATGTTTCTCCTCTCAAAGTTTGTGATGTTCTTTTGGGCCAACCTTATTTATGTCATGTTGTATATGAATCTAGGCATCGTAGTGTTATGATTACTTTGAACAGGAACTTATATAGGATACCTGAGGCAGTCCCACCTAGTGCTATTTCCTTGATCGATGCTAAACTATGGAGGAAGGTCATCTCTCAAATGGGGAAGTTTGTCTTCTTCATGATTTTCTCTCAGAATAAGAGAAATATCATAGCCACATCCATGGTCTCTTCGACCAAACTCTCCACACTATAGAAGAGGGTAGATAAGATCATGAAAGAATACTCAGATATCTTCTTCTCACCTACCGGGGTACCTCTACACTGCCAGGTCAAGCACCCCATCAATCTGACCCCTGACGCACCGCTTCCCAATGGGCCAATCCATCACTACTCTCTGTTATAGAATGAGGAGATCAAGCGACAGATCCAAGAACTGCTCCACAGGGGGCACATACATCCCATATCATCACCTTGTGGGAGCCCAATCATGTTGGTACAAATGAAATATGGAACCCGACGACTCTGAATTGATGACCAGGCTCTGAATAAAATCACAGTCAGAAACCGGTACTTGATTCCCCCAATCGATGACCTCCTTGATCAAATCACGGGGACCAAATACTCCAATAATATTGATCTGAAGTCTGGCTACCACCAGGTCCCGATAGAATAGACAGATGTATGGAAAACTGCTTTCAAGTCAAAGGAAGGCCTTTTTGAATGGTTGGTCATGCCCTTTGGTTTAAAAAATGCTCCAACCAATTTCATGAGGATGATGGAAGATATCCTGTGACCATTCATCAATAATTTTGTAGTGTTGTATCTGGATGAAATTATCATTTACAATAATACTTGGGCCGAACACTTGTAGCATATTCAGTAGGTTCTGCACACTCTGCGGTAGCACAAGCTATATGCCAACATGGAAAAATGATCCTTCGACATGGACAAGGTCCATTACCTGGGCTACATAATTGATAAGCATAGCGTACATGTGGATCCAACCAGGATCCAAGTCATCTGTGACTGGCGAGCCCCAACCACACTCACTGAGCTTCAGAGCTTCTTGGGCCCTTCTAATTTGTACCACAAGTTCTTGTTGGGATTCTCCCATATTGCATGGGCCCTCAAGAAAATAACAAGGGGTGGTGGTAAGGAAAAATTTGTGTGGGATCGGTCCCAACAACAAGCATTCGATGATTTGAAGCAACACTTGTGCTCAGCCCCAGTAATTTCACTACCAGACCTGCAACATCCCTTTGAGATTGAGACAGATGCTTCAGACTATGCAGTGGGTGTTGTTATCACTCAGCATGGCCACCCTGTGGCATATCATAGTGAGACACTATCATATGTTGTCCATAAGTACCCTACTTACGACAAAGAAATGTACTCCATTGTGCAAGCTTTCCACCAGTGGAGACATTACATTCTTGGGAAGGAGACATTCATCCACACTGATCACAAGCCACTATAGTTCATGCAGACACAAGGAAAATAGCAGAATGATCACCATCAAAAGTGGTCCACATACTTTCAACAATTCCACCTCAACATCAAGTATAAAACAGGAAGCACCAATCACATAGCTGATTGCTTCAGCAGACCGCTAGTTGCGAAACTCACCATGGTGATAGAATCCTATGAACATGATACCTTTGGATGGTCCCAACTCTATGAGACAAACCTAGTCTTCGCCACCACCTACCAAATGTTGGGTGCAAATACAATTGTTGATAATTTCCATCTTCAGGATGGGTTGTTGTGTCGTCTAGGCCATATCTATGTTCCATCAAGTGAGTGAATGAATTTTATATGGGAAGCCCACTACAGTCAGGTGGCAAGACACTTCGGTGTCAAAAACATAGTGGTGATGCTACATAAACATTTCTACTGGCCAAAACTTTGACAAGAGGTCAACAAGTATATCAGGTCCTACACTACCTATGTTATTACTAAATCGACCACTAAGAAATAGGGCCTGTACACCCCTCTTCCTACTCCTGAAAATCCATGGTAATCCATATCAATGGACTACATTTTGGGCCTCCCATCCACAAAGTGGGGAAATGATTGTGTTTTTGTCGTTGTTGATCACTTTTCTAAGGTGGCGATTCTAGTTGCCTGCAAGAAGAACATCATAGTAGAGGCCACTGCCAAGCTCTTCTTTGAACGAGTCTGGGTATATTTTGGAATCCCACAAACCATTGTGTCAGATTAGGAAAATTGATTTCTCATCACATTCTAGTCAAGCCTCTGGTCACTACCAGACACCAATCTCACCAAATCCATGACCTTCCACCCCTAGACAGATGGCCAAATTGAGGTTGTAAATCGAATGATTGTTCATATCCTTCGCATGTATAATTCAAGTCACCCTTGCACATTGGATGAGAGACTTACCTATGTCCAACATAGCTACAACTGAGCGTTGCATGGCTAAACCAGACAACACCCCTTTCAGGTGGGGTTGGGATTCCAACCATTGGGTCCCATAGGTGTTTCACTTCCCCTTGCGATCACCTCGACTGACTCATCTCCTGCTCCAAGTGAAGTTGAAAAATCCACCCATTTCATTGAGCAGATCCAACACATATACCAACAAGTTCAGGATATCCTACATAAGTCCAATGACAAGTACAAGTAATACCATGATCAACATCGGGTGCCACATAAGTTTCAGGTGGGAGACAAAGTTTGGTTTCACTTGCTGAAAGAATGCCTTACAGGACCCCATTGAAATCTTTTCCCAGTCTTTTATGGGTCGTACACCATCACCAAGGCCATGGGGGGTAATTATTTTGAGATCAACATTCCTCCTTTCCTTGGCCTGCACCCAGTGTTCAACGTGGATCTCCTTCACCCTTATTTCCCACCACTATTGGACACCTCAGACATAACAGAACAACCGAGACAAAAAAATCTCAACCCCAACTGCATACAACAGGCATATCTAGTGATTAGTTTTTTTACATACATATCAAGGGCACTCGACAACAAAGGATCCATCTTTATTGAGTCGTCAAAGCAAGGCAACTCCTACACCAAGGCAAGTGGCTCACCCATGGCCAAATTCAACATAAATTTCCTCATATGGTGGGGGAGCTAAACAAAATGGATATCATTGTTCATAAGGAGGAAGGATTCTTCTAGGTGGATATCGATGGCGACCCACCTTTTCCAATTGGCTCAAAACAATTTTCTGGCAATTTTGGCAATTTACTATTTTTAACATTTTTAACTTTTGGGGCCATTTAGAGGTCCTAAATGAAGGTTTTTATGCATAGAGATTCTCAATGATAATGAAAGGCATGATTTATCCCCAAAATTAATATCCTCAATGATACCTTTCCAATGGGCTATCATATGCCTAAAACGAAGATCGTATGCAAAAGTTACGACCTCGTGAAGTTGATGTACTAACTTACATAGACGGGGCCCACATGAATTTTGGTGCTTCATATCCTAGGGTTAGGTTTTTGGATGTTTATGGTTTTTGGAATTCCTGTTTATTGTAAAAAAGGCCTTCATAGGGTCATTGTAATGATCTTCTTGGGAACAAGTGCAACCGTCACATCTCTTCTTAGAGATAAGCTGCCACCATTCCAACAAGCTTATTTCCGCTGCATTTTATAGTTTCAACTTATTTCCTTATTGACTAGAAAACAAGTTTTACTGTATCTCTATTATTTTATGTTAAGAACCTGTTAATAATCTGTAGTCATTTTTTTCTACTCATAAAATCCAGATCATGGTACTTGGTTAAATTTTGGTGCATCTTGCCCTGTCATCATTTATGCCTGCACCCTATAGGCGTCTAATGCTCTTTCCCTCATCAACTCCATAGTTCTGCAATATTTTTCATCATGGCCCACTGACTTTAAAAAGTTGCAATTTTAACTCTTATGCACTTTCTGGTATTTACACATCATTGTACAATGATATGGATCATGCCTCTGTGTCTTACATATCTCACACCATAGTCCTCCTGATTGAAAAGGGTTTGGCAATCCTGTTTCCATGTACTGCGTGAAAGTTGGGCATTCATTATTGCGGTGTCCTTCTATCCTACATGTGTTACATTAAACACCTTCTCTTTTTTCCATACCCCTTTTCTAGTTCAGTTGAAAGGTTAAATTCTTCAGATCCTCCTTCATCTCCTCTATTGTTGGATCTGTCTTCTGATATTGGTTCTCTTCCAGTTGTAAGGCTTCTTGTAGAGCCTTTACCTGATTTTGAAACTTTTGTTGTCTCAAAGGGTATTTCAAGTGTGGTAGCAGGGAATTCACAAATAGATGTCTATGCTGCATATCTATCATGACATACTTCAACTTTCCCTTCAATCGTTTGAATATTTGGTCAATATCCCAGATATATTCCTTTGGTTTTTGTTTGATCTCTATCATCTCATTCATATATTGATCCTATGATATAGGCTTGTGGAATTCAGTTATCAACAAATTATTGATATCTTCAATCATTTTGGTTGTTTCTGGTGGAATGTTTGTAGCTAATATCCTATACCAATTCAATGTGTGGTCTCTTAGTTTGATAGCTAACTGCACAAGTTTTTTATCCTCCTCTGTGATCTGCTTTTCTTCCCAGATAATTTCACAGATGAACAAGTGCTTCTCAGGGTCCTCAGATGCCTCTCCCTTGAATTATGGTAAACGGATGGTAGGATCATGTCATGCCATCCTAAATGATGAACTACTACCTCTGTGTGATGTAGATCCTTGACTAATGCTTCATGAAACATATCCCCCAGTTGTTTCTCCCTGTGTATATGTACTTCCTACTGTGTTTCTTCCACTCAAATTCAGATGTATAAATGGTGGTGTTCTTTCTCATGTATTATTCAAACATGATTCCTCTAACTTCTCCTTGGATAACCTAGGTTCATGTCTACTATAGTTTCCATCAAAACCACCTAAACTATCAGACTCTTGGTAAACCAGAAGGCAACACAACATACACAATGCACTGTGCAGTATCACCCAAGATAGTTCTTATGGGTGGCTACAATATGCTCAGGTGCTTTCATCCTGGGAATGAGTGGGGATATGGGATTAAACTTTGTGATCTTCATTTGTTACTTTAACATTAAACTTATATTGAATATCCTACCATTCTTATTCATGCATGTAAAATAAAAGATCTAGCTAGTCATTCATGTATTTGTATAACATCTAATCATTGAAAGTAAAGGAAATACACAATATTCAATCACATAACACATGATCTACCATGGTTCACCCCTCCTGGGCTACTTCCACAAAGATTTGGCTGCTCTTCTCTTTTATTATGGTGTTTCCAAAACTACAATGTCGCATGCATTACAACTCTCCATCAAATGGGCCGAGATATACAATGAGGAGGACTAGATCACACCAGGCTCCTCAACCTGTGATATAACCCTCAATATCTACCTTATTTCCTCTCCTCATCTCAACAACTTCAAAATGAGATTGGATTTTATAGACATTTAGTCTTCGAACAACATAGTAACAATGACCAAACCCCGACCTAGAACTCCTAGGTACCTATTTATACATGTTTTTGGCTTACCAACCATTGAATTCTTTTACCAAAACCCTAACCCTAGCATGGTTAGGTATTCTTGCATGCACGCCTCACATTATTTTCTCCTCTTGCATGCATGTTTGCTTCCCACGTGCTTCTTTTCTTGCCAGCTTTATTTCTCCCACGTCGTGCTTTTCCCCCAAAATGGGCCTACTCACAACAAAGACCCAATAGATTCATGTATTCATTAGCCTTTTGTGAAGAGAAGCCTAGGCAATATTTGAAGGTACTGATATGAGAGGTTTCCTTGTTCCATCTTGACATATTTATAATGTTATTTGTGGAGCCCTATCTAAATTTTGCTCCACGATATTACCAACGCTAGCCACTATTGTAATAGTATTAGATCTAGATTTTATATTCCATAATTACCATTCATTACCTTCAAGTCACCATTTTTAAACACATCCTTATGGTGGTATAAAGTTCTTATTTTATTCCATAATATTGATAGCATGGAGTTTGACATATATCTAATGTGTCAAGCTTCATTACAAGTAGAAATCTTTTATTTATTTCCCTTTGTTTGGTAATAACAACATTTCATGCTAGAGAACCGATCAAAAATTATCTTCTTGAATATTAATTCATATGATGAACCTTCTTAATAACCTCAATCATTGAGGTCAACAATATTTTACAAATACAATTGTTTTTACAACAAGGTGTAGTGTGCATGCTTGTAATGAAAGAAATTTTATCAAATGTTTCAACAAAGTTTGTACTCAACTTCCTTTTAGAATATGCACTCATCATTTAGCATCTCAACTAGTTGTGTGGCCTTGTTATCATTATTTGTACATCAGAATAATCTACCCATAGGTGGATATTCCAACTATAAAGGAGTAATTGCTTCTATCACATCCCATAACTTAACCTCAATTTCCTTTGCACTTTCCTTTAATATCACATTTAAGGGGGCACCAATAAGTTCAATTAAGTGTTTCATAGGCCATCTCAAGAGAGAACCTCTTGATTTGTAACATTTCTCACATTAGATGAAGGATTTATTGATTAAAAATTTGAACTCATTACCATTTAGTGGTGCAAATAATAATACCTATTCTTCTATATCATTTGAAATTGTTCATCTGGTGATATAATTTGTCTCTAAAGAACATTAATGTATCAGTTTCACCTTTTCTCTTAAGAACTTAGTGTTGTGATTCTAGTTCATTTGCGTTGATGAATATTTTAATTCATTAATTCATTAATTCCTTTAACCCTTAGGATGGAACATTTTTTGAAATCCACTATTTTTTTTATTGTCCAAGGTACCAAATTACCATTGTGGAACTCTTACAAGGAAATGTCACAAGACAATAATAGTTCATTCACTAGCATACCAAATTAGAGAGGTTTTGATGTTTGGATATATTAATACTGAAACAACAACCTCATGAGGATATAAATCCTGCTACATTTTTATAGAGGTGGTACTCCTCTTTGGATGAAAGATATATATTTAATATCTTAGATTAGGAAGAATGCTTAGAAAACAAACCCTAGATCTTTATTGATTTAATTTATACATAGAATAGTTCTTTAACAACCTGCTCTGATATTTATGTGCAACAATAAGTATTTTAACAATAAAATATATTTAAGAAATGATTCAATATCAACATATCTATGTGCTCATGATTATATATACAACCCTCTGAATCAAATACAAATAGAGGATAAATCCATATCTTCTCACAAGGAAAAGAAGAAAATAATTTTGATCATCTCAAAGAATTTTAAAAGAGTATTGCAATTAAAAAAAACAAAAAATTGATAAGCATACTTCAAACATCTCACACTCTAGAATCCAAAGATCTGAAATATCACTAAATTCATTCCCCTAAGTAATTATTTAATGAGTTTTATTTGTGAAATATATTCAACAATACAAAATGTCTCAACAAACCAATTGACTAAATGTTCAGAAATGAAGCTTGTCAAACGCAAGACTAAGTCTCAATAAATTCAATAGAAATCATGGCTTACATCTGACAGTCACATACATGGTTATGAATACTCCATGATCATATAAGAAAATTCTTTGAAGAATACAAGATAAACACTCAAGAACTCAACCTTATTCAGAAATATGAATCAAAGGCCTCGAGAAAATGACATAGAAGAAGAAAAAGAAGGGATAAGATGGAGATATTTGTTCATTGATCAGAATATTCACTACATACTAATGGTTGATCCCTTCTATTCTAATCTTCTGATTACCTTTCTTCTAACACTCTGATTCCCTCTCTTGCTTTTAAAAACTGGTTCTTCTAGCTTCTAGAGTATTTAGGGATTTCTCTTTCTTGAAATAATTGCTTTAATTGATTCTTCAATTAATTAAATCCTTGATTAATTCACTTTTTAACATCTACATTTTGAAGTGGGCACTTTTTTGTCTTTTATAAAAATAATAAAATAAACTTTTAATTTATTTTATTTTAATTAACTACCCCTTTAAAGAGAGGACAATGTATTAATTTTTTAAATGTGATATTCAACCTTTTAGCCATGGAAAATAATTTATATGTTATATTAATCATCTCATATTTCCAATGAGTCCTCCTGGGCGCAATTTAGATTCTTGGATCTCAAGATATGACCTCGTGAAGTTGAGGTGTCGAACAAATTTATCAACAAGGCATAAAAATATTGTTGATTGTTCTTTAAATTTTTGAGAACATTATGGAAAATTTCAGCTCTCAATACCTATCACATCATCTTCCTCTTTGAAATACCTTTCCAACGAGGTAAACTTTTCACGATTCCTACTCATGGATCTCACGATATGACCTTCAGAACAACAAGACTCAACAGTGGTTGATTGATCTTCATGGGGCAATCTGGGCCCTTGGCTTTAAATTCATTCTCCTTTGAAAATTTTGAATTTTCTTCATTAATGGATATCCCACATGCATGGGATTTTAATAAATTTTAGTTTATATATTACAAAGTGTGATATATACTTAGTAAGAAACAAATAATACTATGTATATTTAAGAAAATTAATTAATAACTAATATTTTGACCAAAAGTCATCCTCCACCCATACCTAGTCAGTGCCTAGTGGCATCCTTGTAATCACCCAGTTAGCATGAGTCAATAGTCCACATGTCACCACATGTCATCATGTGATAGGTCACCATCAATTGCCACATGCCACCAATAATAATATGCCATGTGTCACCAATTGTGAGATGCCATGTGTTTACCATGTGTCATAGTAATTTTTTTCCATGTGTCTTGTAACAATTAGTTGGTTTATGGAGTGTTCTCATTGGTTGGTAATTATTGTGATTAGTTTAATACATTAGTTAAAAATTGGAAGGAGAAAATAGAATGAGAAGTGGGTAGGGGAAAGTGAGGGTGGTAGAGGGATAAGGGTGATGTAAGGGGAGGGTAACTTGTAGGTGTGGGGTTAGGGAGATGTAGGGATAAGGAGGTGACAAGTTATGACGGTTTGGGGAAATGGAGGGATAAGGAGGTGAGAGAAATGGGTAAGCCCACGATTCCTCCAACCCGTCATTGTGTGGAGAGAATGAAGTGAGGGGGGTTAGTGGGTAAGACAAGTCCGATTGACTGCTAAACTAAATCAAAAATAAATTTAAGTATAGATTAAGGGGGTGGGGAATATGGGAGAGTATGAGAGGTACAAGGAGAGGAGTGTTGTAATAAGGAGAAGAGAGAAGAGTGTAGCATGGAGGGTATGGCGAGTGAACATTCCATGCTATAATAAGAATAAACTACATGAGTCTTGAACCCACAAAGATTCAAGAAAACATGGGTTATGAACCCATGAGCAATAGAAGAAAATTCATGGGTCATGAACCCACATTTTATATGCAAAAAAATGAATAAAAATGATTAAGTATGATAGATAGAGAGGAAAGTACTTAGTCAAAAAACTTGAATATGGCATGGTTCCAAGAATTGAATGTGGTTCTGAAGAGTTGGTCATGCTTCCACATGGAAGAAGCGTGTTTTGCATGTTTGACAGAAACTTGGATATCTTGAGCATAAGAGCTCGGATTTTGAATCCATAAAATGCATGGTGAAGCTAAGACTGATGGCTATGCAATGAAACTATAATTTTTCAAAAAATTTCTTTTTATAATACTAATTTGTTTTTCCAAGAGTGGGAAAATATAGATGACCATTTTTTTGTCAACAATTGGCTCCAACTGAGGGACAATGATCCCTTGTGGGTTGTTGAGAACATCAAAATCTGAAGACTAGCTTCTTTATCCATTGGGATATGGAGTCATCTTCACAATTAATTCTTGTATTTATTATGTCATGGAGTTAACTTCAAATATAACCTTAACTTATCAATTGCTTTATTGTCCAAAATTTGACTGAAAAAATAACTAGAAATAAGATCTATCTACCCTATCTTACTTGAAGGGAAGGGACACTTTTAGGTGTAGGTAGATTTCCAATGGATCCATTCAAGCATTCATATGATTTTTGGAATGAACTCTATAATTACAGTACATATTGGAGCTTGTACCAAAGAGTCGGGGGCATGTCAAAAGTGTGATGGAGAAAAAATGAACTAGATGCACTGATAATTTGATTGTGTTGCTTTGCCAACAATCCTTTGGAACCATGTTTCAATGAAACCAATTATTGGTTTCTCAAGAATGTTGTTGTTTTTTATTTGATGCGTATTTTCCAATCTGAGAACACTTTCATCTTTCTCCTTATCTCCAATCACTTAGAATATTATTGATTTATCAACAATGTCTTGAAAATATTATTCTTTCATGCAATAATCATGTTTCCATGGTGAGGTTGCAATGATGAATTTATGTTGAACATTTGTTGGGAATTGTAATGTTTTATTTTTTCATTCATCAATAAATTCACAATCTTCAGAAATAAAACATATCACCCATGGATCGTCTTGGTGCAAATTCCCTTATTTTGATGTTTGGAGGATATCTTATTCATTAAAATTTGTTTCCAGTGAGCAATTGACATCATGGAATTTTGACACAAAGTGATGAATCTTACCAATATTTATGCTCATCCAATTTAGACATTGTTTTTGTGGCTAGATGTAAACTGGCTGTGCCATTTGATAATTGTTTGCAACATTTTCATCATGATTACATTGAATGAAATCCTCGTGTTCATATTTGAACTCATTATGATCATTGTCCTCAAATTGAGAACATGAGAGGTTGAAATTACCTTCCGATGGAGCATATAGAGGATGATATATTTCTTGAATTGAAACATTATAGTTTTTGTTTTCAATTTCAAGAAGAATATCTGGAAAAAAAAATCATGTCTTTCATCAAAATTTTATTCTAAGTCCATTCCTATATTGTATTGAAAATATATTGGTAATTTTAATATATTAGCACTCGTTCCAAGAATATCTCTTTCAATGACTTGATACCACTACATTAACTCTTTCCAATTGCACTTTCCATATTGCTTCAATATAAATCTTAAATTCATGAGAAATGTATTTTCATAACAACTGAAAATAATGACATTGTTTGGAAACCTTTATCGAGTAATTTCATAAATAAATTTCATGAATTTGAAAGTGAAATCTTTGATTGTTTCTTCCTCATTCATATGAATTTCAACCAAATTCAAGAAAATGGAATATGGATCTTTTCTTGGAAAATATTTCACCACAAATAAATTTTCTAGTACATCCCAACTTGTGATGGTTCTAGGTAGTAATGAATAAAACCATTCACCAACATATTCTTTTAGAATTAAGATGAAAAGACAACATAAAATATCGTTTTTAGTCACATTAAAAATTTCACAAGAACTATCAAACTTAATCAAATGTTTCTTTGCATCCTTTGAAGTATTCCCAAAGAATATGTGAAACTTGTCCATGGAAATATTTGGCAAGGGATGAAATTATCCTTGCAAATTGAGTAGAATTATATGCAATTGTTTCTTTCTTTGGATGCCCTCTCCCTTTATTGTATCTTGAACAACTTTTGTTGATCCTGGTGGTGAAGGAAAAACAACTTCAAAACATGAAAGAAATTCTTCATAGGAATATTCATATTGATCTTCTTGAAACTCTGGACTATTTTCAGTGAAGTCACCAAGGAATATTTCTTTAAAATCTAGAGTTTCAATGGTGGAGTCATCGGGGATACCATTCTCCCAAATCTTGAATGATTCTTTGGTTCTATGGAAATTTTCACAACTAATTTGTGACTGCAATTTCAAGAATATATCTTCAAGGCCATTTAATTCTTTTTACACAAGGTTTTCAAAAACCCAATTCATCTTGAATCTATATCTTGATATTTTTTCAAACTTTCAATGAGACTACATCAAATATTCCAATAATATATGATTCTAAAGGTATCCAATTTCTTGAAAAAAAATCACTTCCTAGTATGGTCGCCAAAAACGTTGATGTTTGGATATGTTTAGACCGAAACACCAACCTCATGTGGATATAAATCCCCCTACATTTTTATAGAGGTGGTACTCCTCTTTGGCTAAAAGATATATCTTGAATATCTTGGATTAGGAATAATGCTTAGACAACAAACCCCATATATTTATTTCTTTAATTTATACATGGAATGGTTCTTTAACAACTTGATATGATCTTCGTGTATCAAGAATTATTTTAACAATAAAACTGATTGAATGAAGGGTTCAATATCAAAATATCTCTTTGCTCAACATCATATATACAACCCTCTGAAGCAAATACAAATAGAGCTTAAATCCTTATCTTCTCACAAGAAAAAGAAGAAAATAATTTTGATCATCTCAAAGAATTCTAAAAGAGTATTGCAGTTAAAACAAAAGAGAATTTGGTAAGCATATTTCAAACATCTCACATTCCAGAATCCAAAAATCTGGAATATTATTGAAGTCATTCCACTAAGTAATTTTTTGTAGAGTTTTATTCATGAAATATATTCAACAATACATAACATCTTAGCAAATCGATTGACAAAATCTTTAGAAATGAAGCTTTTCAAACACAAGACTAAATCTCAATGGATTCAATAACAATCCTGGATTACATCTGGTAGTCACATACATGGTTGTAAATACTCCATGATCATATAAGAAAAGTCTTTGAATAATACAAGAGAAGCACTCAAGAACTCAACCTTATTCATAAATATGAATCAAAGGCCTTGAGAAAATGGCATACAAGAAGAAAAATAATGGATAATATGGAGATATATGTTCATTTATTAGAATCTTCGTTTCATACTGGTGGTTTATCCCTTATATTATGATCTTATGATTGCCTTTCTTCTAACACTCCAATGAAGTCCTCTCTTGCTTTTAAAAACCGGTTCTTCTAACTTCTCGAGTAGTTAGTGTTTTCTCTTTATTGAAATAATTGATTTAATTAATACTTCAAATAATTATCCTTAAATAATTCACATCATTAACATCCAAATTTTGAAGTTGGCCCTTTTTCATCTTTCATAAAAGTTTTTAAATGAACTTTTATTTTGAATTTTTTTAATTAACTTCCCCTTTCAAGAAAGGATTGTTTTTTATTTTTTTGGATGTGATATCAAACCTTTTAGCCATGGAAACTAATTTATATGTGATATTCATTGTATTGGATTTCCAACAAGTCCTCTTGGGCACAATTTAGATTCCTGGATATCAAGATATGACCTTGTGAAGTCGAGGTGTCAAGTAGATTTACTAGCAAGGCATAAAAATATTGTTAACTATTATTTAAATGTTTTAGAAAATTCTAGTAAAGTTTAGCTCTCAATAGTTTTCCCATCATCTTCATTGTGGAAATACCTTTCCAACTAGGTAAATTTTTGACGATTTCGACTCCCAAATATTGCGATATGGCCTTCAGAACAACAGGACTCAACAATTGTTGATTGATCTGCATGGGGCAATCTGGGTCCATGGTTTTAAATTCATCCTCCTTTAAAATTTTTGACTTTTCTTCATAAATGGATATCCCACATGCATGGGATTTTATAAAATTTTAGTGTATATATTACAAAGTGTAATATATACGTTGTAATAAACAAACAAGACTATGTATATTTAATAATTCGACGCTCCCTAGGAAATTAGTTAAGAATTAATATTTTGACCAAAAGTCATCCTCCACCCATACCCAATCAGCACCCAGTGACATCTTCATAATATCCTAGTTAGCATGAGTCAACAATACACATGTCACCACATGTCATAGTGTGATAGGTCACCATAAATTGCCACATGTCACCAATACTAAAATTCCATGTGTCACCAATTGTGAGCTTCCATGTGTCTAACATGCATCATAGTAATTTTCTGCCATGTGTCTCCAAAAGTGGGCTTCCATGTGTCATGTAATAATTAGTTGGTTTATGGAATGTTCTCATTGGTTGGTAATTCTTGTTATTAGTTTAATACAAAATTTAAAAATTGGAAGGAGAAAATAGAATGAGAAGTGGGTAGGGGAAAAGTCAGTGTGGGATAAGGGTGATGTAAGGGGATCATAAATTCTAGGTGGTGGAGGAGTGTGGTGGGTTGCGGAGATGGAGGGATAAGGGGGTGAGGGAGTATGGAAGGTTGGGGAAATTAAGGGATAAGGAGGTGAGGGAAGTGGGAAAATTCGCAAGTCTGCCAACTTGACGTGGTGTAGAGAGAATGAAGTGAAGGGGTGAGTGGGTAAGAGAAGTCCATCCAACCACTAAAGTAAACAAAAAATAAATTTAAGTATAGAGTAAGGGGGTGGGGAATATGGGAGAGTATGAGAGGTATAAGGAGAGGAGTGTTGGAATAAGGAGAAGAGAGCAGAGTGGAGCAGGTTGGGTGTGGTGAGTGAACACTTCATGCTATAATAAGAATAAACTACATGAGTCTTGAACCTGTGAAGAGTCAAGAAAACATGGGTTGTGAACTCGTGAGTCACATAAAAAAATTCATTGGTTATGAACTCATGTTTTATATGTGAAAAATTGAAGAAAAATGGTTAAGTATGATATATAGAGAGGAGAGTACTTAGTCAAAAACTTGAAAATGGCGTGTTTCCAGGAATTTAATGTGGTTCTGAAGAGTTGGTCATGGTTCCACATGGAAGAAGCCTTTTTCGTTGGTTTGACGGAAACCTATATATCTTGAGCATATGAACTTGGATTTTGAATTTGTGAAGTGTGTGATGAATTTGAGGCCGAGGACTATGCAATGAAACTATAATTGTTCAAAAAATTTCTTTTTCTAATATATATATATTTTATTCCAAGATAAATAAAATATAGATGACCAATTTTTGGTCAACAAAAGGTTCCAAACTCTTTCCTTCAATACCATTCCAATGATCCACATTTGTGATAAGAATCATAACTATGCAATATATTTTATATGAACACCTATGTTATAGTGTGACTTTCCTGAGAATAAATGTTGACGTAGATTGTTGTAGGGAGAACTCGATGTGGTTAACTATCTATGATGCATCCCATTCAATAAAGTCACCCTTTTCTTTTGACAATGTGTATGCACCTTTTGATGCAGACGGTAATAAAATATATCTATTGAAAATTCTAATAACATTCACACTCACACATCCGTGTTTGATGTGGTTATTATGCAACTAATTTCTACATAGGTAGGCTATTCCTTAGCTACTTTTAAACAATCCTACTTGAATTCCACACAATATTTAAAACCTAACATTCCTAAAGACATTTGTGATAATATACAACAAAAATACACCACCACAAATCATTAGAGTTCAACCAAATTTTAAATAAATTAACTAAATCTAATCTCAAATCAATATAAGTATATTATATTGTAAAATAAAAAACAATAATCAATATAATAGATAAACATAAAGTAACATAACCCAATATAAATATAATAAAGTTAATATATACTTTGTGAATTAATGTGCTCTTTAATATTGTTTTGCAAATTATAGAAAATATTTTTATAATATTAAATTAAAGAAATCTGCAAATTTTATACAAATAACATTAATAACAAGTGTTGCATGGCAGCGTAGTCCTTTCCAGGTGTTGAGTACCCAACACACCCTAAAAAAACCATGTCAATTTTTTACTTTTTGGGTACCACTTGATCTTTGCACCGCCTGATTCGAATTCATTTTGAGAAATGTTTTTTTCTTTGCTTATTATATTGACTCTCATAAACTATTCAGGTTGTTTGAAATTATGAAACCCCGTGACTTAAAGGGCCTTAAGACTTGAATAAAAAGTCAACATCCAAAACAATTCACCCCACGTGCTCAGATTCAACGTCAAAAGGAATTCATAGATGGAAAAGAACCCCTCGGGAAACCTCAGTCGCCGAGTGCCAATCTTCATCCATATCGACAAAAGGAAGTTTTGTTTTGCGACAAGTCTTGCATAAGGATATTGCTGATAGTTGACTCTCCTTCGACACAGGTGAAAGAAGAGGGAGATAAATGTTAACACAAGAAAAAAAATCACCGGTAGCTGATGCCCAACACGCTTATCAAAATAGGGAAAAAGCATAAAAAGATTGCAACAAACATTCTGACCATGCTAAAGGTTATTCCCGATTGCTGATCCTCGATGTGCTTTCAACATCGAGACTTTTTTGAGGGAGCTAATCTAAATGAAGGAATAGATGGGTTTATTGTTGATCACAAAATTGGGATATTCTTTCGACATCAAAAAGATAAGGTTTGTTTTAGAATGAATAACTTAAGGAAAGTTCCGACTCCGATAAATACACATGAATTAGGTCACTGATCTTCAATGCCATGTGTATTTTCTAGATTGGAGAATTGTACAGTCTAGTTATACCCCGAGTCATTCTTGGTTCCCTAGGTCCAAGTCACACCTCCGAGTGATCTTTTCCACAGCAACATTGTACAATGATATTGATTAGCATCATATATTTTGTGAAGGACATCAACAAAAATGTTCATAGCGCATCCTCGATCCGCAATCCACCCACTGCGAAAGAGAGACAATGGGATGTTTAAGCGTTATATACGATTGGATTTTAAGCATTTAAGGGGATAATTAATACCAAATCCCGCATTAATCAGAAAGGATGTTTAAAATCACCGATATACCACATCACCCCCGCACTTCAGCCATCAACCCACGATGAATTTAAGTTGCAGATATTTTGTGATAGATCTATTTAAATTTCACTCGTCACCCAAATTTAATGGTTGATGTGACACGATAAGTTCTTCTCTGGTTTAAATTCTCTTGAGATATTGTAAACAAAATCATTCTACGCATAAGGAGATTCAAAGCATCCAGAGAAGCAAGATGAGTAATTCGAAGGTTGCAAATATCCTGTGAGTATCAAGATAACCAAGTTTTAGCCATCTTTACAGGTATGTATCCAAGTCTATGGATTTTGCATGGATATAATTTATATGTATTTTCTATCCAGTTTTTTTCTCTACACAGTCTCTAAAATTTTATTTTAAGTTGCAGGAACAATGCTACCAAAAAATCCAACCACTAGATGATCGTCGAGGGCGCCGAAGCTGAAAGAACCAGAGATAGGCAAAGGTTCTTCTCCAGGGCCTGCAAGACAATTAGAATACACTTCGAGGTCAAAAATTGTCATCAAGACAACAACGATGAAGGATTTCATCCAGCCTTCGACCATTGGAGATACAGAGGAAAGCACAGGGTCCAAGATGACACTCCCACATTGGGGAGAGCTCTTTAAAAATATAAGCTAGGAGGAATACCTAGAATACATCCCACACAATGATCCAGATGTGAGAGCACTCAATGATGAAGTGTCTTGAACATCCGATGGTCGTACCTGCATATGGTGGTGATCAAAACTCCCATTTTTCTCGGTATAGAACTCTTAGAGTGGTTCATCAACCACACAGATACACATAAGTGTTTAATCAATGATGAAAATGGTGGGTGTGTCGGGGTATTCCTTTCGATAGAGGTCCATAAATACTACAAACTTTGAGACCCCGAGGAGTGGCTGAATACAAATTTCATCATGAAGTTCTACGAGCACCACGACACTAGTTGGGTGATGGCCTCATGGTGGAGGGAATACGAGAAATACACCAACCAGAGATTTGTCTGGTACTAGATGACCAATGTAAGGGATCCATACATCTATTTTATGGCTCTCATCTTATGATTATATGGAGAGAAATACTACTTCAGATTTTCAGAGGCATAGATTCCCTTAGCTTACATAGTGAAAATCACTGGGAGAAATTTCAACTGGGGAGCAATCATTTCTAAAAAACTGAGCATCTGTATATAACAGGCTCAGACGCCGAAGGAAGGAGAGACACCAGATTTCTACTTGGCTTCATATATGCTCGATTCCATGTGCACTCGATGGCATGTTGTAGAGCTCTCAGTACACGCCTACTTCAATGTGCTATGGGAGAACATGTATAAAAAGTCTTATTCCATCATCTACAATGAATTCATCACACAAATTTATTTCATTATTTTTAAGAAAGAATGCCCAAGACTATCGATTGTAGCCAAAAATATGATTTCCAAAGTAGGCCATTAGTACTTGGACGAGTGCGACACATACATCAAGGTGTTCAGGGCCACCGAAGCACCACATCTCTTACTAGTGCATGTCCCATATTAGCTTGTAGGAGGAGAAATCTTCTATCAAACCATCTTGCAAGGATGCAATGCCACCCTAGTCAAGGAAAAGAAGTGGGCGTTCATTCCCTATGGTTTCCATATAGGTTTCTACTTGGTTAAAGACACATCTCAAGCCAAACAAGAAGGGATGAGACAACTCTGGTTTAGGTTCCAGATAGGTAGGTTCTGCAGGCATGAACCAAAGGGCTTGGTCCTACAACACACTTCACAAGTGTCGTCCTGTTGTTTGTACACCCACGACAAATTTGAAGATGAGGTCTTCACGAAAAATTCCCAGGACTAGGATGATGTGGTAGCAAGGACGGTCGACCAAAAAATGACCAGGTTCAGGGCCATGATCCTAGATAAACATGAGATGACCATATAGAAATTCATTTAAGAGGTCCTCAGAGCTAGAGAAGAAATTAGAGCGACATAAGCAACAGAGGTTCCCTTGGTGGCCCTGGTGCAGGATAGAGGATTCCCTATGACACATGACACATGGGAAAGGGGATTTCTCATGACAGAACATGTGCAACGAGTAATTTATTAGCTACAAGATGAACCAGACCTCATAGGAATGGTAGGGGCCCTTGATGGTAACCAAGATGAAATCTTGGTAGGCCCAAGCGACCCTAAGATGATAGAAATTGATGAAATCGTCGAGTTAGATAACCCTGAAATTACAACGCCACATGCTGGATCACCGGGGGATGTTTCCGCTTAGCCATATATAGTAGGAACATTAGGGAGAAAAAGTGCACCAAACCCCCTCCATGAATTGATAAACATCTATGATGATGAAGAAATTCTGGAGGTATCCCTAGTGACTCCTGTGTAGATCATAGAGGAAAAGGAGACCGAAAAGGCATCTTCCCTAGTTCCCAATGCTCAAATTTAGAGCCCTTCAAAGAATGACCAAGAGGTTGAAAGTGTCTTAGACACTAAAATACTTGATGTACTAGAGACTCAAAAGGATAGTCTGACAGATGAGCCAGGGCTAGGAGAACAAAAACAAGAAGCTCCACAATAGGAAATAGACATCTCAATGACTGGTTATCAAGTAAGTACCGGGCCTACCCACGATGATTCAATTTCAACCAGTACTCAAAATATTGATGAGAAACAAATGAAGGATGGATTGTCAGAACATATGGAGGAGGTTCAAGAACCCATTCTTGAACAAATATACACCATCAGAGGCCTAGGAAATATGTTGACCCAGGGAGATCAGCAAATCCCTGAACTGGTGGATGAAGTTGCTAACATACATGCCATATCTTATGACCAAAAAAGGAAAGATATCATGCAGATAACCACCAAGAAAATGAGAATCACTCTAGATCGATCCATCCTTATCACCACAGAGGAAAAGTTGATGAACACAGAGCATGCCAAGAAATACGAACTTATCGGGTCAGGGATGGAAATCACAGATGCCACCCTAGAATGACCAAAAAGGGATGAAGAGGATATGGCTGCTGTGCTGAAGGAATTGGAACATATATGCCACTAGGCGAAATATTACCAGGACACCACACAGACCGTGGTGTTCCTAAGGAGCGAATTTCAGGAGGCCTACAGTGAATTTATAGATGAATGACACCTATTCACTGTAAGGGTAGTCGAGCTTCAAGAAGACAACCTCATGGCACTGGCCACATGAAAGGATATGGACATGTGGTATGAGAATTCACACCAATACGTGGAAAGGATCGACTACATCAGAGCCATTCAACAGGTCTGAGATGTCGAAGAGCATGGCATCTCGGTGTTAAAAAAAAACAAACTTGACCGCATAAAGAAATTGACCAAATATTGGGAAAAAATGTCTCAAGAACCTCATAAGGAAATCCAATAGAAATGGGCCGAGTGTGAAAAGAGATGGACCAAGATCAACCGGGAAATGAGAGACATCGACCTCCCCGAATTCGACACACCCGTTGATTTTGTTGACTTGTGTGACATAGCCAAATCACATGCCGAACAAGACTCATCATGGGATGCAGAGATAAGAAAGGGGGTAGACATGGTGCCAAGACAAGTGCAACAGTTCATGGAACACCCCATAAAATCTCGAGCCATGTTGCAACAATTAAGTGCCAGAATAGTCAAATATCAGACACAGGCAGTAGATATAAGAGAGATTATTTCGGCCCCAATGGAACAACATAGATTCATGTATGCTAGCACATATGAGGATCTCTTTGTCAAATGGTTAGAGTATGAGAAGAGTCATCCACTCAAGTGAGATCATGTGATGACTCTTACAAAGACTGATAGAATAAAGCACCAAGTGGCGAGATTTTGTTTTACATAGCTACACTTTAATAGTTTTTTTTAGTTAATAGTATGTTATAAATAGGAGGATCGACCAATTAGAAAAGGGTCGATGGTTGTTTCAAAGACCCTCATTTTAGGACTTGTAAAGAACTATTTCAGAGATGCCTTAATTGATAAGTCCTGTTTAAGACCAGAGACAAGTTTGTGCTTTTCACAAAAAGTGTGTATGATTGGATGTGGAGAAGAACTATTTCTGATTTCATCTCATGAATGGATGTTGTAACGAGTAAGAGCTTCTAGATCTATTGATAAGTTATCTGATTCAATGTTTTTCACATTTCTTGTCTTCAATGATGAAAGTAAATCGTTCTGTTAATATGTGATTGATGATTAGAGTTAACAAAACTATTTTTCTTTTTGTAGTTTATCACATGCATGTTTTCTTTTGAAAAATGGTGTCTCAGTCAATAATTGGAGAACCAACAGGTTAATGTATTAGTACTAGGCATGTGTTATAGAATCATTGTCTGCATGCTAGAGTGAGAGTGGCGCAACACCCCTACCTCAGCAGGTTCTTCTTGATCTTTCAGTATAACGATAGTTATTAATATCCCCTTGAGTTGAAATGGCTCTTCGATTCCCAGTTGGAATATTCACACTTGTAACCACAGGTCCTTCTTAGGAGCTACACCTATGTAAACAATCACTAGGAGAGAACTCTTACTGACGTGACCAACCAATGTGACCACAAACTTTATCCAAAAATTTATTTCATGAATCGCTATTTCGGTGGTATTGGTATGATACAACCCTAACACTCCACATCCATGAAACCTAGAAAATTGATGTGGGACCTCTCCCCAAGACCATATCTGATGGTCATGTGCTTCCTCCTCGATCAATGACCATGATCACATTGCGACTTCGTGTTTCACAATATCATGACTGTTTGTGTAACACAAGCCCAATGCTCCAACTCCCAACTTTTGAAATGTCGAGATATGAATTCAAGAGATCAACGACTCCCATTGATCCATATCCAACATATACTATTCCTCCTGGGCTTGTGAGCGCTGAAAGGTTATCATCCTTTTCTGGTCTATTGATCTACCAGATCCAACGACTCATGGAATTTAGGTATTCCTCCCTCCGAGAAGTTCCATCGTCCATTCAGATTTCTAATGGCTCCAAGCCAAAGAACTTGGCGTCAATTTTTATGGGGTCAACCTCTGTGAGGTGACTTCAACCATCTACCTTTCTTCGAATCCCTCAAAGTTTCTATCCCTTATGAGCTTGGCTTCTACTAAAAACTCAAGAATTCCAAGGGTTTTTTGCGTGCACTCCTTGTGGCACTCATGATAACCTCTGGTTATCTGACGTCTTCATCTTCTATGTGCTCCTTGCAACATAAATCCTTCAACCCCTCGCTTGGTTGGAAAAGTATAATACTTCCCCATGCATGTGCAATCCTTGCGCGTCTCTGTGCTATACTCGCACTTCAGATGGTATTAGAACAATGGTATCTCTCCTGAGATATTTTGAGGTAAAACTCAGAACCTGTCAAGACACACTTTGTGGACTTTCACTGCACTCCTTGCAGGAATTCTCATGAAGAGAAACAATTGAAACTCATTCTCTCCCTCTCAAAGACTTCATACATTCACTGATGAAATCATACATACACACACATTTGAAACAAATGCATAACAGAACATATAAAAAAATTGTAAACATACCATTAAGAGATGCAAACAATAACCACCACAACACCATGAAACTGAATTAAATCCTTTTCATATTAATTCCAGTGCTTTTGTACATGGGTTCAATAACAACAACTATATGCTTATACAACCTTCTGTTCTTCCCTGCGCTCCTATTCTCTTGCTCTACAACTCTCTAATTATTACAATGAGAATAATGATACATTACAATACATACAAGGGATATTTATATAGTTTTCCCTCCTACACTCTAAACTATCTAATCGGAATAAAATATACAACTACTTTACATTTAATACAATAAATTCCTCGAACAAACACATGAGAGAAATCGCTTAAGATATGCATTACAACTAAAAACATAAATGTGAATGCATCCTTTCAAGATATTACATTAATGTCTTATCCTTTCAAATTCAAAACGCTTTTAAAATGTGTGTTGGGGCATATCCATCTATCCTCCGCTCTTGCACTTGCTTTGTTGGCTTGCTTATAATGCTCCCGCATCATACTCCTTTGGCTGAAAAATTCATGAACTCCTATTCATGAGATCCTGCATCGTCTGTCCATGTTTCTGGATATTTTCTTCACTTTCCCAACTAGCATCCTCAATCGAGTGTCTCTTCCATTTGACCAAATACTCAAAATATGTCATTTTCCGGGTCTTTTTGATAACTCTCTGATCAATGACCTTTTCCATCTGTGGCTTTTCATCTACAGGAAGTTGTTTAACCCATTGAATTTCTTTCTAATGTTCTTATCCTTTGGATTCATCTGTTTTGTAAGGATATAGATCTGCTACATTGAATGTGGGTGATATGCCCACATCATTTGGAAACTCTATCTCATAAGAATTTGCTTCGAATTTCCTTATGATTTTACATGACCCTATCTTTTTCCTCCAATTATGAATTAAATTCCTCCAATTATGAATAAGATCATCCAATTATGAATAACATGATGTCAAACTCCCCCTCATGAAGAGAGAGCACTCTCTTATATACATGAAAGTCTTCAAGAGTGTCATAATTATAGATCCACTATTCTCTCAACCATTCTCAACTGCTTTCCAATTATTAGAAGATATGATCCCTTCAAATCCTCCACACATCTCTCACATATCTTAGATAAGATATGCCATCCAAATCTTCCATGATCTTCTCCTTGAGATTTCTTTCAAATATTCAAAATTTGAAGATGTAATTCGAATTTGAGGATAGGTGGTGTATTTTGTCTTTGTTGCAATCTTCAAATATGTTTGCACACATAATCAAACTCATCCAACCTTGATATATAATGAAAATATGTTATTTTTCTAATATTTAATCACAAATTCCCTTATAATACTGAAATGAATACAATGAAAAATAATAAGGAGAAACCCACATATATTTATGAAAATGTTATGATGGAAAGTTAATGGGACAATGAAATGTAAGGAATAATGAAGGGAAAGGTGGATGAAAATAGGACATTTCTGATGCCCAACATACCCCGCAACTCAACTTGTTGCATGTCCTCATGCAACCATGTATGGATCTTCTTAAGAAATTTTGGCATTTAAACTATGACTTTGATTGATGATGTCTTTTTAATAAGGAATATTTCTAGGATTTGACATACAGGAGTAGCAGCATGTAAAGTACATGTGTAAAAGCATGTAATACATGTGTAACAACATGTGAAATTTTCCTATGGTTGGTTCTTGTGTGACAACCATGAATACAAAAGATGTTGGTTCTTGTGTTAACAACATTCATTTCACTTATTGATTTTCTTGTTGCAATAATTTAGCCATGTACTCACTGGAAATAATAAGCTATCAATGTGCATAAGAGAGCATCACTGAGTATAAGAAAGCCTTTTTTTTTATCTTTATGAATCATGCCAATATGTGTATCAATCGAAATGCAACAAAGTGTCCTTGGAAAAGAAAATTTGGTAAACAATAAATGAGATGGAAAAATGGAGTGATAATAGTGGAAAAATGGAATACTGGTAGTGAATAGGTAGTGAATATATTCCCCCCCACCCCAACTGAATCGGTTACATGCCCTCATGCAACTTAGTGTAGGTCATGGAAGGAAAGAGAGCATGGTGGGGAAATTTTCCAAAATATTCAAGTTGGAATATAAGGAATTGTGTGATTAAATATTAGAAAAGCACATACCTTCACTAACCGAAAAAGTAGATGTAGTTGTTGCGACTGCTGGATCAGGAAAATGTGAATGGCGTTGTAGCTGCAACTATTGTAACTGCTAGAGAAAAGAATGTTTTTCTATGACTGATGGAAGATGGAAGGTGTCACTGCTGGAAGATCAAGAAAATGGAACTGCTAATGTTGCTGCTGTTGTAACTGGATCATGGGAAGTGAAGGAATCTGAACTGCTACTGCTGGATCATGAGAAATGTGGAAGGCAGAGAATATGGAACTGTGGTACTCTCATAGATCTAAAATTAAACTGCTGCAATTTCTAAGGGGATCATAAAAAAGTGTATATTCTTCACCTACTAAAAAACCGATGGTACAATTCTAATCATGTGAATGAATGTGTCAGTGTTGAGCATGAAGATAAATCATTGCATTACCGACCATTGATGAATGTCATTAACCAATGCGAGACAAACTTGCCAGTGAGGTCAATGAGTGTCAAGGTACCCAAATACATATTGCGAAGTGTGAATAGAGGTGTTGATGTCGAGCCACTTGCAAGATCTAATGATCAAGGGACATTGATGTATTCCCATGATTACTAACAAGAGAGCTTGCCATTAAGGCATGCAAGCCTCAAGGTACTCAAAAGGAACTCTAGTCTATATCCCAGATAAGGTGCTGAGGTCAATGGGGCAAGACTTGTTGAAAGGTGGGCCTTAAGTAATCCCACATCAGTCAATGTGAGTTTGTATAAAAAGTTTTGGTAGGACTGTATGAAAGATCTCAGTATCAATAGTGTTTATGGAAAGGAAATCAAGGAAATAAAATCTTGGAAAGGGGGTTTGATTTATTCAAAAGGAAAACTGGAAAGGCAAAAATGAATTGAAAAAGATAAGGGAATGTATGCAACTCAGAAAAATAAGCATGTGAAATCATGAAGGATAAGGCAATGGGATATGGCTTCAACACAAGGATGACCAATCGGATTTTGAAGGAGAAATGGGATAGTGTTACAGTATGAAATTTGGAAAAAATGTTTCTATGTAACAACAAACATCATGATGCACAAAACGTTTCTGTGTATCAACAAAATATTGTTGTGTATCAGCAAAATGTTTCTGTGTATCAACAAAATGTTGTTGTTTATCAACAAAATGTTTTCTGTGTAACAACAAAACGTTGTTGTGTATCAACAAAATATTGTTGTGTATCAACAAAATGTTTTCTGTGTAACAACAAACATCAGGATGCACAAAAAGTTTCTATGTAACAACAAAATGTTGTTGTGTATTATCAAACGTCATGATGTTTCTGATGAGTAACAACTCCTTCAAGCTATCTAGCAAAGCATCTATTCTTTGAAGAATTTTGTGATTCTTGAAAATCACGTGGCATGGAAAATGAGTGTCCTATTCCTGCAATCAGTATTTAGTATTGATCCTGCAATCAAAACTTCGTGAGAGCATCACAAAACATAAAATGCATGAGATAAGTACAAATGTGAACTAATTGAGATAGAAAATAAATGCAATTATACCTGTTGTCCACACTTATTCGTTTCATCATTGATTGCCTCCAAAGTGACTTAAGAAAAACAAATGAATGTTAAACATAAGAAACTTGTATTTATTATTGTTTTTAGGAATATACATTGCAGTTTTAAATTTTCTGAGTTTTAAAGTTTTTTTATTGTTTTTCTTTTTACAACAAAACAAATGAAATAAAAGAAATTCATGGTGCAGAATTGAAGCAAAATTCATTATTCTAGAAATATGAATAAGGTCACAACATGAAAGGTCATAAGAAGTTCCATCAAATCAAAATATCAACTATAAAATTCAATGTAGTTCTTCTTGCATTCCCCAAAACAACAATTATTTGGTGACATAAATCCTATGCTACAGCTTGGAAAGTTCTGTCAAAAATCTCTTTTGTAGTAATGCTTTGAATCCTTTCTGTGTTTCCATCGTTGATGGATGTTTGCTTCTTATGTGACCATCATTCAGGGAAAAATAAACCTGGTTATGATACTTCCATTCATCCCCTACTGATTAAATTCAAGCAATAAGACGATGAATTCAAAGATATTTGGATTGCACTTAGGATGGATCCAAGACTGTTGTCATTAACTTCCTTGACAATTGTCCATTGTATTAGTTACTCGACCAGGCCTGCATTATCATTCACCTTCAGATATTCCACAAGTTAGATAACATAAATGCAGATGTCATTTAAAATGCATCATCTCAGAAACACCACCATAAGAAAAATTAACAAGGTGATTTGTTTATGGATAATCAAGGGCGTGTCGAGAGAAAAACGACAACCATCCATTTGTTTTGTCAGGAAGACATCGACATAATTCCTTTGAAAAATGATGAGAAGTAGATCTCAATACAAAATCAATGGTCCACTTAACAATTATATACCAAAATATCATTCAGTTATCTTACCAGTTGGGGTAATGAGAGATAGAAAAACAACGAGCAAATAAATGAGAAATGACGCATTGTCTTCTATATGTGTTTTCTGGAATGAGACGTACCCGGCATTCATCAATTGTTGAATTGTATGCTTAATTTTTTTTCCTATTTATTATATGTCCTTCCACGCATGTGAATATGATCCAAAACATTTTGCAATGAAAGCTCATTCAAGGCCATGCCAGGTTTCTGCAATTCTTTCAAATAATCCAACTCAATAGGCTGCAAAAATAACACAGCTTCCCCTTTCTGGTCTAGACAAGTTGTTCTACCAACCTTATGCACATATTCATTCGCATCTCCTAGAGATTCATACTGAATAATGCATCCAAATTTTGCAAAGTCCAAGCCTCTTGCCGCGACATCAGTGCATAAGAGAAGATAACATCTTTCTTCATTATATTCCTGAAAGGTTTGATTCCATTTTGCTTGTGCCATATTTCCATGTAGACGAAGAATTTTGGATTTTATGAAGCTTCCCTTTTCTTCATCCAAGTCTTGAGTATAGCCACCATTTAAACTAATTGCTTCTCTAGGCCCAAATCTTGGAGGCACATCATTAATCAAATCATAATTCAAACTAGACGATTCAATGAGATTGGGTACATTTAATTGTTGATCACAGGGTGGCCAGGAACCAAATCCAGGTGGAATATCTATTTCTGAAGGATCTTTATCTTCAACTGTAATATTTTCAAGCAACGTAGTAGTTAGTTCATATTTCATTGTCGGTGATCTACTTTGAACATAATGGTTTTCAAAGCTAGTATCAATCACATATTTTGGGCTGTCATTTCCATATGGCACCAAATCTAAGACACTAGAGTGCGTTGGAGAATCCATCAAATGACCAGATAGTGCAAGCATTTTTATATTGTTGTTCTAGTATCTTATGCATAACATTAGAGGTTACATTATTTCTTCACCACACAACACATCCAATGAAACCATTCTTCTCATTTATATTCTCAAAATCTTCATGTTTAACATATTTATTGAGAACTTACATTGTGATAAGATCAGTGGGGCATAGAGCTCAACTCCTAGAGCTGGTTTTGCATATCCTACCCCTTCTCCTTGATTGTAAGAATCATAAACCTCCTGAATGCTCATTGGACCATTCTATGAGGAACCATCCCTGCAACAAATTGAAACCACCTTTTTCCAATACTTTAAATTGCGGGGACAAAAATAGATGCATGGGTTCTTTAGATTGATATTCTGGCCTTTGTGATGTGGGGTTTGGTGGTCATGTGCGGAAAGCCTTTGCCATTTGTGTTTCTGGCCTACCCACTAAAGGATGCTCTTACATATTCTGCACCCCATCGAGATCAAGATCCAAATACAGGTCCTCCAATGCCAGGGACAAAGGAAAGCACAAGAGTGGTTTCCATTATTTGTTTCTTTCATGAAAAGCCTAAGCGTGAGCATTCGGAAGAGTAAGAGAGAAATTATTAATTAATTGGTGCAAAAACATAAAAGAACCATGAGCTGCGAAGGTTTTAACCCTAGATAACATGTGTCCCTAAATATGGATCGAAGATATTGACCTGTGGACATGGAAAATCGCAATCCTGCCATCAACCATCCCGAAGATTTTCAACAGTTAAAAACCACCGTAAAGAGGGTAAATAATCCAGAGAGAATTAGGCTTAAGCGAATAGTGGAATTTAGTTGCGATTTAGCCATGAAGACGTCACTCATGGAATTGCATGCTCAGGAAACTTTCGTGCATAAAATATGTGATTGCCCTTAGATTTTACTTAACAAAACTGAAGTAAGGATGCGCAATCGAGATTTGGTGCACATTTTCCGGTCAAACAAAACAAAATATCTATTTTTTTTGATATGATGCTTAAATGAGAATCGAGAAATAAATTCATCTTATGCTTTATCATGTACTCTAATTCTCATTCTTTAGAAAACTAAAGTTTATCATTGATTTGGTTAGTTTCCTTGATAATTGCAGAACAGTCTCCGGGATAAATGATAATAGACCGGGTATGATGACAACAAAAGAGAGATAGTCGCTTTGAGTACTGAGAGCGCTGGAAAGAGTCAAATATTCATGGAGTCTTTTAGTCATCGAGTGGTTCTGGTTTCTCATATATGACAGTCTGCATCAACGATTTGATTATGAGGAAAGAGTAAAGGGTGGTGTTCAAATAAAGATCAAATAAGTGGGATAGAAGGATAGTGTAAATGACAGAAAACTCGAGATCAAATTCCACAAACCACATGTGAAAACATCCAGGAGACAAGGTCAAAACCATGATGTTGATCTCCTAAGAGTCCATAACTATCTTGCAACAATCAGCCAATATCTGAATGGATCGATACCATAAAACAAATTTCTAATTTGATATGGTTATGATTTGATTTGAGATCACCCTTATGGTGTGAATATTTTTGCATTAAATCTTCCTCTTAATTCTACCAATAGAGGCTATCTTTCCATAGTTTTTAATGACTGATCTTTCCATACAAGCATTGAATTTTTTTAATTTTTTTTAAGATTTGATTCCCACTAGACTTAGAAAATACAAGAAAAATCATAGGGATTCACAATAACCAGAATTTGCAAAGACTACGATCGGGATTCGAAATTTTAGTTGATTCTTCCACATTTTTAACTTTTGCAGGTTGCAACGTGTAAGATTTTAATGTTTCTGACTGTATTCAATGTCAAAAGATACAACTAACAATGAGGGTGAGATATGATATTGCTGCTACTCAAACCCAGGGATGAACCTAGATTGGAAGTTAAAAACGAGAAGATGCATAATTTCAACCATTGTTTCAGTGTGCCGCGACAGTTCAGTGGAGAAAAACTCATGACCATTTATTATTATATTTTTTTGTTTTGTTTTATTTTTATCCTAAAGCCACTATTGTTTTATTGTTTGTAGATGTGCAAAGTTATTCAATCACTGTTAAAACAAAAACGTCACTATACTAGCATGTTGTAACAACATGTAAAATTTTCGTTGTATCAGCATGCTGCAACAACCTAAAAATAAATAAAAAATTTCGTTGTGTCAACATGCTATAAAAACATGTAAAATTGGTATTATTGTGATTTACTGTTAAGCATGGTTTGAAAAAAAAAATTCATTCTTGAAATCCAAATCATCTCTATTTTCTGATCCTCGCGATCGCACAAAGCGTGAAGGAGAGCATGCATATTCGAAGTAAAGGAAAAAATGAAAATGAAAAATCTACCTACTCTATGCTAACTGAAACTTAAAGATTAGTTACATGTAGTCAAACTTCCAATGGAGCCAAGCATGCAACAGTAACAAAAATATATTAATGTGCAATTTTTCAAATGAAAGATAGAAATTTACAAGAATAAACGAATTTTGTTGCTGTAACAAAAAACTTCCTAAATAAAGATAAAAAAATGGATCAAATCGAGTTCTTACCTGGAACCATTGCTCGATAATGCTTTCATAGGCATGCTTTTCCTCACTCAGATCTTGCTGTAACTCCTCTTCATCTTCCTCAATCTCCTGCTCGAATGCTTGTTTGTCAACTAATGCATAGGAGTCTTCAGATCTTGAATCCTCGTTTTTTGCTAGAGGAGTGTTTGAATCTTTAATTGTTGTCAAGATCTCCTCTTCCAGGGAAGAGTAGATCTCGACTTTCAAGAGGATATGAGTGAGTAGTTCCAAGATGACACTCATCATTAAAACATGTTGAAAAAGAAGATTCTTACAACACCCAAATCAAGAATAAAAAAAATACATGAAAAATACTTGTTGAAACACATACTCTCCACAATTGCTGAAAATACACTCTCTACAATTGAAATTCACACTTGAGAAAAATGAAATTTGCGTAAATTGAAATTCACACTCTAGAGCTGGTAGGGAGAACATGAGGAGTCTCCACTCAAGTAGCTACTATGAACCCTTACCAATACATGCAGATAGACTTGCAGGAAATCAAACTAAACTTCAACCATCATGCTTCCTCGACAACGACGCCAAAATGTTAGGCATAAATATTGTCATTTAATTTCGTTGTAGTATTTATCCAACTATTTAATTTGTCAATCTGAGGTTCGTAGGCTTACGAAGCACACACACTATATATGCAGGACTGAAGTAGAAGTAATCTAATCTAAATTGTTGAATGAAATTAATCTAGGAAAGCATCAAAAGACTAACTAGGAAACCTGGAAATTGCATAAGGGAAAAACAATACAACATGTGAAGAGTTGAACGAAAAATGACATATGTGAGCTCACACCATATATCAATCTCAAATTATATTACAAGAGTCAAATGACAAAGCATGAAATAATAACAAAGCTAATAATCAAAGCTAAGAATCCCCTTCTCCTAGTTACAAGACTAAATTATGAATTAAATTCCTCCAATTATGAATAACATCATCCAATTATGAATAACATGATGTCAAACTCCCCCTCATGAAGAGAGAGAACTCTCTTATATACATAAAAGTCTTGAAGCATGTCATAATTATAGATCCACTATTCTCTAAACCATTCTCAACTACTTTCCCATTATTAGAAGATATCATCCCTTCAAATCCTCCACACATCTCTCACATATCTTAGATAAGATATGCCATCCAAATATTCCATCATCTTCTCCTTGAGATCTCTTTCAAATCTTCAAAGTTTGAAGATGTAATTCGAATTTGAGGATAGGTGGTGCATTTTGACTTTGTTGCAATCTTCAAATATGCCTGCACACATCATCAAACTCATCCAACCTTGATATATAATGAAAATATGTTATTTTTCTAATATTTAATCACAAATTCCCTTATAATAGTGAAATGAATGCAATGAAAAATAATAAGGAGAAACCCACATATATTTATGAAAATGGTATGATGGAAGGTTAATGGGATGATGAAATTTAAGGAATAATGAAGGGAAAGGTGGATGAAAATAGGACATTTCTGAGGCCCAACAATTTGCAATGTGTTGCATCATTGGTTTTCTGACATGGAATGAAATGTACCATTTTTGAGAATCTGTCAACTACCACGAATATGGAATCACAACCTCTTGTTGTCCTTGGCAGTCCTAACACAAAATCCATGCTTACCATGTCCCACGACCACTCTGGTACCGACAATGGTTGATATAATTCTGTATTCTGTCTTTTCCCCTTTGCGTGCTGGCAAATTCTGCATTTGTTGACAAATTTCTTGACATCTATCCTCATCCCTGGCCAATAATATAAATTTTTTAGTTGAGAAAATGTTTTTTCATGGCCAAAATGTCCAACCAATCCTCCACTATGTTTTTACTTCAGAATATTCTCTCTCATAGAACTCTTCAATATACATAGCTGATTCCCTTTGAATAATAATCCATCCTAGATTAAGTATTCAATCCATTGTCTTCTGTCTCTGAGAACATGATTCTCACATGCTTCATAAGCATGCCTGAAATGTGACTTATCCCTGTACATATCCTTAAGGTTATCAAAACCTAAGGTCTTCACACGAAACTCTTGCAGAATCAAACATTTCCTGCTCAATGCATCAACAACCTTGTTAGCAATTCCAGAAATGTGCTTTATAACAAAAGTAAAGTTTTTCATAAATTCAACCCATTTCACATGTTTCTGGTTCAATTTCTCCGGTCGAGTTATGAATTGTAAAGAATGGTTTTCGCTATACAAAATGAACTCTTTTGGAACCAAGTATTGCCTCCATTTCTTCAACACCTATATGACCGCATAAAATTATTTATCATGCGTGGAATATTTCATCTTGGTATCATTCATATTCTCACTGAAGTATGGAACTGATCTATTGTCTTGGCTTAACACTGATCCAATCGCAAACCCACTTGCGTCACATCTCACTTGAAATGTCTTACCAAAGTCTGGCAGAACCAGAACTAGCTGTTCGATTATCTTCTCCTTCAACAACTTAAAACTTCTCCATGCTTCCTCTTTCCAATGAAAATATTTATGTCTTTTCTTGACTATGTCCATCATTGGTGCATAAATTCCACTAAAACTTTTGATGAATTTCCTGTAAAAATTGGCTAGTCCATGGAAGCTTTTGACTTCAAAGGTATTTCTTGGTGATGGCCATTCTTTGATCGCTTTTACCTTCTCATGATCCATCTTCAACTCATTTGAAGAGATCACAAAACCCAAATAAATGATTTCTTTCTTCATGAAATATGACTTCTTCAGATTTATCAACAACTTCTCTTGTTGTAACCTCCTCATTACTAGGGTTAGGTGTTTGAAATGTTCTTCTTCAATCTTACTGAAGACTAGTATATGATCAAGATACACAATTACAAACTTCCCATTGAAATCCTTCAAGGCCTCGTTCATCAATCTCATAAAAGTACTTGTCACATTCGTCAAACCAAACGGCATGACAAGCCACTCATACAATCCTTCATTCGTATTGAATGTTGTCTTCCATTCATCACCTTCCCTCATTCTAATTTGATGATATCCACTTTTCAAATAAATTTTTGGAAAAAGGTTTTCCCCACTCAGGAAATCCATCAAGTCATCCCTCCTTGGTAAAGGAAATTTGTACCTGATGGTGATTTTTTTTATAGCCCTCGAGTCTGTAAACATTCCCCATCCACCATATTTTTTTGGACTTAACACTGTTGGTACAATGCATGGACTCAACCTTTCCCCAATCAACCCTTTGTCCATCAAATCCTAGACTTGTTTCTTAACTTATTCATTCTCCTACAACGTAAATCTGTATGCTACTTTGTTCGGTAAACTCACTCCTGGTATAAGGTCAATGTGATGGCTTATACTTCTGATGGGTGGCAACGAACAAGGTAAATCGTCCACCACTATATCGAAAAAATTATCCAACATTTTTCGAATTTCCTCTGGTAGATCATCTATCAAAGTATTGGTCAAAATGAATCTAGGTTTCCTTACCATAACAAACTGCATGTCTTCTTCTTTCCCGACTTCATCAATAAGTTCCTTCCCACTCATGAGAAGCATAGTGCTTCTTGATTCTGATTTCACCTTCTTGTCTTCAATTGGTAGCAACATATGTGTCCTACCATTTTTTTCCAAGGTGTATGTGTTCTTTATCCCATCATGAACAACATTTTTGTCATATTTCCACGGTCTCCCAAACAAAATACGACAAAAATCAATGGGAATAACATCACATAATATCTCATCTCTATATCTCCCTATCTTAAATTCAACTAAACATTGTTTAGTGTCTGTTACTTGATGTCCCTTTTGCAACTATGAAACCTTATATGGGCTTGGATGTGCAACTGTCTCCAATTCCATAATCTCCACCATTTCTGTGGATACTAGATTATTTGTGCTTCCATTGACCACTATCACCTTGCAAACCCTATCCATGGTCTTGCAAGAAGTTCTAAATATTTTGTTTCTCTGGACTGGATTCTTTGCCTCTTTCTTTGGCTTCAAGAGAATTTTCCTCATCATTAAGGATCTTCCACCTTCTACATCTTCTTCCTTAACATTTTTCCTCTGCACTTGTGAAATGTGAGCTTCGCCCCCTCCATCTCTTTTTCTATTAGAACATTCAAAATATTTGTGTCCGATCTTTCCACAAACAAAACATTTTATCTCACCACCTCTGCCTCTGCCTCTTCCTCTTGCTCGCGGAAAAGTGTTCTTATCGACATACTATCCTCTCTATGAGAATCCTCTCTTTCTAGTTAATTATGAGGTTTATTTTATTCATCCTTGGGATTTTGTACTCTGTCCTGGGCAATTTCTTTGCCTTTGTGTTGACTTCTACCTTTGCCCCTTTGACCTTGCTTTTGAGGTCATTTTTCTTCTTCCTTCAAAGCAATCTTATAATCATCTTCCACATTTCTTATTGTCACCATGCTCATCTCATCCTGAATGTCATATCTCAGAACATTCATGTATCTGGCGACCTTTTCATCACCACTCTCATGATGACCTTCTCTAATGTTCAGTCGGTAAAACTCCTTAGTGTATTCCCTCACTGTCATCCCCTTCTGTCTCAAATTCTACATTCTTTGAAACATGTTAATTTGATAGTCTCTGGGTATAAGCTTGGCCTTCATATTTGCAACCATCCTATCCCAGATTTTGATTCTTTTCTTTCCCTTGCAATGCTTAACATCCTACAGTTCATCCCACCACAGTGTTGCATGCCCTTTCAATCTAATGACAACATGTTTTACTCTCCTACCTTCTTCAATATCTTCATAACCGAAAAATTTATCCAGAGCTCTAAACCAATCTAGAAGCTCCTCAACATCTAAGTTGCCTTCATACATTGGAATGCCCATTTTTTCTTTGGCCCCTATGCTTGCAACAACTATGAATAGACGTTCTTTTACGATGTCTTCGGCTACAACTTCTTCTTCATCTCTAGCCTCATTTTCACTTTCGGCTTCACTGACATCACCTGTATCAGTAGCTCGTCTCTATGTTACCTCCATAGCATCTAATCGAGCACGAAGTCCTCTCATTTCCCTTTCCATGACTGGATTGGGAATTGGTGTGTCTTGATGTCTTATGGGAGGAATTGTTCAAATCTATTCCATGTAGAATTCAATTTTCAACTTTCCTTTTGTCTCCCCCTACCTACAGAAAACAATGATTGTAAGCTCTGATACCACTTGGCACAACACCCCTACCTCAACAGGTTCTGCTTGACCTCCCGGTCTAAGGATCGTTCTTAATCTCCCCTTGAGCCGAAATGGCTCTTTGATTCATAGTTGTAATATTCATGCTTGTAACCACATGTCCTTCTTAGGAGCTACACCTATGTAAACAAGCACTAGGTGTGAACTCTTACCCATGTGACCAACCAATGTGACCACAAACTTTATCCAAAAAATTATTTCACGAATCACGATTTTGGGGGTATTGGCGTGATACAACCCCAACACTCCACATCTAAGAAACCCCGAAAACCGATGTGGGAACTCTCCCTAGGACCATATCTGATGATCATGTGCTTCCAAGATTTGAATTCAAGAGATCAATGACTCTCATTGATCCAGATCCAATAGATACTATTCCTCCTGGGCTTGTGAGTGTTGAAATGTTATCAACCTTTTCCTTTCTGCTGATCTACTTGATCCAATGGCTCGTGGAATTTCGGTATTCCTCCATCCAAGAAGTTCCATTGTCTGTTCGGATTCTCAATGGCTCCAAGCCAAAGGAATCAACGTCAATTATTCTGGGGTTGACCTTTGTGAGGTGACTTCAACCTTCTTCTTTTCTTTGAATCCCTCGAAGTTTCTATCCCTTATGAGCTTGGCCTCTATTACAAACTCAAGAATTCCAAGGGTTCTTTGCGTGCACTACTTGTGGCACTCACGATAACCTCTAGTTATCTGATGTCTTCCTCTTCTATGTGCTCCTTGCAATAGAAATCCTTCAACACCTCACTTGGTTGGAAAAGTACAAGAATTCCCCCTACCCACGCCCTCCTTGCATGACTCTGTACTATACATGCACTTCTACTGGTATGAGAACAACGATATCTCTCCTAAGCATTTATGAGGTAAAATTTAGAACCTGTCAATGCACACTTTGGAGAATTTCACTGCACTCCTTGCAAGAATTCTCACGATGAGAAACAAATGAAACTCATTCTCTCCCTCTCAAAGAATTCATACATTCACTCATTAAATCATACATACACACACATTTGAAACAAATTCATAACATATCATATAAGCAAATTGTAAACATACCATTACCATTAAGAGATGCAAACAATATTCACCACAACACCATGAAACTGAATTAAATCTTTTTCATATTAATTCTAGTGCTTCTGTACATGGGTTCAATAAAAAAAACTATCTTCTTATACAACCTTCTGTTCTTCCCTGCTCCCCTATTCTCTTTGTCTACAACTCTCTAATTATTACAATGAGAATAATGATATATTACAATACATACGAGGGAGATTTCTAGAGTTTTACCTCCTACACTCTAAACTATCCAATCGGAATAAAATATACAACTAATTTACATTTAATACAATAAATGCCTCCAACAAATAGATGAGAGCAATTGCTCAAGATCTGCATTACAACTCAAAACATAAATGCGAATGCATCCTTTCAAGATATTACATTAATGTTTGATGCTTTCAAATTCAAAATTCTTTCAAAATGTGCGTTGGGGCATATCCAACTGTCATCCGCTCTTGCACTTGATTTGTTGGTTTGATTACAATGCTCTTGCATCATAAAGGGTTATCCGAAGATCAACCTTCTCCAGTAGTTAATTTTTCCCACCTTGTCACCCAGTTGATTTATACTGGATTTTATCTTGTATCGGTCCCACCTATAAGAGAAAATACAAAAAGAGAACACCTGAACTGAAGGATAAGATTTGACTAGAAAACGTAAAGCCCATCGATTGTTTGCCTGGATCACAAGATCTGGAGAACCATTGCACCATTAAATGCTGCAGAGTCTAATTGGGCCTCGATGGCGGGTTTGTTTCTTGCTGTTGAGTTAAAGGTATTTAGGACCCCTTAACATAACTGGTGCTAGAAGGAGGGCCGATGAATGAATGGATGACAATTTTTTTAACACAATATTTCACACAGCCTGTATATTCAAAACATCCCACATGTGTGGCTATTTATTTACAAGACAACCCACACACACTGAGTACTTCTAAAATGAGTAACTCACCCTATCATGAGTAAGAACATATGTTCCCTGATATACCTTACGCTTTTCCTAATGAGGAATTGAACTAATTCATAAGAATCAAAAGAGCTTACGCCCGACAGATCGGTACATTTCCCTTAGCTCCCTTACTTCCTCGAAGAAAAAAAAATAAGCAGACCAATGGTCGAGTCCTCCAAACAGGTTTTTTTGCACATAGTAGTAGACTTGATAGATTTCTCCCTCACTGAAATTGAACATCCTCTTAATCTAATTCCTAAAACACAAGCCGACATCTTCTTTGAGCCCGACAATTTTTTGGAAGAAGAAGGGTTTAAATCAGAACGCTTGATTTTCGGATCTAAAGACATGGAAGATAACAATGAACATAATGAATAAAGGGGAAACCCACCTGAAAATAATAAACCTTGGTTGGTCATAGATGCTTTGGCCATCCCTGGACAAGTACATAACCTTCCCCAACATCTAGATAAGTTATTCCCTAAATTTGACCCTGAAACCTCAGGATTACCTGAAGACCATATCAAAAAATTCATACTAGATATCAGACTGATGAATGTACAACATGAAGATGTAGTATGTAGGATATTCCCATACAATTTCGATAATTCATCCTCCATGTGGTATTTTAACTTAACTGTGGGATCCATAACTAGTTGGATGAAGTTTCAAAGAATTTTCTAGATAAATTTGCAGAAGAAATTACTACAAGATATTTGATGGTTGAGTTGTTCATCACCACCATGAGTTCAAAGGAGAAGGTTAAATACTTAAATAAAATATTTACCACCATATTAAACAAATTCCAACCTGAATATAAACCTACTTAGGAGTTGCAAATCGAAGTATACACTAATGCTCTCCCAGCTTCTATTTCAATGTTTGTGAAAAGGTCTACCAAACCAAATTTAGCTGATAATTTTGAAGAATCCAAAATGATAGATTTCAAATGAAGGGATGTAAATAATTCCATGTATCATTAGTCAAGAAAGAAGTTCAACTTCCTCCCAGGAGAGGACTACTGCTGACTAGACCCCCAGGGAAACAAACAGAGCAAGGTCCCGAAATGGGAAGTGGGGACATAAAATACCTACACCACATGGTCAAGAAGTTGTCAAACGAAATCATAGACATGAAGAGAAGTGTAGGGGAGGCAAACCAAAGCTAGAGTCCCTATAAGCCCTTTTTAAAAATAAATCCACCTTTCAAAGAAATTGAACCTCCCCTAGTGATCCAGGTCGATCCAAAACCGTTTGAAAATACTCAAATGCAGAAAAGGAGGATATAGGAATGACCCATAAGTCTCAGAAGGGTCCCTAGGCTCAGAAAATGCTCAAAAATCAAAGTTCTCAGAATTAGATGAAACGAACACCATTGCGTCCAACTCGTTCTCCCGATTCCATCCATATATTTACTTTCTCAAACAGAGCTCGTATGAAGAAGTTATGACACTCTGAAGTTTTTCGAAAACAATGATAAAAGGTCAAACAATCAATAGGCCATACTGATGATGTCAGCAGTATGGATGATGATGTTAGCATGACGTGTCACCTTCTAGAAGCCAGCAGTTTGGCGGATCCAGCCAAATCTGCCAGTTACCGCCAAATCTGGAGGAGGTTCGCTAAGTTTGACGAACTGGTTAGCAGTCCTACTTGTTTAACTGGGCACACAAAATGAGATAGAGGGGGAGTTGTTAGACACTGCATTCGAATCTATGCTAGGAGGTGTCCCAGGGGACCTGCCCAGAAATAGATCAACTTTATACTCAAAAGTTGTAGAATTTCGAGAGGATTCCAAATATGCTCTTTGTTTCTTTATCAGAGTAGCCGAATAGAAAGTGCTTCCAGAAGATAAGTGGCACGCTTTTTGACACTGTATGGATTTGAAAAGCAGAGGCTGCATTGAAATTCATGCCAGGAGGTGTTCCAGGCGACCTTCTCAGAAATAGATCGACTTTATACTCAAAAGTTGTATAATTTCGAGAGGATTTCGAATATGCTCTCTGTTTCTTCATTAGAGTAGCCGAACCAAAAAGTGCTTCTAGAAGAGGAGTGGCACGCTTTTCGACACTATATGGATCTGATAAGTAGAGGCTGCATTGGAATTCATGCCAGGAGGTGTTCCAGGTGACTTGCTCAGAAATAGGTCGACTGTATACTCAAAAGTTGCAGAATTTTGAGAGGATTCTGAATATGCTATCTGTTTCGTCATCAGAGTACCTGAACATAAAAGTTCCTCCAGAGCCCATTTGCGTGAGCCAAACATACTCGAGTTTACATTGAAAAGTTGCAGAATGACATTTTCCAGCCACTTATGATGTCTATTTCTGCCCAAAATCACAGATCTGAAAGTTCATTTTTGGGAGCTCGTATGTAAGCCTTTCTTTTTAATTTTTAAGGATTTGAGATTAATTAAAGAGCGGTCTCACTGTTGGAGTAGACCTAGAGACGTAGCCAGGAAGTCTGGTGAACTCCGTTACCAATTCTTGTCATAGATGGTTTGCTTACATGTTTATGTGCTCATGTGTTTGATGGATGTTCTTTAATTTTTCATTACAAATATGGTTAACAATTAAAAATTCACATGTAAATAATGGTTAAAAGATCTTGAATTTTAGATCAAGTTAAATTTCAGATCACCTAGCCAACTTAAACATCGATCTAGAAAACATAGCTTATGAGTATTTTTGTACTTATTTCCAAGAGAAACACTCTGAAAGAGACTCCATGCAATGGGTGCATGCCATGAATTTGATGGCCAATCGGTTTCTAGATGAAGTCTCCCTAACTAAACAATTAAGCGTCTCAACTATGAATGTTGTCAATCAAGAAGAGGTTGATCCACCAGAAGAAACAACCATGTTGATATGGGACCCTAATTTACCTATGCCTTCTGATGACCTATTTGAGGTTTAGGAACCACCTCCATAAGTCTTGGTTGTGAAAACATGAAGAAGGGGTCAACCTATCTCCAACAACCTCACTACAACCCAAACTTCGGGAGGAAAACCAACTCCCGATCACCTGAAAGAACCTTTTTTTCCCCAAAGAAACCCTATAAACATCCATACATGAGAATCACCCAAGATAGACTACAACATAGTATAAGATTTGAAGAAGTTGAAGGAAAATATACCGATCATGTACATGTGTAGAATCCCTTAGCGAAAAGACTTTGTGTTACAAGCATTGAAATCCGTAGAAAACCCTACAATAAGCACGAACCAAGGAGAAATTCTAACTCCCACATATCTAAGAAATAATCCAATTGTGAACACCCTCTTTGAAGATAAGAAGGGAAAACCTTTTGTCCCACCATTCCTTTTGACGTTCGAATTCTTCAACAAAAACCTCCATAACTGTTTGGTTGACTCAGGAGCCTCCTCTAATGTCATGCCATTGTTTATTTGCAAAAAATTAAATACAGTCCCTCTCAAAAGAGATAAGCATGTTATACAACTAGACAAAACCCAGGTGAAGTTTATGGGAGAGCTCAAAGATGTGATGATAATAATAGCGACACACCCTAAATTTGTGCAAGTAATTGACAGCATTGTAGTAGATATCCTAGACACTTATGGATTGTTATTAAGTCAAGATTGGTTTGATAAGATAAACATATAATTTAGTACATATTGGGCTCACCTTTGGCTTCCATTAAAGGTCACATGAATATGATCAAGATCGATAGTGAAAGATATCTAAAACAAATTGTCACTGACTTAGAAACCATCAATGAACCCTCATCGATAGATTTCCCTGTGCTAGGCAATTATTCCCGTGACTCCAATTTTAGGAATTTATCCCTACTCTCATCTGATGTCCCTCTTACTCAAAACTCCAAAATGATTTTTCAAGAGAAATTTTTGACGACGACAGAGGAAACCCTCTTCTGTCAATAACTTGCATTAGAAATCATAGAACAAACAACAGGAGAGGGGGAAAGTGACAAAAAAGGGGAAGCTTATAGGTTTCACCAACAAGTTTGGACCTTATACTTTGATGGATCTAAATCGAAAGAAGGGTCAGGGGCAGGGTGCATCCTCATTGATCCAAAAGGTAAATGACATATCCTATTCTGTAGACTAGAATTCGAGTGCACAAACAACACCACTGAATATGAATCCCTAGTAGAAGGGCTAAAAAAATCCATAGACTTAAACATCAAAGAATTGAAGGTTTTTAGAGATTCTAAAATAATCATTAGAAAAGAAAGGAATACTATACATTACAAATCTACACACCTGAAGAACTACCAACATGAAGTGTACATGATAATAGAGCATTTTCAAGCCTTCAACATTTCAATAATCCCCAGAACAAAGAAAATTGTTACTAATTCTATGGCCACCTCTATCTCAAGGCTATCACCTCTAGAATATTATGAAGCCTCCCAATTCACTGTGGAGCTACTCTACAAACTATCGATGCCCAACAATATTTCTAATTGGAAGGTCTTTGAGGGAGATGAACAGATCATATACTTTTTGACCAATCAGGATAAATTTAAAGACTTGGCTATTGACGATGAAGTATTCCAGGAGAAATTAGCAGAAATCGATCCTCATATAGATCAAACAACTAAAAAACCAAGGTCTCACATGATACCGAAAGGGGCAGCTAATTTAGAAAAACTTTTTTACTTAAGAGAAAGGTTCAAAGGGTCAACCAACATAAAGACAGGGCGTTCATGCCCCATGCATGAAACTATAAATCTAGGAATTCCGGAAAACCCCAAGAATATAAATATCGAAAAGAAAATATCTAAAGAGGAAAGGAAGGCCTATCTCAAACTTTTTAGACAATATCAAGTTGTCTTTGCTTGGTCCTACCGAGATCTGAAAACTTATGATACTCGTATCATTCAACATACTATCCCATTAAGACCTGAAGTGAAACCCTTCCAACAGAAGATCCAAAAGTACCAACCATCCATGGAACCTCTCATGTGTCAAGAATTAAAGAAACTATTAGATGCCAAAATTATCTTTCAGGTTAGATACTATGCATGGGTAACAAATTTGGTTCATGTGAGAAAAAGTCTAGAGAAATCCGCCTATGCGTAGATTTTGGAAAACTCAAAAGAGCTTCAGAAAAGTACAACAACCCAGTCCCACCAATGGAGAAACTCTTGCAGACTATGTCTGGCTCTGAAACTTTCTCCCTACTGGATGGTTTCTTAGGTTACAACCAGGTTCTAGTTTAAGAAGAAGACTGCTTGAAAACTACCTTCTGAACCAAATGGGGAACCTTCACTTATAAATGCATGCCCTTTGGGTTCATCAATGTAGGGGAAATCTTCCAGAGGGACATGGACATAAAGTTTAGAGGACTAATCAAAAAATATGTAGTAGTCTATTTGGATGACGTGACAATGTATTCTAAGAACATAGAAGATCACATCCAACATTTAACCCAGATTTTCGAAAGGTGTAGGAAATACGGTATATCCTTAAACCCTAGGAAGGTAAGATGTTAGGATACATTATATATCAAGCAAGAATTTGCATAGATCCAGAAAGGATTAAGGCTATAGCTCAACTTCCATTACGTCACAACAAGAAGGTCATGCAATAGTTCTTCGAGAAAATCAATTTTGTGTGGAAATTCACCCTCGATTTTGATGAAACTATGAAACCCTTAAAAAAGATGATTTGTAAAGATCATGAATTTAAGTCGGATGATGAATGAAAGAGGGCTTTCAAGAATATTAAGACTGCAATAAATCAAGCTCCAGTGTTACGAAGTCCCGATTTCAAAAAATATTTCTTTCTCTACACTTTTTCCTCTGACCAATCACTAGCTACAATATTGAATCAGAAGGATGATGAAAATAATGAGACCCCAATGTCATTCATGAGCACTAATATCCAAGGGGATGAACTAAATTACCCCACTATAGACAAGAAGGCTTACGAGGTATATAAGGAAGTGAATCACTTCATATCTTACATCCTTAAGAATCATACTAAATTCATAGTGCTTCACCCTGCAGTCTGATCCCTATTCACTTAACAAGAGATGGAAAAAAGAAGAGAAAACTGGATGGAAGTGGTCCAAGAAATTGATCTAGATAGAAAACTTGCTAAACTGTTTAAAGGAGAAGGGTTATGAAAATTGGGAGATGAAGCCCATGACCAAGTAAATGAAGACTCTAGATGGGAGAATGAATTGGAATTATGGTGTGGTGAGGCTTCATACGTCTCCCTAGGGAAAGAGTCTTGGTACGAGAAATTGACTTATCTCCTGCATCACGGGACTTTCCTAGAAAACCTAAAGCCTAATGAAAGGAGAGCCCTCAGGTTAAAATCTACACAATATCACCTCATAAATTCAGTGCTCTTCCATGTTAATTATGATGGGGTAATTTTAATATGTCTCGAACATGATGATGCAGACAAAGTTATGAAGGAGCTCCATGATGGTCCTACAGGTGGACATTTTGTAGGAAATACCACTACCCATAAAACATTGAGAGATGGCTATTATTGTCCTACTTTGTTTAGGGATGCTCACAAATACTCTAGAAAATGTAAAACTTTCCAAATAAGCACAGGAAGGGAGAAGAGAGTAGCTGTCCCACTCCAATCGGTGGTCGTTTCCAGACCATTCAAGCAATGGAGGTTATATATCATAGGAGATATTACATTGAGCTCTTAAAAACAACATAGATACATACTAACCACCACACATTATTTTGAGAAATGGGTATAGGCCATCCCTCTGACCCATGTAAACAAAATGGCGGTGATCCAATTCATACAACAACAGTTGATCACAAGGTTCAGTGTGCCTTTCATCCTTGTTTTTGATATTGCATCTTACTTTTATTCCACCTTATTAACATAGTTTTCTCTAGACAAAGAAATCATAATCAGATACTCTACAAACTACTATCCACAAGGGAGAGGTGTGTTAGAATCAACTAATAAGAACCTAGTGAGGATATTGAAGAAAACAATTGTAGACAACTAGGGGAATTGGCATAGTTCACTTGACAATTATTTATGGGATGATAGAGTTACACCCAAGAAAGCTATAGGGAATTCCCCATACTTTCTGGTATATGGACATAAATCTATTCTACCGAACGAGATATATCTTCCATCTCTTCAACTTGCTCAGGATTCAAGAGGACAATCCTCATCAATCATACAACAAAGAATTGATACCCTCCTCACGCTAGAATACAAAAGGGATAAAGAAAAATCAAAGTTCATATCTCATAAGTAGATAGTTAAAAGGTGGTTTGATAATCATAAAGAGAAAAGAGAAGAATTTTGAAGTGGGAGACTTAGTGCTAAAGTTGGACAAATGAAATGAGCCTAAATGAAAACATTCTAAGTTTCAAAATCTATGGCTCAGACCTTTCCAGGTGGCCGAGAAGATTCGGGTAGGCACATATTGACTGCAGAATCTGAGAGGGGAACTTGACGCCCTCCTGGTGAATGGTCATGCTATAAAACAATATTTCCATTAAATATATATATATATATATATATATATATATATATTTTGTGTTTATGTTTTCACGATGTTTATTTTAGATACGTTGATTGCAAAATGTTTTTTTTGGTTTTGTCTTTTTCTATTGTACTTCCTTGCTTTTGAAGACCGTGTTTAGAAAAACAATGGTTGACCTTAATTCATGCGATATGATGAACTCTATTCCTAATTCATCACTCGCATACAACACAAGAAGTGCTAAGAGACCTGCGGTTGTTTTAAGGGGTCCTCTATCTAACCTTCATAGGTGAACAACCTTGGAAAAGTGATGAAGTGTCTGTCGGGTGTTATGGTAAAACCTTGAGGGAAAGATGGTAAGATGAAAAGGACTACATGTACCTCAGAGACAAAGCTAGCAAAGTTTCACCTTGACCATCTCATTTTGAAAATAACATGCGTCCTCCTCTCCCACTTTCTCAGGGAATTATTCTGAAATAAAATAAACTATATCAAATGAGCAGATAGTAGGGGAGGGTATACATATAACTCCACTGAGGCTATATACGCTCTCTAGTAGTGGAGAAAGGTCTGTGACATTGGGGTGAATCCATCGGGGCTTTGGACGCTCGTTAGCAGTGGAGCAACACTGTAGAAAGTGAATAAGGGTAACTGAAAGGCCTGGTGCAAGCGAATTCTTTACTAGAATCTTGTCAAAAGGAGCATGAGTCAGGGTTACAGGAAACAAAGGTGGAATAAAGGTTGAAAACCCCACAGGCAGAGCCAAATGCACTAACCAGAGAATTTCAAATGGAAGGATAAAAGAGGCTTTGATAAAACCCAGTTAAGTTCTTAACCATATTTTGCATCAACCAAGCTCAAGGTAGGAACAAAGATTCTACTTTCGCCTAGTAAATCATCATTTGTTGAGAAGTCAACACACCCTAAAAAGCCTATGTAATATTTTTACTTTTATGGTACAACTTGATCTTTTCACATTTTGATTCGACTTCATTTTGAGAAATGTTTTGTCTTTTCTTATTTTCTTGAATCTCATTAGTTATTCAGGTTTGTTTGAACTTATGAAACCCCATGAATTAAATTCCCTTAACACCTGAATAAAGATTCAACAACTAAAACACTTCACCCGATGCGCTCATATTCAACATCGGAAGGAATTCAAAGGTAGAAAATAATCCCTCGGGAAACCTCAGTCATCGAGTGTTGATCTTCATTTGTATCGGAAAAGGGAAGTTTTGTTTTGTGACAAGTCTCGCATAAGGCTATCGATGATAACCGACTCCGCTTTGGCACTGGTGAAAGATGAGGGAGATAGAATTTAACAAAAGAAAAAAAAATCACCGGTAGAGGATGCCTAACACGCTTATCGAAATCGAGAAAAAACCTACAAACATTGCAACAAACATTCTGACTGCACTAAAGGTTATTCCTGATCGTCGATCCCCGATGTGTTTTCGGCATCGAATTTTTTTTGATGGATCTAATCCAAAGGAAGCACTAGATAGGTTTATCGTCAATCGTCGACCCATGATATGCTTTTGGCATCAACAAGCTAAGGTTTTTATTAGAACTACTAACTTAAGGAAATTTATGACTTTAATAAATTCACACCAATTAGGTCATCAGTCTTCAACGCCATGTGTTGATTGGAGAACCATAAGGTCTAGTTTTACCCCAAGTCATTCTTGATTCCCTAGGTCCAAGTGACACATCTGAGTCAGATTTTCCACAACAACATTGTACAATGATATTGATCATCATCAGAGATGTTTTGAAGGACATCAAGGAAAATGTTCATAGGGCATCCTCGATCCCCAATCCACCCACTGAGAAAGCGACACGATGGGCAATTTTAGCGTTAGATATGATTGGATTTTGAGCATTTAAGGGGATAATTTATACCAAATCCCACATTAATCAAAATGACCGTTTAAAATCACCAATAGACCACATTACCCCTGCACCTCCACCATCAACCCATGATGAATTTAAGTTGCAGAGATTTGGTGGTAGATCTGTTTAATTTTCACTCATCACCCGAATTTAATGCATGATGCGACACGATAAGTTCTTCCCTGGTTTAAATTCCCTTGAGTTGTTGAAAACAAAATCATTCTATGCATAAGGATATTCAGAGCATCCAGAGAAGCAAGATGAGTAATTCGAAGGTTGCATAGATCCCGTGAGTATCAATATAACCAATTTTTAGCCAACTTTATAGGTATGTATCTAAGTCTATGGATTTTGTATGGCTACAATTTATATGTATTTTCTATCCGGTTTTGTTCTCTACACACTCTCTAAAATTTTATTTTAAGTTGTAGGAAGAATGCCGCCAAGAAATCCAACCACTAGACAATCGCTGAGGGCACCAAAGCTGAAAGAACCAGAGATAGGTGGAGCCTCTTCTCTAGGGTTCACAAGACAATTAGAATACACTCCGAGGTCGGAACCTGTCATTAATATAACAATGAAGAAGGATTTCATCCATCCTTTGGCCTTTGGAGATACATAGGAAAGCATAGGGTCCAAGACGACACTTCCACATTGGGGAGAGCTCATTAAAAAGATCATTCGGGAGGAATACTTGGAATACATCCCACTCAGTGATCTAGATGTGAGAGTGATCAATGACAAAGTGTTCCTGAACATCCGATGATCGTACCAACATATGGTGCAAAGAAGAACTCCCATTTTTCCTTGTATAGAAATCCTGAAGTGGCTCATCGACCACACAGACACACAAAAGTGTTTAATAAATGATGACAATGGTGGGTGTGTCAGGTTATTCCTTTCGATAGAGGTCTAGAAATACTACAAACTCCAATACCTCGAGGAGAAGATGAATATAGATTTCATTGTGAAGTTCTACGAGCACCATGACACCAGCCAGGTGATGGCCTCATGGTGGAGGGAAGATGATAAATACACCAACCAGAGAACTGGATGGTACCAACAGACCAACTTAAGGGAGCCATACATCTATTTGATGGATCTCATCTACCGATTATATGGAGAGAAGGATTTCTTCATATTTTCAGAGGCATGGATACCCTTAGCTTACACATTGGCAATATCCGAGAGCGGTTTCAAATGGGGAGAGATCATTTCTAAACAACTGAGCATATGTATACAATAGGCTTAGACGCAGAAGGAAGGAGAGACACCAACTTTCTACATGGCTTCATATCTACTCGATGTCATGTGCACCCAAAACATCTTCGCCAACATGAATCTGAGTTGGCATGTTGCAGAGCTCACAGTCCACATTTACTTTAGCCTGTTATGGGAGAACATGCATAAAAAGTCTTATTCCCTCATTTACATTGAATTCATCGCACAAATTTGTTTCATTCTTTTTAAGAAGGAATGCCAAAGACTATCGACTGTGGCCAAGAAGATTATTTCCAAAGTAGGCCACTAGTACTTGGATGAGAGAAACACATACATCAGGGTGTTTGGGGCCACCAAAGAACCACATATATTACCAGAGCATGTCCTAGACTGTCTTATAGTAGGATAAATATTATATCAAACCATCTTTCAAGGGTACAATGCCACCCTGTTCAAGGACAAGAAGCAAGCGTTCATTCCCTATGGTTTCCATGTAGGTTTCTACTTGGTTAAAGACACAACTCAATCAAAACAAGAAGGGATAAGACATATTGAGTTTAGGTTCCAGACAGGAAGGTTCTTCAAGCATGAAACAAAGGGCCTGGTCCTACAACATGCTTCACAAGTGTCGTCCTGCTGGCCATAGATACATGACAAATTTGAAGATGAGGTCTTCATGGAAAATGCCCAGGACTGGGACAAGGTGGTAGCAAGGATGTTCGACCCCAATATGAACAGGTTAAGGGCCATGAGCCTAGATGAATAGGTGATGACCATAGAGAAATCATCTCAAGAGTCCCTTAGAGCCACAGAATATATTAGAGCGAAAGAAGCAACAAAGGTTCTCCTGGTGGCCCGAATGTAGGATAGAGGATTCTCTATGACACATGATGTACGGGCAAGGGGATTGCTCATGATAGAACATGCAAAAAAATTAATTTATCATCTACAAGATGACCTAGACCTCATAGGAATGGTAGGGGACCCTATAGAAAACCCATATTAAATCTAGGTAGGCCCAAGTGGCCCTGAGCTAATAGAAATTGATGAAATCACTGGGTTAGATAACCCTGAAATTACAACGCCATAGGATGGATAACTATGGGATGTTTCATCTCAGTCGAAGATAGTAGAAACATGAGGGAGAACAAGTGCACCAAACCACCTCTGTGAATTTATAAACATATATGATGTTGAAGAAAGTCCGAAGGTATCCCTGATGACTCCTGTGTAGATCACAGAGGAAAAGGAGCCTGAGAAGGCATCCTCCCCAGCTCCCGATGCTCAAATTCGGAGCTCTTCACAGAGTGACTAAGAGGTTGAAAGTGTCTTAGACAATGAAATACTCAATGTACTGGAGACTCAAAGGATATTCCGATGGATGAACTAGGCCCAGGCAAACAAAAAGAAGAAGCTCCACAACAGGAAATCGACATCTCAATGACCAATTATCAAGTAAGTATTGGGCCTACCCCCGAGGCTTCAATTTCAACCAGTACTCAAACTCTCTATGAGAAAAAAATAGACGTCAGACTGTTGGAACATATGGAGGAGGTTCAGGAACCCATTCCTGAATAGATATACACCGTCGGAGGCCTGGGAAATATGTTGACCTGGGGAGATCAACAAATCACTAAACCGGTAGATGAATTTACTGACATACATGCCATCTATTATGATCTAAAAAGGAAAGATATCATGTAGAGAACCACTAAGAAAAGGAGAATCACTCTAGATTTCTCCATCCTTATCACCACAGAGGAAACGTTGATGAACATAGAGCATGACAAGAAATCTGAACTTATCGGCATGGGGATGGAAATCAAAGATTCCACCTTGGATAGAGAGAAAAGGGTTGAAGAGGAGTTGGCCATTGCGCTGAAGGAATAGGAACATCTACACCACTTGGTGAAATATTACCAGGACACCACACAGGACGCGGTGTTTCTAAGGAGTGAATTCTAGGAGGCCTACATTAAATTTACAGATTAATGACACCTATTCACTGCAAGGGTATCTGAGCTTCAAGAAGACACCCTTATGGGGTTGGCCACGTGCAAGGATATGGATAGGTGGTATGTGAAATCACACAAATCCTTGGAAAGGATTAACTATATCAGTGCAGTTCAATAGGGATGAGATGTCGAAGAGCATGACATTTGGGTGTTAAAGGAAAGAAACTTTGATCGCATAAAGAAATCAACTGAATATTAGGGAAAACTGGCTCAAGAACCTCATTGGGAAATCCAAGAGAAATGGGCCAAGTGAAAAAAGAGTTGGAGCAAGATCAACTGGAAAATGAGAGACATCGGCCTCCTCGAATTTGGTATACTCAATGACTTTGTCGACTTGCGTGACATAGTGAAATCACATTCTGAGCAAGACTCATCATGGGTTGTGGAGATAACAAAGGTGGTGGACATGGTGCCAAGACAAGTATAGTAGTTCATGGAACACCCCATCAAATCTTGAGCCATGTTGCAGTAGTTAAGTGCCAGAATAGTCAAGTATTAGGCAGGGGCAATAGAGATAAGATATATTCTTTCGGCCCCAATGGAAAAACATATATTCCTATATGGTAACACATGAAAGGATCTCTTTGTCAAATGGTCAGAGTATGAGAAGAGTCATCCACTAAAGTGAGATCATGTGACGACTCTTAGAAATATTGATAGAAGAAAGAACCATGTGTCAAGTTTTGTTTTACTTAGATACACTGTAATAGTTATTTTTAGTTAATAGTATGTTATAAATATGAGGATCGACCTATTAGAAAAGGGTTGATGGTTGTTGCAAAGACCCTCATTTTTGGATTTGTAAAGAACTATTTCGGAGCTGCCTTAATTGAGAAGTCTTGTTTAGGACCAGAGACAAGTTTGTGTGTTTCATAAAAAAATGTGTATGATTGAGAAGAACTATTTCTGATTTCATCTCATGAATGGATGCTGTAACGAGTAAGAGCTTCTAGATTTGTTGATAAGTCATCTGATTCAATGTTTTTCATAGTTCTTGTCTTTAATGATGAAATTAAATCGTTGTGTTAAAATGTGAAACTCTTTTTCTTTCCGCCATTTATCACATGCATGTTTTCTTCTGATAAATTATGTCTCAGTCAATAATTGGAATGCCAACAACTTAATTTATTAGTATTAGTCATGTGGTAGAGAATCATTGTTTGCATACTAGAGTGAAAGGGTTATCCCAAGCTCAGCCTTCTCCAGTAGTTAAATTTTCCCACCTTGTCACCCAATTGGTTTTGTCTTGTATCGGTCCCACCTATCAGAGAAAATACAAAAAGAGAATGTCTGAATTGAAGGAGAAGCTTTCACTAGAAAACATAAATCCCATTGATTATTTGGTCGGACCGCAATATATGGAGAACCATTCCACATTTAAATGTTGTAGAGTCTAATTGGGCCTCGGTGGTGGGTTTGGTTTCTATTGTTGAGTTAAAGGGATTTAGGACCCCTCAACACCAGGTTGGAATGGGAATAAATACACTGTTATGGAGGGATCGAGCAGAGACACGTGGGAAGCAGCTTGAAGTACAGGTGGTATCCATGCATAGGATGTCTCGTGGCAGTGTGTCATAGGCCAGACATAAGACATTGGGATGGTATATGACCCCCAAGGTTAATATGCGAACAAGGAAGTTTTTTCCTGGGGTGTGTATAGTTCAAACATGGGACTTAGAAAATTTCAGTCTCAATGACTTGAAATAAAGGTTCCTGGAAAAAATGACCAGGAACCACAAAATTAAAAGTTCAAATATAATAAACACAATTTCCTAACATCTAGCATAGTTGAAGGAAACAAACTTAGCATTCTGAAAGAAACACACAAAAATTGTTCCCGAATTAGTTTTCTTTGAAATTTATCAAAAATTAATAATGTCTGCTACATATTTATGGAATCTGTTCCTTATTTCTAGAATCTGTTCCATATTTCTAGAAATTTAAATGGGTTTGTCATATATAATGGGATTGGGGCTCCCACGGACCATAAAAGAAATAAGTACAAGAAATAGGATTGTAGAATGAAAAATTGCGCGACGGTAGAGAGGAAGACATGAAAATAAGAAATTGGAAGTTATGAGTCTTTGGTTAGATATTTCTATTTGAAGAGGTAGAATAACTGGAATGATAAAGAAAGAAAAATGTGATTAGTATAGACTTACTATAAAGCCGATGCATTTTTTTTATTATCATCGACGACCACCGGAATCATGCCAACTGGTTGTTACCCTTCATCGGTGAGCTTGACCATTCTTCATTGGAGCCATTCTTTAATGTAGATTCTCATGGGGGCCACGTTGATTTCATCCCAGATTTCTATGTTGAAAATCTCATTTTCAAATTTCCTTATGTCCATAGAAATACTATGTAGATCCTGTTCAATTTCTTCATTGTGTGTCGAATAGTCCACTAGCTAGTTCTCGACATCATCTTCACCATATTCAAGGATGACGTAAAACTTTTCTAAAGACAACCCCTTTAAAATATCAAGTTGTTCATCGAAGGATTTCTTTGTCAAGGACATGGATTTGAGGATTAAGTTTGGGTATTGAACCTCGTTGGTACTTCTAGATAAGTCTATTTGGGTTGGGTTTCTGAATAATTCTTCTTTCTATGATATGGCTTGTTCACATGATTCAACAATGAGTTGTAGGTTCTTAATTTTATCTTTCCATCATGCTTTTAATTTTTTGTTCCACTTTGGGGAGGGAATATCGTCTTGTATTCTTTTCAGTTATGTGTTGTTGATGGCATGGTTGGAAAAAGAGATCATCATCTGTTCATAGAAATGTTCTTCTTTTTTTAAATTTTTCTGCAAATGTCCGTGCAAATCATTTTCCATCTTTCGAAATGAATCTATATTTTGTGATGTTTCCCAGGCTTCAGTAATTAGCTACATTATTTTCTTGATGTTTTTCTCTACAAAGGCTCTATAGGATATGAGGAGGTTGAAGATTCCTTTTAACTTGGGTACAAGGGTATAAGGCATGGTTTTTGCTAAAGGACTGACAAACACTGGGGTAGAAATGAAATCCTCCTCCAATTCCTTGATTCCTCCATTCAGTCTAGAATTCTCCGCTTCAATTGCTCCAATGGAATCATCAAGAGAATCAACGATTGCACGGTGAAATCGAGATATTTGGGACGACTGCATTTTCCTAAAGTTAATATTTGTGAAAGATTTTCCTTTCTTATTTGTTACATCTCTCTTTTCAATGATTAAATTTTTAGATTGGCTGTCAAAAACAATGCTCTGAGAACACTTTTTCCAATTGGGATTATTCGAGCCCACAGAGAACTAGTTTCTTTTACGTAGTGCCAATTGAGAGCTCACCATCCATTCTATTACATTGAGTGTTTGCCCACTGACTTGAGATATCTGACCTCGAGCGTGCATGTCGGATGACATTAGCATAGTAGAAAAGTTTGTCAAAGAGATCCTAATAGACCTCATGGATGAAAAGGTGATGTCTACATGCAAACAAGCTTCATGGATGCAAGGATTGGAAGCATCCCCGTCGAATTCTCAGCATCGGTCTAGCCGACCTGCTACTAAGAAACATAGTAAGCATTATGATGACTTGGTGAATGCGAAGCTCATCCCATCTATCCTTCCCGACTACATCCTACCTCTGGCTGGTGCGGTTAGGCATGATAGTGTCCCGAGGGACTTCGACTACACCTTGATCACTGCGTACCTCCCAAAGGGGATATGCGTAGTTGGACTACAGTTGGGATAGATTATGACGTTGAATATCATTGAGTTCAAATTAGGAGATCTCAAGAACTATTTCATGCTCGCAACACATAGGTATTTTACCAAGAAAAAGGGGACAAATTTGATGATCATCCCCTAGTTGTGGACCATGGACATCGCAAGGTCCACCATCCTGAATGTAATGAAGATGCCCCACTTTGGAAGGCATCTGGAGGTTAACGCATGCGTTAAAATCCTGTTGTCTTGATTCCATGACAGTTATTTATGGCTAGATAGATGCATCACTATAGATCCAGTGTTGATCCATCATATCACTAGATTAAGCATGCAAGGACCAAACCCACAAGACTTTTATCCAAGGAAGGCTGCATATCGCAGCCTGGCGTAGAGAATCAAATACACCTATTGCAATGTGGATAAGGGGAAGTGAGGCTACAAGGTAGCTTCCATCCATAATGATGCATTACACCTATCCTTCCAGTTGATCATTGGTAATATAGTAAGGAAGAACAGACCTATGCAGGTCAGGGGATTCATTGTTGACCTCATAGGAAAATGCATTGAAGGACTACAAATGAACTAGGCGAGCTACCTCATCAACTAGTTAGAGAAACAATTCCCCAAAGCTCAAGATCAGGGATATGAGTTCCATTTCAGTTGACTTCTAATCCTCATCGCCTTCATTGCTTGGGAGATGCCAAAAGGAGTGACCTTCCCTAAGATTGAGCCATCCGAATCCCTAGCTGCAAAGTTCACTACGCTCTGGTGCTTGAGTGACATGGATAAGTAATGGAAGTCAAACGTGGTGTTCCACACCTATTACCTGTAGTTGAAGAGGGCTATTGCGTCTTTCCCTTGTATTACGTCGAACACCCTGCATAGGATCAGGCCATTTGTGAAGTTCCATTTAGATAGACATTTTATTTATATCACTGCATAAGGAGATGAACATAAAGAAAAGATTCAATCCTACTATAAGATCATTGAGGAGGACATGGAAGAAATAACTAAGGAATGGCCCACAAAGTTCCTTATACCAGTCAACCAAGAAGAATTGTCTGACCCCGACCTCATCGACAATCCTGTGGTCACTTGCAAAGAATATGATGCAACCAACAGTAGAAGAAGGAAAAATACAAAAGAGGTACAAGAGTTGAACAACACATCAAAAGAGACTGCTTCAGATTCACCTAGAGGGGGAAGAGGTGATGAATTAGACAAGGAAGAGAATGATGGGAAAGAAGACAAACCAGAGTAGGGAAAAGTAAAACCGCCTAGGGACCCCCTTGATGAAGTTGATAAATCCAAGAAAATAAATGTTTCCCCCAATAAACCTACATCGTGGAAGAAGTCAAAAGCCAATAAATTGCCATTTCAGACTGTGCTAACGGTGGATGACATTGACCTTATCATCACCATTGTATTATATACCTTAGAAGACATTCTACAACACAATGAAGAAAAATAGTAGACCATGTATGATAGGATTGCATCATAGTTGAAAGGGGTACACCAAGCCCTCTAATCCAGTCGCAGAGTGTCTACTGTGCCACTGTCATCTGAAGGGAATTGAGTTGGGAGATGAGCCTGGCTAGCTATGCAGACTAGCAGATGTGACCGAAGCTTGCCTTCATCATTTCCAAGAGGAAAAAGAACATGCCATAGAGGCTTTGAAGCAAGAAAAAGAGGAATCCATAGAGTAGATTTAGGTTTCCCAACAAGAAAAAGATGACATCCAGACAAAGTTTGCAAAAGATAGAGCGCAGATCTAGAAGGCGAAAGAGCAACTTCTCATAGAGAAGATTGGATTTAAGAAAGCAATCACCAGAGAAATTCGCTCTGTGATGGGCTTAGACAATAGGGAAGAAGAAGCCATTGAGAGGTAGGTGGGGAAGCTTGCTTAAGCCATTCAATAGCTCCAACAAAGAGTTGCAGAACTAGAATGACAAGAAGTGACAAGCACTCTGCAGGAAGTGCAAGAACAAAGGGAAGAAAATGCCTGGAGCGCAATCCAAAGAATCAAGGCATTGGCCTTAGAATGCAAACAAATCAACAGTTGAAGTGCACAGAATTACGAGTGCCTTGCAAAGGACACTGGAGTCACAACTCCAAGAGGCAAAGCAACATGTAGCAACAATGCAAGCACAGTTGAAGCCATTGTCTATGGTTAAGAGGATGAAAAGGTCCCAAGAATAGCGCGTGGTTCAGCAACAAGTCCATGCCATCCATAGTAAAGTCATGGAAGTGACTCAGAAGCTCAACCAGTGCAAGATGAAGCTTGCACACTTTTTGAGGTGATTGAAGGACAAGGTGCATAACTAGAAGAAGTGGTCACCATAGTATAACAATGCTTGGAAGGACGTGTGATGGAGAAGGTTCTTCAAGATTTCTTTGAGCAAGAGGCTCTGGCGAAGCAACAGGTCGAGGCAGCTCGAGCCAAGGTTGAGGCCTTCGAGGCAGAGTTACCTAGATCAAAGTAACTCAGGATGAGTCACAAGTGAGTGTTGGGGAATGTTGTCCCTTGACCAAGTTTTGGAGAACCTTGGTCATGTTTGACCATTTTTGGGACTTCGACAAGCTGGTTGAAGGAGGAGCACAAGGAGAAGTGGATATCATGGGATCTCAACCCATTTTTAGGGAATTTTGGGTTTATGGTTTATGTAACAGGTATGGGATGTCGGCCCATGGGTTTACTCATGTTTAGGCCCCATTTGCAATGTATAAATAGATATCTAGGCGATGTAAGAAAGGAGTATTAGTGAATGTTTATGGCTTAGTGTGAAGCTAGAGGCTTTGTGCATACTATGTGTTAAGAATTGCAGAGCTAAGTGCAAGTGATTGTAAGAATTTGGTGTGAAGACTGTGTAAGAAGGCTTTGTGTTGTGACCTAACTAGGGGAAGGAGGATATGGTGAAGTGCGCACAGATCTCTTGTCCTATGCAGAGTGGGTCTTGTGGATCTGTGCATTGAACAAACATAATAAAGAGAAGAAGAGTTGGTGGACGTAGCCCCATGCTAGGGGTGAACCACATATATCCTATTTTATGGCTTCTTTGTGCATTATTATTGTTATGTGAGTTATGCTTAGTGTACCAATATATGTTATATGCATATGATATAGTATCTTAGTTCTTAGTGATGTGAATGCATGCTAGCTATGATCTATTTCTATATGCTAAGTGCTTGGATATGTTAGATCTTGTTGAATACTACACTGTTATGTAATTAGGGTTTTCTCCTGCAAAGTTGATAAGAGTTAAATATTAATGAATGTTAACTGCTAAGTGCTCTGTTAAGTACTGTAATCATAGAACTATGTCCCAGCTAGGTTGTAGACACTTGAGTCCTGTAACCACCCCTGCCTCTACCTCGGGTGAGTCTTCATATGCTTCGCAAGTGTTGTTGAAAGCGCCAGTAGTTAGGGTTTTGTTGGTGCGTTGTTGAAGCGTTGAACCCTGGGTCTGCCCCTGTGCCAACAATAGTTTATTTTCTTGGACAAAGAAAGTTTTGGAAATGGACAACAATGCACTATTGCGAAAATCAAGTAGGATGGCATATCAAATTTATTCGATTCTTTGAATCGTGATAATTGGGAACATATTTCAATGGAAATTAGCTTCCCCCAATAAAAAATGAATTGTTCCTTGACTTTGAAGTACAAAATATAAATAACTAGATGGGAAATGCTTGCCGTGGATTCTTGTCTAGTTATTCTTGTAAACAACCAAGCAAGTTACCAGAATGGATTTCTAAAGGAATTGGCCTGCAACTTTGTGATATCTTCAGGAACTATTGTCGGGTCGTCGAGGAACTTGGGTAAGAGGTCCAATCTGTTATCATGTTTTTATAGGAACTGCTTGCAGTCTTGTCCTTTGAAGGTCAATGTTGGCTCTAACAATCTTAACCTCTCATGGAAGACCTGAGGTGAAAAAGGAATAGGAGAATGGTCACACGATGGAATAATTCTTTGGCTTGAAATATATTTTTCGATGCACCAAGACCACCTCCTTACAATAAAAAACCTCAGGGACACAGCCTAAACGAGCGATTCCATAGGTGCAAATCACTTCATTTTGGGTGGAACAGGATGAATAGTAAGAGTATGCCCTGGACCACTGGAAGTTCTAGTCCTCACATCCGAAGATATTCACTCTATATCCACAGAACTACTATCAAGTTGTTGCCATAAGTTTATGAGAACATTGGTTTTCTCCGGACAATGTTTGAAATGAAGAGTTGGAAGGAATAATATAGCCCTACACAAATCTTGGTCCAATATGTGTGAATGAGAGATCTCCTCGAGACTTTCGCTCATTAATGATAATTTCAATGATTGTTGCATGATGCACTGTTAGCATTAAAGAGTAGTAATTGAATACCTAGAAGTGTGAACATGGCGGGTACAAAAATGAACAATTAAGGATTGGAGATTTCGTGAATGGGCCAACAAGACAACCCATGTTTGATATGAACAATCAAAAGGGATAATATAACTCTGCATAGATCTTGGTTTAATTCATATTAATGGGAGATATCCTAGAGCATTTTGCTCATTAATGACAATGTTGACGGTTCTTTCATGGTGAGATTTTAGCATGAAAGACTACTAATTTCATATTAAGAAATAAGTACGAAGGTCGCAGGGATGAGAAAGAGAAATTAAGGAATGTCTAATTATTGAAAGCAGTCGGGTGGGCTTCAAAATAGGGTTACAAGGTACAACCATTAGAGGTGAGGGCCCAAGGGTCAAATTGAATGTCTCAGAAATTTTTGAGTACAAAATGCATAACACAGAAGAGGGAATGATGGGACAGTCCAGAGGGAAATTTGTATATTGTAAAACTCCGGGTACTATTTGCAGGACAAAGAACAATGGAAGTGAATCGTAAGCCCACCTGTCTAGGAACCCACAATCAAAAAAGTGGCTCAAGTATGGAATAGGGAATCGATTGGGCAGATTCTTTTTTTATAATATATTGAAACTTGTAATATATATCCCATTACGTGGCAAGATATTTTCTGCATGTCTCTTGGCAAGTTCTATGGCAATAGTCAATGTGACTGTCTCATCGAGCCTTTTGCTTTTTAATGATGATCTGTACGGTTGTTGCATGATGAACTGTTAGCATTAAACCTTGGTCGTTGCATACTTTAAAAGAAGTGAAAAGGTGGTGGGAACAGTAAACACTGACTAAGAATTGGATATTTCGTTAACTCGCCAACTCGAGGATCTGCGAAAGAGATTCCATGAAATGGGCAAGTATGGAAAGTGGTCGGACGAGCTTTAGAATTAGGGTGTCAATGGTTCCCCATGAGAGGTGACTTCCCGAGGGTCAAAATGTATGTCTCGAAACTTGAGTGAAAAATGTGTACCATGGAAGAGGGGATGATATGGGAGTACGACGGTCAATTTGTATATGGAATAAGTGTGGGAGATCTCCTCGACCCTTTTGCTCATTAATGACATGTTTAGGGTTCATGCATGACGAAGTGTTAGCATTAAAGCTTTCCAATTTCATATATAAAGAGTAGGAAGGTGGCAGGGACAGGGAAAGAAATTAAGGAATGGATAATTATAGAAAGTGGTTGGTGGCGCTTCAAAATAGGGCTACAAGATACAACCAACAAAGGTGAGGACCCGAGGGTTAATGATCCAGATTATTTTCGGCACAAAATGAGAGTAGGGATATAATAAATATATGTACAAAGATATCTCGGATATTGAATAATATAACATAAATGTATCAGAGGTGAAACCATAAAAACAAAGATACAGTAATACATAATTTTCTATTAATGAGCGAAAATGTACAAAGACTGTAAAATACGGAGTGAAAGACTCGCTAGAATGGTGGAAACTTATCTTTGAGAAGAGATGTGACGGTTACTCACATATGTAAGAACATTATTGTTACAATGAGGCTCCAAAGGCATTTTTAACATAAGTAAAATCCAAAACCCTAACCCCGAAATATGAAAATCCAAAAGGTTTGTGGGCCCTGATGGGGGTAGTTGATACGTCAACTTCCCGAGGGTGTAACTTTTGCATACAATCTCCGTTTGGGGCACTCGATACACCGTTGGAAAGGTATAATTGAGAAGAATTATTTCTGACTGGTCCATGCCAATTCCCCTTATAGTAATGTGGACCACAAATCCCCAAAAAATGTCATTTAGGGCCTCAAAACGAGCCTAGAAGTTTGGAACCCAAAACATTGGCGAAAAACTGCCAAGGTGGAAAACTATTTTTGTAGCCAATGGAATAGGTGGGTGGAAACCAATATCCATTTGGATCAGTCAAATTGTATCTCTTGGGAGTGTTGACTACAGAACACATAACACAGAAGAAGGCATGATGGTGTATTCTTGCGGACAAATTGTATATCGCAGAACTCTGAGTACTATTTTCTAGCCGCGGAACATTGGAAACACAATCCTGAGCCTGCCAGTACGGGAACCCTTAATCAAAAAAGTGTCTAAGTATGGAAGAGGGAAATAGTAGACTAGAATTGATACACATTAAATGTACCACGTCATGTAGATACAACAAACTTGCGGCTAATTATTGAAAGGATCGACAGACAGTTGGGCTCGTGACGGGGCATTCCAATAGACAAATTGTATATCGCGGAACTCCGGGCATGGTTTGCAAGTCGCGGAAGATTCAAAATACAATTTTGAGCTCATCAATCTAGGAGCCCACAATCGAAAAAGTGTCTAATTATGGAATAGGGAAACGATGTCCCAGACTTGTTTTCGCTAATAAATTGAAATTTGTAATAGCTTTCCCATTACCCGTCAAGATCTTCTCTGCATGTTTCTGGATAAGTTGTGTAGGGATAGTTAGTCCTCGATGATTTTTCTTATTAATGATGATATTTACAGTTGTTGCATGATGACATCTTAGAATTAATCCTTTGTTTTTTCATATTTGGAAAGAAGTATGAGGATGGGCGACACAGGAAACATTGACTAGGAATTGGAGATTTCGTGAACCCGCCAGCCCAAAGATCCAAAATAGGGTGAAAAGGTCTCCCCATAAGATGTGAGGCCCCGACGGTCAAATTGTATCGCTGAATTTTTTTTAATGCATAATGTGTAACACAGAAGAGGGGACAATGTCAGAGTCTAGTAGTCAATTTGTATATGGTGGAGGTCCAGGTTCTATTAGTAGGTCATGGAACAATGAAAGTTAATTTAGAGGCTGAAATAATTAATATGCATTGGGAAGGGTGTGATTGTGGCGGGGATGGAAGAGATCCATAAATGGTGTGATTTTTTTTATGAATTTGGGTAAATTGAAGCTTGCGAGTTGGAGGAGCCCGAGGTGGAATTGTAGATCAGGGAATTTCTTGGGTGCAAGATGTATATCAAGAAATAGGTGGAAAAATTTGGCTAAGTATATAATGGAATGGCCTTCATTCCAAGTACTGTAAATGGAATTTTAATGTGTGTTAATGGGATATGTCCTTGAGGTTTTATTGCTTGTCAATGCCAATTGTTTCATACCAGTGTGTTAAGTTGTCACTAGTAAGACCATAATTAATGTGCATTGGGAAGGGTGCAAAATTAGTGGGGATGGAAGGCAACAACAGATGCTTTGAAACTTTTTTGAAACTTGGTAGAGTGAATCTTGTGAGTTCAAGGAGTCCGCGGTGAAATTCAAGATCACAAAAGTTGAGTGCAAGATGTATATTACGAAACAAGAAGCAACAAAGTTCGAAAGTGCTAACCCGACAACCACGGCCATACAATTGGCTAAGTATGGAAAGGAATATTGGTTGGTCAGACTCGTCATGTGAGAATATAGATGGATATGAATATATTTCATCCCTATAATCCGATAACCCATGATCATAGAAAGGAGACTAATTATATAACCAAAAAACGATAATAGATGGGAAGAATAAAAGGGAAAACGGGCTAAGTATCTCACATAACAACATCTACTTTTCGTTTATTAATGCCAATATTTTTGAACCCATGGTGAGTTCTCACTAGTAAAATCATAAATTGCATATCACATAAGTTTTTTGGGTGCAATATGTATATGAAGGAACACGGGACATAAGTGTTGGATAGTGCAAACTAGGGACCCGATGGTCAGATAATTGGCTAAGTATTGAAAGGGACTGCAGTCGGTCGGGCTCATGGTGTGAAGATATATATAAATATGAGCATATGAAATCCGTGAATACGAGAGGCTATGATCATAGAAATGTGACTAAATATAGAACCACAAAGGGATAATAGAGGGGGAGAAAATAGGAAAAATTTAAAGATAAAGTGTTTATATTTATTCCAACAGTTTTCATATTAATATATATTAATAGATTATTTCTGGTCCAATTTGTAGGATGTTGTTCAGTTCACAATTTTTTTTGAAACTTTGGGTTTAAGGTGCCTTCCTTGTAATGTTTCTGGTCATTGACATCTGAGACAAATTAGAGATGTGATTCAGGACCAATTCAAAGATGAGGGAGTGGTTTTATGTGACATCATATTTGGGGGGAAAAAATCCTTTTAGCCAAAAAAAGATGAGACAAAAAAAAATCAAGTATGTTGTGACTGCTATTCTCCCTGTATTCGATCATCTATTTGGTTGAAAGGCCTACTTGACGATTTGTATGTTGAATTTCTTTTTTTTATTGTTGTAAATTGGAAGGAATGTTGAAGTCACCTGCAAAATGATCCTCTGTTGAAGTACATAGCTTATTCCAACAACACAGATCTGGAAAGTGTATCAAATGTTGCAGATCACATCAGAATATATCTTTCATCATAGGGGTGGAAGATATTGTGGCCCACAAAATGGTTTGGAATATTCAGAAGTGACACCAAATATTACTCCATGATCAAATACACTCAGAAGGAAATTATAAAATTGGATACTCACGAATGTGAGAAACTGTATGCGCATTTGAATCAACATTCTAAAATTATAGAACGTTGTATGCCAAAGTTATAATAGACTTGATAGACAACCAATTTCTATGTCAAAGATTGCTGAGTGACCTTTGGATGTAGTAACAGACTCGACATACAATCGAATTTCAATCACTTCAGAAATTAATGTGAAGTGTAAGAAGTCATTATCCCAAGATCCAGGTAGTTTCACCTTCAGGCATCCACATAGGTAGTGAACCCAGGCTCTATATAGCTTTGACTTCAGACATCGACACTGGTGGTGGAAATGGGAACAATGCTATTTACTGCAGTGCGGAAATGTGATGAACAATAAGGGTTGTCATTGTCAAAGAACTTAGACTGCAGGATTGTCATACCTACATGATTGTCAAAGAACTTAGTGTTTCTTTGTCACGATAACTACAATGTTGCTCTGAGTCCAAAAATATTTGGGCGTTGGGTGTCTTGTGTGATAATGACCTTGAAATTAGGTACATGTAAGACATCTATTATCTAACATTGCAGTGCTAATGAAATTTCCATAGTGGATGAAAACTTGATTGCATTGGCACAAGAAATATTAATTGTGTGATTAATTAAAATCCTTGAAGGACGTGAATCCCAAACAATGCTTGGAAATTTTCGAACAGTTGTTTGTTAAAAAAATACATTGTTCTATATTTTAAGAAACAAGAAATTGTATTTTCTATGTATAACATTAGGTTGCACACATAAAAAATTGTAAGTTAACCGAAATTAATATATAGTCAACTCAGAGGTAACTGTCACATTTGGATGACACGTTTCATAGTTACTATGATGATGCCTTTAAAAAACTAAAATAACTAACACTTTTTGCAAATTCAAAATGGACGCAAAACAAATTATCAGATTCCATAATATTCGGTTGTTAATGAATTTTAATGGGAGATGCCCTTGAGTTTTCCGCTTATTAAATCCAATCTTTTAGAACCTGTTTGGTGGTTTGTCACTAGTAAAAGAATAATTATTGTGCATTGGGAAGGGTGAAAGGTGGCGGGGATGGAGGGGAGTGAAAAATTCTTTTAAACGTTTCTGAACGCGAGAGTGAGTGAACTCACGAAACTTTGAAGACTCGACTAAGCATGGAAAGGTGGGTCGTACATACAGATTCATCGTAGGTAGAGTCAGGCTTGTGAGTTTGAGGAGTCTAGGGTTGAATTGTAGAGAACAAAAGTTTTGGGTGCAAGAGGTATACCCCGAACACAGGGCACCAAATTTCGATAGTACCTATCCATGAAACCGCGTTCATAAAATTGGATAAGTATGAAAATAAATGGCGGTCAGTTAGACTCGTGATTTGAAGATATATATGGAGATGATGATTTTTTAGTTTGCCACCTTGGGAACCTGCGATCACAGAAACGTGAAAAAGTATGAAACCAAAAACACATAATAGAGGGGAAGAAAAAAAGGGAAAAAAAAGAAACTTTAGAAGAAATTGGCTAAGTATGAAAACGAGTGGTGGTCGGTCGGACTCATGATGTGAATATATATGGAGATGATGATTTTTTAGTTCTCCACCTTGAGAACCCATGATCACAGAAACCTGACAAAGTGTAGAACCATAAATGCATAATAGAGGGGAAGAACAAAAGGGAAAAACATGCAAGTTTAGAAGAGGGATAAAAAACGGAGACAAGAACTTTATACCTCACACAACAACACTTAGTATCATAAATATGAAGCCATAGAAAGACATTAACTATTGGAAAAACATTCTCATTTATGAAATATAGTTGGAGCTCGACAAAATCTGCTTCAAGTCAAAAGAGATGTTGTTTATATCCACTGCAAAATTTTGCATATTATTTTATCTTAATAGTATTTTTTGGTGACCCAACTGTAAAACCATGTTCCAATTATCATTCTCCAAGTGGAGATGTGTTTGTGAAGAAACAAGTACAAAGAGGCTTAATTGCAGTTGTAGGGCTTCAACTCTACAAATTTGAATCAAACAACAATAAGAAGTATCCAACGAACCAATGAGCAAGCATCAAATAGTCAACTGGGAATGCCAGTGAAGAAAAATATTGTCCAAATTTACTGCAGACAATATTGTATAGAAATATCGGAGGAATATATTGTAACACATATGTTAAGAAAACATTTCATGCTGCAAGGATCATGCAAAGGCCTCCCACTGTGTAAACATTTAAGGAGGATGCAGTTTTGCACGGTTGGCATTTTGCATCTGCAATTTGAACACCTCCATAACACCCACTGACATATAAAAAAGGAAATCAAATTTTCTCTTCACATATGAACATGTTATGGAAGAGGATTTTGACTTAGGCATCTTCAGCATTAAAATTTTTCACTTGCAAACTGGAAATAGAAAACAAAAAAGAATGAACATGAACGCAAATCTAGAAATGAAACCCACCCGTCAATCAGGAGAGATAACAAAAACAACAACAATAATAGGAAAAAAAGAAACCAGTCAACAAGCAATGAGCAAGAAAAAACCAATGAACCAGGAACATCACCAAAGAACAATATCACCCATATTCATTGCAGACAACATTGTAGAATAAAAAATAAAGGATGAAAATGTATTGCAAAAGGCCTGTCAAGAAATGCAAGAATGCAACCGCAAAAACTGAGACCCACTAGTGAATGGAGAAGGACAGAAGGACAACCCCTGGCCCAAAAACTGTAACAACATGTCCAATTGCAGATGCAGGACCACAACCTTGGAAAGTTGAAGAAAACAAGAGCAAGCAACAAATAAAAACCTAGTGAAGAAGCACCAAAAGGCCCAACTGTAGCCACATGACCTCAACCCTGCAAATTTGAATCAAGCAACAATAAGTAGCATCCAGTGAACCGAGAAGTAAGCACCAACCAACCAACCATGAATGCCTGTGAAGAACAATATTGGCCAAATTCACTGCACACAAGATCGTATCTAAACATTCAGAGGAAAATGTATTCTAACACATATGTTAACCAACCATTTCAAGCTGTGAGACTTGTCAGGTAAACATTCAAGGCTATGAGGACTATCCAAAGGCCTGCCATTGTGCAGGAAATTAAGAAAGGTGCAGTTTTCACGGTTGGTATTTTTCAATACTGGGAGGGATCAAAATCCTCTTTCAGTCCATGTTTGTATGTGATTACTATGACTAGAGAAGCATGACTATAATGGTGTCTTCATCTCGTTCCTGATCACCAAGGTTCGACACAGAACCTACCTCCATCACAAACATAATGACGTATAGGAAAAGGAAATTGTATTTTCTCCTCACATACAAAGATGTTCTGCAAGAGGATTTTGACTCAGGCATCCCCAGTAGTCAAATTTCTCACCTACAAACTGCAAATAGAAAAGGAAGCTAAACACGGTACCAAAACCCACCTGTCAATTGGGAATGTAATGTCCCCCACCTCTTAGAGAGGTGAGGAGGAGACTCAGTGGCCTGGGCACCCCCACTAGGTCATAGTCTCACACTAAAGGGGGGGAAAGTCAAGAAGTTAAAAGTTAT
>JZKD02S0175807.1:223068-247133 GCA_000966675.3 Picea glauca
TTAATTAATTAATTATTTGTTTTAATAATTAATTATTTGTTTGTTTATTAATTTTTATTTAAAAAGAGCCGACTCGACAATGTTTATAAATTAATATTTAGAATTATTCATATTGTCTAGGGTAGGGATCCAATTTTGACTAATTTTCCATCCATCATCTCTGTTTAGATTATTAGGTTATTTTTCAATTTCGATTGCTTCTCTGAATTTCCTATTGTGATAGTGATCTATCCTGGCAAGCATTTTGGTTTCTTCAATACAAATGTGATGTTTGGTTTTATCTGAGTGTTCTGCGAGAGGTGAGGGACGAGTGCGATTGTGTTTGATGTTAGCGGCGTGTTCTTGAATCCTAATTCTAAAGGAACGACCTGTTTCTCCTATGTATTGTTTACCACATGAACATGGGATCATATAGACACCTTTATGTTCGATGGGATTAACAAAGTCTTTAACTGACCTAAGGGAATTCCTAATAGTGTTTAGGGGTTTGAAAGTTGCACCAATGTTTTTCTTCTTTAAAATCCTCGCAAGTTTGTCTGTTGTTCCTTGTATGTAGGGTAAGTAAACCTTAGACACATCATTATTTGTTTGCTCTTTATTCCTAGGTGTTTTGGTGGCATTTTGAAAAGATTTCATTACCTGATGTTTTTTATAGCCATTATTTTAAAAAACATTAAGGAGGTGATTTTTATCTTCCTCTAGGTGTTCATCATCAGAAATTCTGAAGGCTCTAGTGGCCAAGGTGTTTAAAACACCTAGTTTTTGGGAGGGGTGATGATGGGAATCAGCATGAAGGTATTTTTCAGTGTGGGTTTTCTTCCTATAAACTTGATGGGATAAGGATCCATCAGGTCGTTTTGTGACTCTGACATCTAGAAAAGAAAGACTATGATTATTTTCAACCTCCATAGTGAACTTGATGTGATCGGATTATTTATTAAGGTGAGTCACAAATTCATCTAATTTGTCACAACCATGGGGCCATATGACAAAGGTATCATCAACAAACCTATTCCAGTATTTAGGTTTGAAGGGTGAGGAGTTTAGGGCATTGTTTTCTAAATCTTCCATGAATAAATTGGCTATGATGGGAGAGAGGGGGGATCCCATAGTGACCCCACAGGTTTGTTCATAAACGTCGCCTTGGAAACTAAAGAAAGTGGATTTCAAGCAAAGCTCAACCAAGTTGGCAGTGCCTAGGTCAGTGATGTTTCTGATGACTTTCATTGCTCCGTCAATGGGAATTTTAGTGAAGAGAGAAACAACATCAAAGATGAAGAGGATGTCGTCCTTGTCGACTTTAATTTTTTTGATGTTGTTTACAAAGAAAGAGGAGTATTTAACAAAGGAGCTAGTGTTTCTGACTAAGGGTTTGAGTTTATGAGCTAGGTATTTTGCAAGTTGATAAGTAGGGATGCCTATTGTGTTGACGATGGGTCTAAGAGGGGATCCTACCTTATGAATTTGAGGAAGTCAATATATCCTAGGGGTGGATGGGAAGCTAACAATCAATTTCTTTTTATCATCGTCTTTTATGTTGCTTAATTTAATGGCATTGGAAACTTCTTTTGCAATCTTATTTAAGGGGTTTTTATTGAGTTTCTTATAACTTCCATTGTTATTGAGGTGATCCAACATTTTTTCAATGTAGTTTTCCTTATTCATAACGACAATAGCCCCACCTTTATCTTCTTTTGGAACTACTAAATTTTTATTATTGTTTAGTGATTTTAGAGCCAAAAATTCTTCTTTGGTGATATTGTTCTTTGGTGGTTTTACTCTACGAAGAATTACTGAGCAGTCTTGTCTGATTTCTTCTTTAGCATTATTTGGGAGGTTTTTAATACTATTTTCAATGCTACATAAGATATCTTCAATAGGAATTTTGCAAGGGGAAATGGCAAAGTTAAGACCTTTTTCTAGTAACCTAGTAGTGTTTTCATTGATGGGATGGGTTGATAAGTTTATAACTAGATTTTTGGGTACAATGGTTTTGACCTGGTAAGTCTTACATTCAAGGTTGTTTACTTATTTACTATCGTTATTAGAGATATTAAGGACAAGATTTGGGTTCGCGGTATTATTGTAGATCGTGTCAGTGTTGGGTAGACTTATTATTTTAATCTTATTATCATTACTATTTGGTTCGTTTTCACATTAGCTTTTACCGTTGTGGTTGTTTACATTGTTCATTATATGGGTGTTTTTAATATTATTCCTAGTATTTATGATATCAGGATTGGTTATTTGAATAATGGGGTTGGGGGGATTAATGCTAATAATATAACTGGGTTCAATATTACTGTGATCTAGATTGTTGTAGCTAACATTGTTGTGTTTTTTATCAAAAATTTTATCAAAATTTTCTATCGGCGTGTCAAAACTGTTTGGTCTGTTATCAAAATCGCGTGTAAGTTTGTGGTTATTATCATTGTGGTTCAAATTTGGATTTATTAGCTGAGTAATGGGGGTGTGAGGGTTATTATTTATGGTGTGGGTATTACCATTATTTTCTGAGTTAGCTTGGGGGCAGTTTTGGTCAATGTGGCTATCACTACTACCATTATTATCGACTGAACATGCACCAGAGATGATTCGTTTGTTTACACGCATGTGATCATAGTAATTTGTGTTATCGTTGCTTGTGTTATTGACAATTGAATGCATGTACCAATGCAATTTATAGTGACATAATGTGTAAGTAATTAGACCATTGCTTTAGTGGTGATGTACATTATTGTTTAGGTTAGATATTAAATGAATAAGATATGAAAAAATGAGTTATTTTTATTTTTATTTAGTTAATAAATTTTAATATTCATATTTATTTTTATTTTTAGGAAAATATGATCTTATTCATATTTGAGTTATTATTTTCTATAACATAATCAATCCTAAAAATAAATAAAATTGCTAAAGTGAATACATATCCCTTAGATAAGGGAAAATGAAATTAACTTACATCTCTAATTAAGTCGATTATTGATATAAATTATTGAGCATTATGGTACAACATTTTCATGCATTTTTACATCAAACTTCATAGAATATTTAACATTATTAATATCTATGCTTTCCTTCTTTTACAATTATTGTAATATAATTTGAAGTTAAAGGTGGATTTATGTACACGGACAATTGTTAGTTTCTTAAGTTAGGGGTTTCAGGTTCCAAGTTTTCTAGCAAAAACCAATTTAGTTTTTGTTGGGGTATAGAGAATTATATTATGATTCTATGAAGTAAATTATGAGCCTTGTAATTATAACAATTATGTTGCCATGTAACAATGAATTTTGACTTTATGAAAAATTATTTACATATTGGATTTATTACATTTGCAAAAAGTATTTTGTTTTCTAGGAGATGATAAAATGTCGTGTATACCTTTTCCAAAATATGGATTAATATTATGATATCCCACTTATATTATGGCATCTATAAGTAAGGGTTCATTGAAAGGGTAATGTTAGCTCGACCAGAGTGAAAATCTTAAGGAAGAGCTAGATGACTCTTATTCATGCCTAACCTTTCCCTAAGATACCCCATTGATGAGAGGATTAATATGAAGGAAGGATTGGTCAATCCTTTCCTAGGATTTCCCTCAAAGTGAATCCATGATCTTGAAGAAGGGTCTTCTAAATATTTCTCGAGCTTTCCCTTGACAAGATTACTAGGGTTGAGGAAGGGTTGTCTGACCCTGCTTCAAGATTTCCCTCAATGAAAATACTATCCAAAGGAAGGGTTGAGCAACCCCTCTTTAATATCCCCCTCAATGAGAATATTAATACAGATTAAGGTTCAACCAAACCTTCTCTTAGGATCCCCGTAGATGATAATATTAATCTATAGAAAGGGTTAGTTGACCTACCCTAGGGTAATATAGATCATGTGTATTAATTCTACATTGATGGGAAACCTACAAGATTGAGAAAGGGTCAACTAACCCTAACCCATCCCTAGGACAATATAGAGTATGAATTTTAATTTTATATTGAAATGAAGCATAAAATATTGAGTAAGGGTCAACTAATGCTTCATAGAGTTATAATATAAATTAGGAATATTAATTTAATAATGACAGAAAGCCTATAAGAATGAGAAATGGTTGGTGGACCCTTTCCCTAGTTCCCCCTAAATGTTAGTATTAATCTAGAGGAAGGGTCAACTGACCCTTCACCTGACTAATAAAGATTAGGAATATTAATTCTAAACTGATGAGAAACCCACAATCATGAGAAAGGTTTTTTGACCCTCTACCAAGATGAAATAGATTAGGAATATTAATTCCAGATTGATAGGAAACCTACAACCTTATGGAAGGGTAGGATGACGCTTCCTTAAGCTTCCCCTTGATGAGATCACTCATATTGAATAAGGGTCAGATGACCCTTTCTAGGGCTCCCCTTTGAGGATAATGCAAAGAGAAAGGAAATACAACCTGAATCTTCTTCACACCTGAAATTTTCCTAGGATCCCCCTTGAGAAGAATACTAATATAAAGGAAGGGTTGATCAATATTTCACTGAGCTTTCACTTGAGGATAAACCCACAAGATTGAAGAATGGTTGATTACATATCAACCAATATAACCCTTTAAATGTAATATTAATCTAGTGGAAGGGTTGGATAAGACTTCATAAAGATAATATGTATTAGGAATACTAATTATACATTAAAAAAACCCTACAAGCTTCAAAAAGGGTTGGCCATATATTAACCAGACCCCACCTTGACAAGATTACTAAGGTCAAAGAAGGGTTATATGATCCTTTTTTTTGCCTCATCATCAATGAGAGTATTAATCTAGACGAAGGTTCCTATGAGCCTTCATCAATATCCCCCTCAATGAGAATATTAATTTAGAAGAAGGGTTGACTAACCCTTCCCTGAGCTCCCTCTAGATGACAATATTAATTCATAGGAAGAGTTGGCTCACTCTTCACAAATGTAATATAGATTAGGAATATTAATTATATATTGATGATAATCCCATGATATTAATAAATGGTTATTTGGCCCTTCTTCATTCTCCCTCTTAATGTGAATACCGATATAGATGAAGGGTTGGATAACCCTTATTTGAGACCCCCTTTGATGAGAATATTAATCTAAAATAAGTATCAACTAACCATTTCCTAATTCCCCATGGATTATAGTATGAATCTAGGGGAAGGATTGGTCAACCATTCCCAGAGATAATAAATATTAAGTATATTAATTATACATTGATAGGAAACCAATTAGCTTGAGGAATGGTTAGTCAAACCTTCCTTGAACTCCATCCTCAATGAAAATATTAATCTAGAGGAACAATCAACCAACAATTTCCTAGGATAATATAAAAATAGGAATATTAATTATACAAAACTTGAGGAAGACTCAGTTGACCCTTCATTGGGACACTCTTCATTGATAAAACAAATCTTAAGGAAGGGTGGGTCAACCCTTGCTGGCAGGAAAATCCCTCTATAATTATACTAGGGTTTTAAGTACAGACAGAGAAAATGACTCCTTAAAAGTAAATCTAATTTCTACAGTACCCCAAACATTCCAAAATAGATGAACATAAAGAAATGAAATATTAAGTTAGAAACCGTACCTTTTATCCAATGTTTGGTGTTGACCTCTCAAGGATGCAAGTCTCCTCCCAAAGATGACCTGCATCCACAAATAGGCAAATAAGACTACAAGCATGTTATTTATATTAATTGATTAGGTTCATATATAAATTGTTATGTATAAATCAAATAAAAGACATAAAAACCATCATTTGGGACAAGGAAAAGATATTCTTTTATTCAATAATCAAAGATTGAAGCTTACAACCTTTGTGGGCCAATGCTCCCCGAACTCGGTCCAGGATCCTCTTGACAATGCTCCAAGTGAACCTTCCAAAGCCTCTTCTCACAATATATTGATCACCTCAAGGGAAGGGAATGGATTATATGGGGAAAAGGGCTAGAGAGGGAATGTTGAGGCAATAACTCACAAAAGGCTACAAATACTCGGGCAAGGAAGGAAAGGGAAATTGGAAAGATTTTCACCATTCTAATGTTTGGTTGTGGAATGAGACCCCAAGAAATCATTTTATATGAAAAAAGGATAATTATTTGGTTGGGGGAAGGGTTATAATAGGTGAATTGGTTGGGAAACCTCCAATATCACATAAATTCCACCGAATTCCTTGCAATTTTTTAATTTTTTCAACTTTTAGAGGTATACATGGGTTTTTTAGTGTGAAACAAGCTTATGTACATGGGTTGTCTAGCATGCAACAAGCGTATGTACGTGGTCAGTAGTGAAATAGGGTGTGTACATGCTCTAAAAATTAGTTATTTAAATAGAGTTCCTCAAAAGTGATTTGGAAAATTATGCAAGCAGGAAGGTCAATTCCATGTATGCATTAGTAGGGAATTTTAGGGATATAAAAACCATTCCCTAGGATTCTACTTGATTATATTACTAATCTAAAGGAACGATTGGATGAACCTTCCCCGGGATACCACTCAACATGAATACTAGGATTGAATAAGGGTTGGTTGACCCTTCTTTAACCTACCCAACAAAGAGATTAATAATCTATAGGAAGGGTCAATTGACTCTTCCCCAAGCTCACCCTCTATGATAAATTTATTCTAAAAGAATATTTTGTCAACCCTTCCTTGATCTCCTTCTTGATGAAACTACTAATCTTTAAGAAGGGTATATCAACCCTTCTTCAATATACCCATTAAAGAAATTTTGAGGTAAAAAATGGGCTTAAAAAAAAATATTCTATCAACATCAACTTTAGAATAACTAATAGGATTCAATATGATGATGTCAACCATAAGGGTAAATAGTTTTGGAGGAAAAGGAAAAATGCTTTTTTTTTTCAATCATATTTTCAACTTGTTTCCTTATAAGTTTACTCAAATTTATAGTGTAGGCACTCATTGGATGTGGAATTAAATTCTACATCCAACGAGTACCCACTTTACATAATTTTGATGGACCTATAGTAAGATAAACTGGAAATATATGAAATTTTTTATTGTTTTCATGTATTTTGAATTTATCTCACTGTGAGTCTATCAAAAGTTAATTTTACTCGACCGGTCTATGCTAGAAATCAGTAAGGGGTGTGGTAGTATGAGGGATTGCATTGCACAAAGGGAGATAGACCCTTTGGGTTGTGTAAATTGAAGGGGGAAATATAATTGTTGGGATGGTTTCATGAGTGAGTAGGTTGAGACAGTTAGTGGGAATTTGTTTGAGATAGTACTAATGCATCCTTGTGGATTCATAGCTCCATCATGGGGGTGGAATTTTGTATAAATAATTGGTGAAATAGTTCCTACGGTTGGGAGGAATGTCGCACGTCAACATCTAATTGGTGTAAATTATTATTAAAGTCAAGCTTTCTGATTATATGATATGATCCAATTGCGAGCATATATTAGGTCAATTATATATGATATGACCCCAATGAGGGAATATATGGGGTTAAATGTACATATAATGTGTAAATGTGTATGTAATAGGGTCGAGCAAATGCTAAAAATGTATGAATAAACTAGAATCACACACCATGTACAACAATGTGGGAATGGAGCACCACTCCAAGATAGATAAGAGAGACGGGTTACACAATAAATCCTTAAAGAATAGGAGAACCTCCTTCAAATACCAAAATACATTCATGCATCCCAATTCACATCCCTCCAAAATGACTACATGATATTTTTCACACATTTCACATATGGCCCCTTTATTATTAGGTTGACCCTATTACATATACATTTACGCATGACATGTGAATTTAACTCAAATATGCCCCCTCTTGGGGGCATATAATATACATTTAACCCAATATATGCCCCCTTTGGGTTCATATAGTTATATGTGTTTTTGTTGTTAATCATGTGATTTTATGTGTTTAATTTCTATAGATTTTTAATGAATAGATATGCATTTATAATTTGGTTGTTATAATAAATATTTTATGAGCTTTCATGTCATTGTGCATGTATAATTTTCATTATAGGATAGGGTAGAACAATTATATGGTATCAGAGTTTAATGGTAAAATGAAGTTGTGGAAATTGGAGGAAAATTCTATGTACCCCACTATCCCAACAGGTATAAGGTGTTATGGAAATATTCCCCTGTGGATAGGTGAACATTCCCTTGGATTACAAACCCCTCTACTAATATATAAAATTACATTTGGACACTACCATTCCTATAGATTCATTTTATCCATTGAAAAAGAGAGATGGATGGAAAGTATGATGTACCTCGTTTGCAACGTTTGTCCAAGTTGCTCCAATCCACGAGCTCCAAACAATACCTGGAATGGAAAAAAAAGAAGCAAATGACCATATCATACTCTAATGGATTAGATAAAATCAATCGATCTATGAAGATTAAGATAAACGTATACAAGAACATGTAAACACATACTTGAAGGAAATAGGCCAAGTATATTAATGATAACTTTAAAAGGAAACTTACAATATCCGGATTATGTTGCAACAACCTCTCCAATTCCTCCTCATCTAACCATTGGTCGAAAGATACATAATCAAAATAATAATGCTTTGTTAATTTCTACTTCTTTTCACAATGGTAATGCATCCATTTATAGGATTTAAGAGGCTCAAATACCTTGAGTATATTTGAAAATATTTGAGGATATGGCTCCAATATTTGTGATATCTTCCTTAGATGCATCCCTGGAGTTAGTTTCACGCCAAACTAATCCAATCCATCCATAGTTTTCTTTAGAGGATAGTGGGATTTCCTCCATGATTCCCTCAACCAAATCAACCCTCCATTAAAGTGAACAACAAATCGTTGCAGTGCTCCCCCTGATATGGAAAAGGAGTGTTAGCGCTTTGTATGTATGAGCAGGGGAGCATTAATCTTCCAAAAAATCACCAATATGAATAAATCACTAGTAAAAATACTTGTTTCGACTGTCAGATGATGGGGCTTGTTATTTGAACATGTTTTAGGGGTTGTATCAAGTGTTTTCATGGTGTCATTCGAGATACGACACTTAGTAAAACATAATGAAAAACATACGACACATGCGATAATAAAAGTTGGATACTTGCGACAATGAAAGTGAGACACTTGCAACACTGTCGAACTGAGGAATTTTTATGTGTAACAGAATTCCCCCAAAGTTTGAATTCAGAAAAGGAATGTTGATGGCTGAAACAATTTGTATATTATTTGAAACAAGGGTATGGAGTAGGAGAACCTAGTAGAAGCTACAAACAACCATCAAACACTGTTAATATGTGTTCCATCCCTGAGGTGGGCATACCTATGCTTAGAATACAAATGACTCATATCATGGATGCCAATAAATGCACTAAGGATCCATGATGATATTGATTAAGGAGATGGGCACCAAAGATACAATGTGGATACATCCGTCTATGACCTGACTTAATCGTAGCCATGAAAGAATACACAATGGAGCTACGATGTGATAATAACATAGCTACAAACCAATAAAAAGTGGATCTATGTAAAAACATGTATATAAGTCGAATAATCTCCAGTGCAACCTGGGTAAAGTGTATATCTATATGAATACTCAACCTAGGGTCTTCGTCCCAATCTTATAACAATACGATTCTATCCATGTGAATAGGTGATTTGATGTTGAACATGACATAAACCACTTGACTACCGATCATTGAGGTATACTGTTAAAAAGTGTGAGATAAATCACCATTGATGTCAATGATTCTCAAGGTACTTTTAAAGTACAATCAACCGAATGTGAATTATGAGTTGAAGTCGAACACTCCTGGAATTAGTTGGTCAGGGGTCATTGATGCATACCCATTTTCGAATGTGAGGAGGCCTGACATTGAGGAATGAATGTCCTAAGGTACCAATGTGTTCCTAAGTATATTTTCTAAATAATTTGTTGAAGTTGACATGAAAATAATCGTTGAAGGAGGGAATTGATATATCCCCTATCAATCGACAAGAAACTTGTCATAGGAAAGTGATAAGATATAGTATATGAAAATGGACTGACATGGGTATGGGAACTGGTAACATTATATATGGTTGATGTTTGAGGTGAAGACTTCCCTTGAAGACTAAGGCACGAAACAAGACTTGGAAGCATAGAATCAGAGTGGACCAAAACATAGTGCAACAAGTTCTTGGGGCACTCTTTGGATGGGACAAAGGAGTAGAAAGATTCATAGGATTGGTTTAGTGAGGAGGCTAATGGATTATCCAAGTGTATGGTGAGGGAAAACAAGTGCCATGTTCAAGAGAGACCATAAGAGTTTCCTTAAAATATCTCAAGAAACTTGAACCACTTCCTTTAATTTTCACCCCATCTAGATAGATGAGTACCTCTTTTTAGTTTAACGAGCTAGAGGAGAGTAACACATGATTGATATAACTCACCTTCGGTAAGTTCATGTTCCTTTATTTAATAAATTGGAAGAAGTAAGGGTTTTTCCCTAGATAGGCCCTTCAATGTGTAGTTTTGTGAGTCCAAAGAAGGAAAACTCGGTTTTTTTTCATGTTTAGGGAGTTTGAAAATAACTTAAATAAAACTCTGAGGTTGTCCTTTTCTGTGATTTTAGTCTCCGAGGTTTGAAAAAGTATAAAATGATACTATGGAGAACTGTTCTAGACATGATTGACTAGAGCATTCCTTTTTCGTAGTTAGTCCGTTGGGACCGAAAAAGGGGTAATCTACTACCCAATAGGTGACTCCTCATATTTTAATGAGTTCCAGGTATGACAAAGTTTTCTCAATAGTGTCATAAGATCATAAAAAATTCTCTTCTCTATAATTTCCTGCATAATCAAGTTATTCTGGGAAAAAGATGTCAACTCTAAAAAATCGACAATAATTTAGGAAAAAATAAAAAATAAATATTATTAATATGAAAAGAAGGATGTAAATAACTCTATTTGGAAATATTAATAAGTCAATTAGGGCATAAACAGGTCATTTTCACGTTTTATTTTACCATTTTACCTTTTACCTTGAGTTTTTTCCCCTTTGGAGTGATTTTTATAGAGTTTATAGTGGGAGATACGGGCGACCATTCAAAATTCCGTCAAGACCAGGTTGGTACTCTAACCCTTCTCATTCATTTACATTCTTTTTTTGTTCAATTTCAGTCTTTATTTTATGATTTTGGGCTCCTTAGAAATCCCTAGAGCGTAAAATAAGACCAATGCTCTCTTAAGCAATCGAGGGGGGCATGTTTTAATATTTCAATGCCTTGGTATGCCTTCTAGGAGAGAACTAGAGCTCCGTGTTTTCTTTCCACAGAATGTTGGGTGCAAAATTTGAATTGTTTTTTAGTTTTTAAGCTATGGAAAACAATTTCCTTTTTTGAAACTTGGCTAATGTTATTTTTTTTTTTAATTTGCATGTTTGCATTAGCCAATATGATTGAATGGAAGGAAAGATAACATGAATTCGATGATATGGCCACCTTACAAGACCCTCAAGTGATGGAATCTCTATGAAAATGCGGTTTACTGAAATACTTCAAGCTACAAAATATGAGAAAATAAGTCCTTTTTCTCAAGTATCCGATTGTGTTATGGGATAGCAATGAGAAATCACTATAGATATGATATCATATGCTTGATACTGACATTGAAGATGTGTATTTACTGACGAGGCTCTCAAATATGGGAGCAACCATCCTTTTTTTTTGGACACCGGTCTACTCCACTACCAACAAAAGAATATGTTGCGCAATATTGTGTGTCGGGATCATGCTCAGTAGGGGGAAGAATCGTCATCAATGATGTGATGGGCCTATCTCTATTATCTATCCTCTTTGCTATCAATAAATTGGTGGGAAGCACCAATTCCCATATTGCTTCCAAATCTCATATTTCATATGCTATTCACTACTTGGATCCTAGGATTTTAACTGGAGTGTAGGGTTCTAGAGAAACATCAAAGAGAAAATATCTAGGTGTAGAACATGCAGACATAGGTAATTTGGATACAGATGTTTCTTGGTTTCATTGTTTCTAGAGTGAATACCATAGATGCAACTGCATGTTGCATTGATAGCATGCCCCACATTCGAGCCATGGATGGAGTAGTGGACGAGTCTTTCACCTCAGTTAGGGAATGAACCCTCAACCTTCTACTTTACCTTTGAATTCTCCGCATGGTGGAGAAGGAATATTGTGGATATAGAGAATTTTACTTATGTCAATGTTGAATTTAGGGGAAACGTGGATTTAGTGCTCCCTGAAGAGGCACAATGGAATGCATAAGGTAAAATATGAAAGATCATGAACTTGCAACAATTTTTTTTGTTTTTATATGTATATATGTATTTTTTTGTTGTACAATGAGGAATATAAATTATTTGTTTTCATCATGCAGGCAGAGGCATGTAACATCCGATAGGTATGACAACACTAGGACATTGTAGTGATGTTCAGGAAGTAGCAGAGGTTGGTGTCAGAGTAGGAGGACTTTGTGAGGTGGTGAGGAACCTTCGTGGGTTGACCATGGCTATTCCTTCCATGAGGATATGAGATGTACCCTTACATCTTCAAATATATATAGTCGGAGTGTCTGAAGGCCTTAGTCATCTGCCGTGATGAGTGGCCGGAGCGGTTGTGTGTTATGATGAGCATAATGTAGTGCAGTAAGATGAGTAGAGTCTCTTGACACATTAGTATTTTATGATGATGTCATGGGCATAATGGTCCACTATTTTACCCTACTATGTACCTTTTGGATGATGTATTTTGACACAGTTTTTCTATTTTATATACATGCATATATATATATACATGCATATATATATATATATGAGTTTTGTGGTGGCTACTTAATTTTTTCAAATGATGTGATGTATTTATTTACATGATTTATTTTATGAATTCTTATCTATGTGTAATGTACCAATACAACATATAATTTTCTAATAAGTCTGTAGTCATATTATTTTCTCTCGATATATGTCTATATTCTAAAAATTCAAAATATCTTTTGAGAAGACAAACCCTTAGATGGAGACGTAGCAAAATTGGATTACGAACAATGTATTCATGGTTTAATTGACAGAAAATGAGTTGAGAATAAGGGTTGATAATTAAAGGAGATATACATAAATAAGAATCTTCAGTTAAAATTCCAATGACGACATGATATTATGCAACTTTATTGGTTGCACATCCCAGGCAAATTTCTCCTTAATTCAGTAACTCGCAAGAGTGGTAGATGACCCAAGATGCAAAAGTGATATTCTGGGTATGTCGACTAGCGCCATACACAAATACAAAATAGATAGGAAAGGATAATGACATCTATGCATGCAAGAACAAACAAAAGTATAAGAAAATTTAAAGAATGGGGAAAAATTCATGCACGCAAAAGAAAAGACACATCAAACCAAAAACATATAGTACAATAATGTACAAAGCACACATGTAATATATTCTATGCATAGTACTTATTTAGGTAAACCCCATTTCAGGGCTCACTGAGAGATAATCCATTGTAATCGACTAACTCATAGGTGCCTCTCTATAGTACATTATTCACAATGTATGGCCCATGCCACATAGGTTCTAACTTATCTGCACCAAGTTTGTCATGATATTGGTCATAGACTAGGATCAAATATCCTTATGCGAAAGCGTGATGTTGAACAAACTTATCATATTGAGTCTTGATGCAATTTTGATATGTCTCTTTGATGAGAAAAACATCACAATGGGTTTCAACCAACTTCATTAGATATAAAAATCATTCTTCTTTGATCAAAGTATGGGGTAGGAGTTATATGGTTAATTTCAGGGATGGAATCTCGCATTCAATAGGAAACACTACTTCCAACCCATATACTAACTAAAAGGGTGTAAATCTCGTGGCAGTTTTAACTGAAGTCCGATAAGACCAGAGTGAAAAGAAGAGCTCCAAATTCCAAGAGGTTTTTTTCACTCCCACCATACATTGAAGCATGGTCTTTAGGACTTTGTTGATGGATTCAACTTTTCCATTTTCCTGAGGATAGAAAGGAGATGAATTTTCATGACGAAAACCTAACTTGGTGCATAATTCACCCATCATCTAGTTTTGTAAATGGGATCCATGATTGAATACAATATCTTGTGGTACTCTGAAGTGAGCGATGATGTGATTGAACATGAAAAGTGTTGTAGTTTGTCCATCATTAAGAAATGTAGGCATAGCCTCGGCCCATTTAGTGAAATAATCAATTGTGGCGATAATATAATTGTGCCCATAGCTGAGGTAGGATAACATTGCATGAAATCGATACCCCATTTTACAAAGGGGATGATGGAAAAAATTGGATGGAGTGGAGGTGGGTGGGTACATTATTTCTTATGAAATATTTGATAGTGTGGGAAGTTTTTAATGGCCTTAATGCAGTCTTTGAGTATGGAAGGCCAAAAATAACCGGCACATAATAGTTTTTGGGTTGTAGCCATCCTAGAAAGATGACCGCCACAAGATCCAAGGTGGCAGTCATTTAAAACTCATTCAACCTCTTCATGGGTTAAGAAATGTCGTAGAACATTATTGATATCATGGCGATACAAAGTGTCTCCAACGATATGGTAGTACTTTGAATGGTGTCTAATGCAACGTCATTCGTTACATTAAATGCTTTGTTGGAAGCATTGGGTTTGAAGATACAGAAGAATGTATCCATACCATGGATCAGACGTACTAATGAGGAATATTGATTCATCAAGAAGAGAATCACTAGGCTCAATATTCTCATCATTATGGGGAAGATCGCAAATTAATTTCGCAAAGAAACGATTTCTTATCTTTGGATTTGGAAAACTCGAGATTGAATTCTTGGAGAATGACAATCCATTTGGAATATTTACCCCAAGTACTTGATGATTCAAGATGTGATACACGGGGTTCGAGTCAACAATGATCATGGTAGTGTGAAGAAAAATATAATGGCAAAATCTTTGGACAAAAATGAATGCTGCCAAAGCCAACTTTTCAACATTTGAATAAAAAAGTTTAGGACCTGAAAGGATTTTACTTAAATAGTATATCACATGTTCGATGCCACCATCATCATATTGTACTAACACCATGGATATAGTGGAAGAAGAGGTAGCCAAATAAAGGATATAATATTTCACATAGTTGGGGGGATGTAAAAGCAATGTATTTGTTAATGAATTCTTGAGATCATCAAATGAGCATTGAGAAGTTGCATCCCAGATAAAAGGTGCATCTTTCTGCAACAATCTCATGAATTCCTTAGTAATTTCGACATAATCGCATATAAAACGCCGAAGAAAGTTTGATTTCCCTTGCAAACTTTGTAGTTGGGTAAGATTGTTGGGAGGAGGTAAAGAGAGAATAGATTTGAATTTTAAAGGATCCACCCTAATCCCATCTTTGGACACTATGAAGCCGAGGAGCATCTCTGATTCAACAATGAAAATTCATTTATGGGGGTTCAATTGTATGTCGTAATACCTACATTTAATAAATATTTCCCTTATATGACCAATATGATCATGTCGATGAGTCGAGTGAGTTGGAAAGTCATTGAGATAAGGTTCAACAATATGTTTGATGTCATGGAAAGCATACAACATATCCCTCTGAAACATGGACGCAACATTTTTAAGGCCAAAAGGTAATTTCTGATAGGAAAAATTTCACCATGGGAGATGAAGCTTGATTTTTGTTGATCAACGGGTAGAATATCGATCTAGTTATAACCAGAAAATCCATCATTAAAAGAGAAAATGACACTTCCAATGCAATTATGAGTAATTTGATGAATAAAGGGCGTATGGTAATTGTCCTTTGGGCAAGCCTTATTTAGATCCCTATAATTGACACAAACACGGATTTTCCCTTATTTCTTTGTGACCAGAACGATGTTGGAAACCCATTCGATCATAGGTATGGGATAAATAAAACCATACTTTAGTAAATTTTCTACTTCGGTCTTGATTGCTACAACTTTCTTGGGATTAACCGGGTGAAGTTTCTCTCTTACTGGTTTAACTTTTGGGTAATTGTTTATTTCATTCACAATGATTGAAGGATCGGTCCCTGCCATTTCTTGATAGCTCCAGGCAAAGATGTCACAAAATGATTTAAACAAGGTGATGTAAGTTTCAATCTCTTCAATTGAACAATTGGCACCTAGTTTCATGTTTTCCACAATACCTTCTTTTATGGATATGTCAACACTGATTTTTTGAGATATGTTTCCCAAATTTCCCTCAGAGATTGTATCTTGAGTGAGTATCAGATATTTTGGAGTGTCGACGATATCGATGGGAAAAATAGATGAAATATCTTTCTCAATCTCATCCAAACTGGGAAGAAATGATGAACATTGGTGGTTTTCATCCCATGGTGCCTCCTCGATACTAAGTATTTCCATAATGGATTCATCATATGAAAAAATTTGTAGGATGTAATCGAAAGTGGAGGAGAGGGACTCTAACCAAGATGGCAGTGAATAGGAATTATTTGTTATTATATGTTGGAATTTAGGTGAATGAGAGACATATTGAATAGCGTCGTACTTGACCTCTACAAGACTAAGTGGTATAGAGTCACCTAGTAAATCGAATTCTAAGGGACTAGGTATGATCCATGGATCAGATGATTCGAGGGTCTAATTTACCATAGTCGAAATCATATTAACCATTGTGATATGTTGCATGGTTGGAGGAAGAGGTGTTGGGAAAGTGACCATGAGCGAAGAATATTTTAGTATACCTACCCCTAAACTTTCATAAGTAATCTTTGAATACCCCATGAATGGAATATTGTTCGTTGTTTGAGTGAAAGCATCAGAGTTGCAGTAATCTAACTAATCGATCGTCACTATTTTTCCTTGATGAGGAATATGGCACATCGAAATACTGATGAAGCGACAACAGTCATATCATAGAACCAAATTCTTCCTAACAACAAGTTATAATTGAGGGGAGTGTTGACTACATCTACATCGAAGGAAATAGTTTTCCCACCTAGTTGAATGGATATAGATTTTAACAATCCATGAGTTTGGAAACATCTTCCATCAAATGATTTTAACATGGTGGGATATTGATTAATAGTAGGTGATTTAAGGCCTTTCCATCAAGATAAGGACATGACACATGTTGATGCTCCCTCATATAAGATCATGCGATGAATATGTTGATTATGGACAATGACATAAATTTGGAAAACAAGTTGGTGAGAGTGTTGTGATTTAAAATTATCTAGATTGAATGTGATATTATTTGATGAATCGGGATCTATGGCTTCGATGGATTCCAAGAGAGTCCTACGTTGTCTAGGGTAGTGTTGTAGAAGTTCAAGAGCCGACATGGCACAAGGTGCTTGGGCCAAATATTCAACAATGTTGTATTTTTGGGTAGCATGAGAGTTAGGATTAAAATTTGACTTTCTGATTGTGCTCTTGGGTGGACGTAAGATAGAGAAAAAATTTGGTTTCTCAATATGGAGAGGTCTTTATGGAGGGGTAACTTAAGTGGAAGGTGGATCAATCACAATTCTATTAGTTATGCTTTCCTTATCGGGTTTAACTCGTGGTGTGTCATATGTCATAGTGCGAGTGGTTAAATCTACACCATTAAACATCTAAATGTGTGCACTTGATGAAGCATCCTCGTTAGGAGGATGACTTGGGTTGCCTCCTTACAGAGGTGCAAGAGTTTTTCCAACCAGTGGCTGTTGTTGTGGAAAAAGATGCATCAAGATAGTGGGTTAAGAATTTCCTTTGAATAATTTAGAAACTTCTTCCCGATGGGCACAGTCTCGTGTGTAATGATATTCAACACATATAAGACATGGAAATTTTGATTTGTGTTGTGTTTTATTTTTAGTAGAAGGTGGTTATGGTTGTTTTTTTGTATTTTCAGTTTGATTATTATTTTTCTTGGGTTTATTATTATTTTTCTTCCCCCCCCCCTAATTGTGGTGGTGAACATATTGGACTGCATTCACTTCAGATACTTTAGTAGGGGTGGAGTTTGATGAGAGTGGAGTCTATACTATAGTCGAGGCATTTATTGAATGATTGGTTTTGTTAGTCGATAGTGAACCAGACTAGTTTTGATGGAATCGATAAAACCATCTGAATGAGCGATGGAGGATGGTTTTGATGGATTGGTTGATGTGCAGGGAGCGTTTGGGATAAATTCATACAAATTACTAGATTGGGAATAGAGCAGATCCAAATAATGGGCATGAGCGATGGCTTCCTCTTTTGTGACTACATCACCCATGGCTACATCATGCGCAATATGAGGTAATAAATATTTTGTGAACCATTCAACCAACAACTAGTCAGGAATGGTTTCTTTGACCAACCGTCATTGTTATCTCCATTCATGAATATGATCAGAAATATGTATGGAGTTGGTATAACGAAGGGAGGTTAAGAGTTCCATTCCAATTTCGTATCTGATGGGTAATTGGAAATGGGTGAGGAAATCCATGGAAATTGTATTGCAATCTTGAAAATTTATTTGTTATAACTCAATGTACCATTTAGCCGCTGAGCTCATAAGTGTACGATGGAAAATACGCAAATAGATAGAGTCATTGATCAATGAGTTTGATGAAAACCACAAATGAAATGTCATGATGTGGTTATAAGGGTCTTCTTCAGGTTTACTGTCAAATTTTGGAATATCAGAAGGTAATTTGGTTGGAATGACTTGAAAAAAAGGGGAGTTTAATATTGGATCGTTTGTTAATATCGACAGATACAATAGATCTAAATTAGATAAGAAAGGTAACTTTCTATTGCCTTGAGGATGAAACTAGTGTGGCATAGGAACACTAATAGGACTGTAAAATGGTTGTGGTGGATAGTTCTATCCAGCAGGTCCTTCAATATGTTGTTGTTATGTATTTTGAAAAACAAAAGTGGTATTCATTTTTGAGGAATTTGCATAAAATGGGAAGGAAAACCCATTTGGCCCTGGGGAGGATAACCAGTGTAACCTAGGGGAGGATATCTAGGTTGACCTTGAGGTGGGTAACTAGGTTTCTCCTAAGGAGGGTAACCAGGTTTACCTTGAGGAGGGTAAGTGGCTTTCCTGTGGGGAGGAAATAATGATTGGCCTTGAGGACCGCAAGTGGGATTTAGGACAGCTGGGAATGGTTGTCGAAAATATAGTCTAGAAATATTGGTATTTAGGGTTACTCCTTGTGAGTTGGGATTCGAATATCCTCCCTGATACGGTTGATTAAAAGTTCCTTCCTGGGGTGGTCCCTAGGAGTGTTTCAGGTTCCCGAAAAAATAAGTTTTAAATTGTCCTCCTATCATAGGTTGGGTAACAACTATGATTTGTTCGGTGAATGGGAGTTTGCCCCCAATCAATATTTGTCTACTGAAGGAATGTTTCCCCCCATTTAGGATCTGTCCACTAAATGAGGGTTTCCCCTTGGTCGATATTTGGCCACTCACAGAGGATTTCCCCCCAATAGGAACTTGTCCTATAGTCAAGTTTTGTTGTATGACATGCGTTTTCATTATTTTATGTGAAGGTGTCCCAACAGGATTTTGTGGCGTGTATGAGGCTGTTCCTTGAGCAAGGATGGTAGGTTTAACTGTCATGGTACTTTGCAAATCACTAGGTACTAAAAAACCTGTTTCACTTGCTAGTTGTCCTAAGGTGGTAGCAGTATTGATTTTTTGTTCGATAGGATGGTCAGCAGACCGAATCAATGGTCTTGAACCCACACCAGTGGTGACATATGTATGTGGAGGGTTAAAGAGTGATCGAATAAAATTAAAATTTTCATAAGATCATGACCCAATGGATTTATATATATATGAAAACATGATTTTGTTGTGGATATACCATTTCAGTAGAGCAGAAAGGGTAGTATATTATTCATTGAAATTGGGTTCTTCAGGTTCCATATCACGTTCTTTGTATGGCCTTTATGGCAACCTAGGATAATATTTAACGACGATATTTCCTGAGGAGTCTACTTAGATAAGAAGTGGATCGTGAGGGTTTTTCAAAGTTGGGTTTGTAGGAGGGGTAGGGCCTTCCTGGACTACTACTAAATCTCCCTTGGGATTTCCAATCAAAGGAGTAGAAACACTCCCTATTTCTGAATATTTTTCAACCTCTTCATGGTAAGTGTCTTCAGGTGAGTTAGGAGGTATGGTTTCATAGCCTTCTAGTGGAAACCCTTGCATACTACATGATATATGAATACCTTTATGATCCACAATACCAATTTTAAGGATGACTAAAGTAAACAAACAACATTCTTTAAAAAATCTAGAAAACCAACAAGCAAAACAATCACACTTCTCTCAATGAATGCACTAGTTGGTGATGAAATCCAACATTGCGTGAATGCACTACTTGATGATGAACACACTTGGTGATAAAGGGTCTAGGATTGAGCGGGTGGATCAGTTACGTTGGAGGCCTTCTTAATAGACTTATGCCTTCATTCAAGTTCCTACACAGTTTTACCCATGGGTTACCCTCCAAGGAGCCCGAGTGAGTTTGAACAACGTTTGATCCAAGTAAAATGAATATTTCCCTTCATTGTCACCTTGTGTAAGGACCCTAAATATTATGGCCACTAAGGATACCAACTTGGAGTCATCCTTTGGGTGGGTACAATCGAGAGTGGGGTATGTACGTATGGGTAGGATATCAAGTCTGAAATTCTTCAAGAGAACTAAGAATAAATGGACCGTTAAACTCCAACAGACCCCGAACAAATTCAAAATTCACGAAGCTCCGATACCAAATTAAAGCAATTGATTCTCAAGAAGAACCCCAATATATGATCATTCCACTATGATTGGTTAAGCCTCAGAGAGATAATCTCCATTTCTCTCCCACACTCGACCCCGTTTTTAACCCATGTGTGAGAGGGGGATCCCAACTATGTTTATACGAAGGTTAGATTTTCTCTCCCTATCACAAGATTCTGAGTTTGTCTTGAATGCTTTGGAGAGTTAGACTCGTAGTCTATTCCAAATATCTAGTCCTAGTCTATTGTTGGTGTAAAGATCTAAAAAATAAAAGTTTCTATTTCAATTTTAATTAGTGCTTATTTTGGTGGTTGTTTGTTACGCAAGGGTGAATGATGGTGAAACTGATGATGTTTGAGACTTGACTCCACAAGAAGGTAAAAATAATGATATGAAAAGCTTATTTTCAATGAACTTCTAGTTACGAGAAGGAGAAGAGTTTATTTTATTTACGTCACTAACAAACACTCAAAAATGGAAAATTTTATGCTATTTGGTTCCCAAACAGGAATTCACATAGTTGCCAAATTATCACAAAAACTTCTTAATATCCAAAACCAATGCATATAAACACTTCTTTGTTTGATTGTGAATGAAAACTATGATGTTCATCTAATGCTTCATTCTTTCACTAATAATGAAAAAAATTAACTATGGTGATCGAAAATAGTATGAAGCAAAAGATAAAAAAAACAAACATAATCTCAACAATAAACAAGAGACCAAAAGAAGAAAAAATATCAAATTGTTCAATCAAAGATTAAAAAATACTAAGAAATAAAAAAGTCATACTTAATAGTCTTCAAGAATCGAGTAAGAGATAAAAGAAAAATAAATCAATAAGCATGTGATCAATAATATTTCTTGTCAATTCCTCTAAGAAATCAGATATTTGAGAAGAGTGGAAAAATTAAAACAAATATGAGAGAAAAAGGGCCGATTTTGCAATCAAGAAAGAAAACACAAAATCAATAAAGACTAAAAATAAGGAATGAAAACAAGTTTCTAATCAAACAAGAGCCAAGATCAGATAGAAGAAGTTTTGAGTTAGAGAAGGAGATCCAAAGACTAGACCCAACAAGAAAGAAACCCTAAAAATTTTCAAAATGAGGAGATCAAAACTCTGGTAACCAAGACACCAGAGTGCTACAATGCTCCATAGAAGTATCTGGGGGAGCATTGATAAGAAACAATACTCTGGATTGAACTGTAGGGGAGTGCTAGTTCTAAAGAAGGTTTGAAAAAATCTCAAAAATATCAGTAACTCAGGAAATTTCAGTAAGAGGCTATGTGAGAAAACTAGCAAAGACAAAGGAGATGAAAAATTCATATCAAATGAACAAGTAGGATCTAAGGATATGTAAAAATCTCAGATGAGCCAAGTGATGAAAAAATGAAAGTTCCTCCCTATTGGAGTCTCCAAATTATGTTACTAAAATATTCCCCTGCAGACAAGTGAACTTTCGCTTGGATTACAGACCCCTCTACCAAGACATAAAATTACACTTGGACACTACCATTCATATAGATTCATTTTATCCATCGAAAAAGAGAGAAGTATGATGTACCTCATTTGCAACATTTGTCCAAGATTCTCAATTCTGCGAGCTCCAAACAATACCTGCAATGGACAACAAGAAACAAACGATTATCTACTACTCTAATGGATTAGAAAAAATCAATCGATCTATGAATGATCCAGGTGGATCCAAAACCACTCGAAAATACTCAAATGCAGAAAAGGAGGATCTAGGAATGACCCAGAAATCTCAGAAGGGTCCCTAGGCTCAGAAAATGCTTAAAAATCAAAGTTCTCAGAATTGGATGAAACCAATGCCATTGCGTCCAGGTCATTCTCCCAATTCCAGCCATATATTTACTTTTTCAAATGGACCTTGTATGAAGAAGTTATGACACTCTCAAGTTTTTCGAAAAAAAATAAAAAATCAAACAATCAACAGGTCGAACTAATGACGTCAGCAGTACGGATGCTGATGCTAGCATGAAACGTGGCAGGCTGAGGAAATGACACATGGAATTCCATACAGATGATGACGTCATCAAGGTGACGTGTTGTTAGCCAATGAGAGGTTGACATGTGGCTTAATCAAGAGGTGCCATGTGTCACCTTCTAGAATCCCAACAGTTTGGCGGATTCAGCCAAATCTGGTGGTTATCGCCAAATCTGGAGGAGGTTCGCTAAGTTTGGTGAACTGGTTAGTGGCTCTAATTATTTAGTTGGGCACACAAAATGAGGCAAGATGAAGTTGGCAGAGGCTGCATTGGAATCTGTGCCAGGAGGTGTCCCAGACGACTTGCTTAGAAATAGAACGAATTTATACTCAAAAGTTGCAGAATTTCGAGAGGATTCAGAATATGTTCTCTGTTTCTTCATCAGAGTAGATGAAAAGAAAAGTGTCTCCAGAGGATGAGTTCACATGCTTTTCAAGACTGTACGAATCTGATAGGTAGAGACTGCATTGGAATCTGTTCCAGGTGAATTCCTCAGAAATAGATCGACTTTATACTCAAAAGTTGCAGAATTTTGAGATGATTCCGAATATGCTATCTATTTCATCATTAGAGTAGCCAAATAGAAAAGTGTCTCGAGAGCCATTTGAGCGAGCCAAACATACTCGATTTTACAGTCAAAAGTTGCAGAATGACATTTTCCAACCACCTATGATGTTTGTTTCTACCCAGAATCGCAGATCTGAAAGTTGTTTTTTGGGAGCTCTTATGTAAGCCTTTCTTTGTAATTTTTTTAGCATTTGAGATTAATTAAAGAGCGATCTCACTGTTGGAGTGGACCCAGAGGTGTAGCTAGGAAGTCTCGTGAACTTCGTTACCAATTCTTGTTCATAGATGGTTTGATTACATGTTTATTTGCTCATGTGTTTGAAGGATGTTCTTTAATTTTGCATTACAAAGATGGTTAACAGTTAAAAATTCACATGTAAATAATTGTTAATAGATCTTGAATTTTAGATCAAGCTAGTATCAGAGCGAGGTTAACCATTGCTTTGTGAGTTGATGTTAACAAGTCCCAAGCTTCAACGTGGTGAAGGATATCTTTAAGAGTTCAATCCAGAGATTGGATCAAGAAGAGGAAGGATGTCTTCACCAAAAGGAGAAGAAGCAATTTCTTCTATCCCTTCTTGTTAAGCCCTAATGTTGGCTCATTACCCCTTAATTGGGGCATATTAGATTAGTAATGCTATTTTATTTATGTCGGATTTAGGCCATTAGTTGTAATTTATATTAGTAATGTTA
>JZKD02S0175807.1:252035-269032 GCA_000966675.3 Picea glauca
GTAAAAGGAGGTTGCCCCCTCGAAGAGGCTTATTATCTGAAATTATCTCTTTTTCAAGGCGTTGAGTACTTTTCCTGAGGTTTTTCTATGCTATATTGATGTTTGGTTCTTAAAACTTCTGAAGGGGAATTTATGAAAGCTTTCATGAGAATGCAAACGATGTTAGTAGAGCTCTATCAAGATTGAAAGAAAGGTGAACAAGGTGGACCATCTCATACATAAGATAAAAAAAAAGAGGTGGTGAGAAACCCCCTAAAACCCCACCAACTTCTCCATCTCTTCTTGATGGTTCTATTCCTTCTCCATTTGAAAAGCAAAAAACAAAATTTGATCTTAATATGCCTCATTTAAAGATTGATATTAAGTTTGAATTACCTATGTATAATGGAGAACTTAACGCTGAAAAATTGGACAATTGGATCCATCAAATTGAAGTTTATTGTAGGATTGAAAAGTTTACTGAAGTTGCTGTTAAAATTCAGTTGGCTTCTCTCCGACCTGGGGGGGCTGCTCTCATTTGGTGGGAGAGAAGATCTCAAGAGGATCTTGCCACAAAAGGAAAAATCGTTTCCTCTTGGTATGATTTCATTTTAGCACTTAAAAAACAATTTTATCCATTAGGGTATATGCAGCAAGCTATGATGGATTGACAGATTTTGAGACAAGGTAAGGGACAAAGTGTGCAAGAATACACACAAGAATTTCAAAAAAGAGCATTGGTACTTGGTATACCTCTCTACACTCAGGAAACTCTTCTCAAATATATAGGAGGATTGCATAGTTGTTTATGTCATATGGTATTGATGTTTAATCCGACTAACCTTGATGAGGTATGTGTTCAAGCAACTCACATTGAGTCAAAAGGGAAGAGTGTTCATTATGTTTCTTCAGTTGAATTCATCCAGGCAAAAGAAGGCAAGGAAAAATGGAAATTTAAACATGCATCTACAATGAAGAAGGGTGATGAGAGACCTACATGCTCGCATTGTCAAAAGCAAGGGCATGAAGAGGCAAAGTGTTGGAAGCTACATCCTAAAATGAAACTGAAGTGGTTTAAGGATCGGAAGGGGAAGCAAACAACCATGGTTATCGTTGAGGACCTTGGATCAGATTCCAAGGATGAAACAAATATAACAATCATAGTTGTGAAAGGTAAATCTATTGTTGATAATGATGCTAACATTGGTTATTCATGTGCTTCTACTTCTAAAAATGATGACAATTCTAAGGATAGAAATAAGAATGCATTGTTTCATATACGAGTGATTACAAAACAAACAAAGGTTGACACACTCATAGATAGTGGATCTCAAGTTAATCTTATTTCAGAAGAAGTAGTTAAGCAATTGGGATTAACAACAAAACCACATAAGAAAACTTATCCATTAGGTTGGGTATGCAAAGATAAAATATTACAGGTAACACAACAATGTGATCTAAAGTTTGCAATTACATCTAAGTTTGTAGATGAGGTTGAATTTGATGTGGTCCCACTAGATATCTGTGGAATTGTGTTGGGTATTTCGTACTTATATGATCGAAAAAGGATCTTCTATTGAGAACATAATCAATATCACTTGTTTAAATAAGGAATTGAGTACATAGTGCATTCACATTCATTCAAAAATGACAAATCATTGGGCACTACACAACAATTAAAAAGGGTTGTTAATGCAAGTCATAATTTGTCACTTATGTCTATACAATGTAAGGAAGAAAAGAATCCTAAGCATGAAAAGGAAGTGTCATTTCACTACAATACACCTGTTTTGGTTGATAGTGTTTCTATGGTTAAAAGTCAGCATGGTTCGAGTACAATCTCTTTCACATATTCAATTCTTATATTCAACTTATTACTTATCAACAATATGTGGTTAGGTCCAACAATGTTGAATGAATATGCAATTAAGAATGTGATTAATGTACTTAACAATGTTAGTGCAGTGTTGATTGTTGTATTGTTGAGTCAGATGTACAGGTTCCAGGAGGAATGGATTGGTGATACAGGACAAGTGAGACAAACATGTCCTCACTTATTTTATGAATGATTTCATGCTTTTTGTGGTCCAAAAGATTTTCAATGGGGAGGTGTGATCCAGGTGGATCCAAAACCACTCGAAAATAGTCAAATGCAGAAAAGGAGGATCTAGGAATGACCCAGAAGTCTTAGAAGGGTCCCTAGGCTCAGAAAATGCTCAAACATCAAATTTCTAAGAATTGGATGAAACCAATGGCATTGCGTCCGACTCATTCTCCCAATTCTGGCCATATATTTACTTTCTCAAACGGAGCTTGTATGAATAATTTATGACACTCTAAAGTTTTTTGAAAACTGCGAAAAAAAAGTCAAATAGTCAACAGTTCGTACTGATGACGTCAATAGTATGGATGCTGACGTCAGCATGACACGTGGTAGCCTGAGGAAATGACACATGGAATGTCGTACGAATGATGACATCATCTATATGGATGATGACATTAGCAGGGTGACATGTCATCAACCAATGAGAGGCTGACACATGGCCTAATCAGGGGGTGCCACGTGTCACCTTCTAGAAGCCCAACAGTTTGGTAGATTTCTACCAAATCTGGAAGTTACCGCCAAATTTGGAGGAGGTTCGCTGAGTTTGGCGAACTGGTTAGCAAATTTTCTTATTTATCCAGGCATGCAAAATGAGGTAGGACAGAGTTGGCAGAGGCTGCATTGGAATCCATGCCAGGAGGTGTCCCATGCGACCAACTCAGAAATAGATTGACTTTATACTCAAAAGTTGCAGAATTTCGAGAGGATTCCGAATATGCTCTCTGTTTATTCATCAGAGTAGATGAATAGAAAAGTGCCTCCAGAGGAGGAGTTTGCACGCTTTTCGAGACTATATGGATCTGGCAGGCAAAGATTGCATTGGAATCCGTGCCAGAAGGTGTTCCAGGCGACCTGCTCAGAAATAGATCAACATTATACTCAAAAGTTGCAGAATTTCGAGAGGATTTCGAATATGCTATCTATTTTGTCATCAGAGCATCCTAACAAAAAAGTGTCTCTAGAGCCCATTTGAGCGAGCCAAGCATACTCGAGTTTACAATCAAAAGCTGCAGAATGACGTTTTCCAACCACCTATGATGTCTGTTTCTGCCCAAAATCGCAGGTCTGAAAGTTGGTTTTTGGGAGCTCTTATGTAAGCCTTTCTTTGTAATTTTTTTATCATTTGAGATTAATTAAAGAGCGGTCTCACTGTTGGAGTGGACCCAGAGACGTAGCCAGGAAGTATGGTGAACTCCGTTACCAATTCTTGTTCATAGATGGTTTGCTTACATGTTTATGGGCTCATGTGCTTGATGGATGTTCTTTAATTTTGCACTACAAAGATGGTTAACAGTTAAAAATTCACATGCAAATAATGGTTAAAAGATCTTGAATTTTAGAGCAAGTTAGATTTTAGATCAATTAAGATTAAGACAAACATAGACAAGAACATGTAAACACATAATTGAAGGAAATAGGCCAAGTATATTAATCATAACTTTAAAAGGAAACTTACAATCTTCAGATGATATTGCAACAACCTCTCCAATTCATCCTCGTCCAACCCTTGCTCGAAATATCCACAATCAAAATAACAATGCTTTGCTTATTTATTCTCCTTTTCACCATGGGAATGCCTCCATTTATAGGCTTTGAGAGGCTCAACTACCTTGGGTATATTTGGAATTAGTTGAGGATATGGCTCGAATAGTTGTGATATCTTCCTTAGATGCAACCCTGGAGTTAGATTCAGAAATGCATCAATTAACAAGGAAGACTTAACACATATCCAATAGATTAATATCTGATTATTTCAAGCAATTTCTGAGCATGCTATACTACTATTAGAGAAATGTATGCAACAAATTAGAGTATGTTAAAATTTTCAAAAAAAGAAAGCTTATTAGTCAATTAACTGAAGTTAGGGTTCGTAGAGTTAGTAGGAAGTTTGATAGAATTGAAATGAAGTGTTTGTTTATCACTTTCACCATAAGAGAGCTTAAATATTAGTTCCTTTGAGGGTTATGGAGTCTTTATAACAAAAATGAAATAACTTTTGGAGATGAATCTTAGCAAAGACTAAGAGGTATGGATTAAAATATAAGGTGCTATCACATTAGGGCCTTAGGGTTTAAACCTTGAGGAGAAGGATTTCTAGAGTGCAAGAACATTTGGGCTCTAGCAACCTTTTCTCTGTTCTTAGGTACTTCAATTAGATCACAATCAAGAATCTAGGGTCAAAATTCTAAAGTAATAGCACTTTAGGGATTTATGAATCTAAACCTAGCTAGTAATTCTTCACAAATTTTGGATAAGATTAACCTTGTGAGAGGAGGAAGCACTTATGATCCTCTCTTAGGGTTTTACCAAACAATATTTCTAGCATGAACACGTAGATTTCACCATAAAACATTAATATCGGGAAACAATATTGCAAAAAATTACTTAATTCACCAAGATACCAAGAGTGTAAACCCTAATTGCAGTAATACCATCCAAAAATAAGTAAAGAAGATCCATCACTTGAACAACCAAGATTACCACACTAGTGTAGAAGAGAGAGATAACCCAAGAGGGAGAAAATTTCAGACTTAGTCTCTCACAAAGGTGAGAAAAATGTGATGATAAAATGAAATAAGGTGATTTATTTATATTGAGGTACCTTGACCTATTTGTCCACATAAATTGTCAATGATAAAATATAAGACGATCAACCCATTTAACTTTCCCTTACATTAAGATTTTTTTTTTTACATGAAATAAAACCCTAGAAGGGTGACATCATGCCCTAGAATGGTGACGTAGGCTCTCTGTATGAAACAAAAAGCATGAGGATGGAGACATTGGGCTTCCAAAGGCCATGTGTCATGCTCCCATGTTCCAAAGTGTCATGCTATTGGCCTCCTCATGTCAAGTGTCCTTCAGAACCATCTCATCTATCAAATCGTAGCCATTCAAGGTGACGTCAAGTGATAAGAAGTGATTTCCTAGGCCTCCAAATTCCAACGTCCAAGTGGAGAAGGGTGAAACCTCATCCTATAGAGATGTTGAGGATCCTCCAAAGGAAACATTCTCTATCCTCTAGGTTCAATACTCAACATCCATGGTCTTCCACATGCAAGGTCCAACATCTATCCCATGGGAAAGGTCCTACAAAGACAAACAAGTACACCCTCCAAGTGTCCACAATTCACATGAATCATGCCAAGTAAGACACATTTAATATAAGAAACACCCAAACATGTGCATAAAATCCCCTCTTTTCAAATTAAACAAATGCTCAAAGACCTTATAAGTTTTTCCAAATTTAGGTGTGGGAGGGGTGTCATGGTTCCCTATTGGGTAAGCCAATCCCCAAGTTAAGGAATGTTTCTAAAGAAGACCCTATCTATATCATGTGATGAGTATGAGGTGGATTTGGGGAATAATTTTTGGCATGGGGTTATTGACATATCAAGGGTTCGTATTGTCTCATTTATGGGTGCCCTTGTGGAGGGTGTGTTGCATAATTTGTTTGCAATGCAACATTTTTCCAATCCATTGCCTTTAATTTATTATGGTCTGAACATTGAGTGCTATGTGCAATGGAAATTAAATAGCACCACAATTACACTTGAATTTAGGAACACATTTAGTTCCATATGCACTGGAAATTAAAAGACACCGCAAATGCATTCACCCAAAAAGTGAGACATTTATTAATTATGTGTTTTTTTCTTTTTAAAGGTCCTTAATTTTTTATGGAGAAGTGTTTCATTGATCTCATGAAGTTAGGGAAAGAATATAGAAGGATAATTTATGGATTTTAACTTTTCCTAGCTACAACACCTCTAGGCCTTTAGTCCCATCCCATGAAATGAGGTACAAGCTCTTCTTGGGGTCAATGAGCCCAAAAACCCAAACCATGATGAGAAAAAAGGGAAGAGGTGTGGAAAGTGGTAAGTATGAGTGGGACTGATACATTGACCCTTCAAGGAGACCCCCCAATAGTAACCATTTTCCCGAGGGTGACCCACTTACTAGGAAACTATGTCAACCACCAAGGTGAAATTGGGAAAATGTATAATTTCCAAGAAAATGTTTTTATAATTAAGAAAGGAATATTTGCAACACGTTCAAATGATTCAAATATTAAAGTGGCACTTACCATGAGAATGGACTTGTTACCTCATGAAGCAAGACCTGTTGTCTTCAAGGAGACAAGCTAATGTAGTGGATGCTTCTCTACTGCCAATGATGATGATGGTGAATTGTGGTGGAGGAGTGGGGCTCTGTTGGCTTTGCTATCCATTTGTCTCTTAGCACTCCATGTCTTCTACTTGTGGGCCTCGAGACATCATATTCTTACTTACCCCTAGTTTGGGGGTAACATATGGATCCTACATGGGGACATGTGCTCACCGTAGAGTGCATGAAATCCTCATCATCTCCAGGTATGACCTGTGTCTGCACAACTCAATAAAACTATTGTGATCAAAGGGGTGTAACTCATATGGAAAAAATTACAACTATGAAAAAATAGAGTAAAACTTAAAAAGAAAAAAAAATTGGATATTTTTCTTCTAACATATCAATGCAAATCATATGAATGTAAGATAAAAATATGTAAGGATGCAAAAAAGACAATAATGTAAATCAGAAATATGTATGAAATTCCAAAGAAAAATGAAAAATATACTAGCATGACATGCAAGATGCACCATATATGTAATGGAGGATGGAAATGTGTACCCTGACCTACCAACCCTAATCTATGCTACCTCAATAAGTCAAGTCTCTTCCTGATGATGGGGTCTGAGAGGGTGTCCACTAACAGATAGTGGGCATCCACTTCCTTCTATTGTGGATATATAGTAGGAATCATTGATAGACTTACCTTCAATTCTAATTCTTTGTGGGTGTTGAGTTGGCCCTTCTTTGTATCTGACACCAAGACCAAATATCCTTGTTCATAATCCCCTTCTTTGAGATCAATTGATTCTTGTAGTACCCTGGTGTATTTATTTGAGGGATGGATGTGGGATTCTATTGCAAGAATATATTCTTGGCTTGGACTAATCAACAACTCCTCATCACCTCTTTTCAATACTTTGACGAAGCCAACTTCTTTGTCTTTGTACTTGTCTAGTTGTTGTTGATAATCTTCCCTTCTAGGCCATATTATATCACCAATATAATCCTTTTGTGTGAAAATAATATCATCCTAGTATTGGGAAATGTTAGGGCCATAGTGAGGGTACTCACCCCCTTTTGGTTCTTTATCTTGTTCCATAACAAGGGGATAAGACTCTACCAAGCAAATATTCCTTATATTTGTTTCATGCAAATGTAACTTCTCCTTACTAGATTGCGTGAAAAATTTGTTAGGACCAAGTTCACTACCCTCGTGTTTTTCGGGTGGACCCTGGTAGTCACTTCCCTTGGGCCATATTACCTCAGCAAGGCGTGGTTCTTATGTAAAGGGAAGGGTGGCCCAATATTCAGGGAAAGAAGAATATATGAAGTTTCAATCACTTTGTCTATCTTCGTAATCATGTCTTTCAATGCTTTCTTACATTTTTGTCTTATTATACAAAGTGATATGACCTTGAGCCCCACTGGGATGGTTATATAAGATAATTCTATCTACAGTATTCCACCTAAATTGGTGGCCCATTTTCTAGATAATAACATTTATTAAGTTTTAGGTACATCAATGACAACAATATCCATTATGATGGGAAAATTTGTATAGTCATCAATACGGACTTCAAGTCCTTCAATTAAACCATAGACCTCAATACCTCTTGATTCAAATCCAAAAAAAATCGGATAAGGACTTGTGATCTCCAACCCTAATTTGTTAATGACCTTCAGAGTCATCATATTGGCATATGCCCCAGAGTCAAACATGCAATTGTGAAGGAATAAATCATTTATTTCCAAAGAGACAAAAAATGGTGCTTATTCCTCAGTTTTCTCAAAATGACTAGCTTGTAATGGTATGGGAGATTCTTCAAGAATCCCATGGTAATTCAAGAAACTTCTTGTCTTCTTAATATAATGGATCTCCAACATCCCATGAATCTTCTTGAGCCTTTTCAAGATATGAACGACATTAATGCTTAGGTTTGTCTTATCATCCCTAGGTGTTGGAGGGGATTTTGGTTTAGGAGATCTAAGTTTATTTGGAAGACGTTGGGATGCATCCTTAGTGTACACTCAATAATCTCTAATCCTCTCCCTTGACTCCTCATTCATTCTACGACTTGATTCGTTCCCTCCTGGAGTTTCTCTTGTGTGATATTGGGACACTCTTGGGGAAACATAATAAATATGGAGTCCAGGGTATTAGGAAAATTCACATGATCAGGTCCCCCATAAGTAGTTCTTGGGAATTCATGTTCTAAATGATAATATTTGCATGGTAAGCACCAGGGGCCTCTTCTTAACTTGAAAAATTTGAGGGGTCCAAAGTGTTTGGAACCATTTTTTCATTTGGAGCTCAAGGTATCCATGCTTGACTATCCCTTTGAGGATGCCCTTTAAAAGGAGGATTTGGGGCTTGTAGTAGTGATCTTTCCAAATTAGTGATTTTATTCATCACCAAAGTTTGATTCCTAGGGAGGTCATTCATATTCTCTTCACCCCATGGAGTGCTAGTATCTTGAGTGGGATCAACATTTTTTTTTTTTTTTGGTTTAGTATCAGCCTTGGCTCTCGAGGCATAGAGAGGTTCTGCTTTGCATGATGAAATATTAGCCTCAATTTTGGCATCCATTCCTTGGGATTCTTGAATGGTTGTAACACCCTTATCCCTGAGTAAACATTTAAAGTGCACCAAGAAATATTTGAGATAGAGGAAGAGAAGGTAATCCTACCTACGGTGATGGTTGCTAGGTATTTGTTGAAACAAATTTTCAAATTTGGCATTAAATTCTCTAACAATTACATTTTTTTGATTTCTTGATTTTGGTAAGTCGATTCAACAACATGCTAGTATCCTCTTTATTAATTCACTCATTAAGAAAGGTTTCCTTGAGTTGATCTATATCATTGATGCTCTTATTAGGGAGACTGTCATACCATCTCCTAGCAACATAGACAAGAATGGCCAAGAAAATTTTCATTAATAGATATTCGAAGTCATCACTCATAGGATTAAGTTGAAAGAAAGCCCAAAAATTACTCATATGGTTTTTAGCAGTGGTCACATCATTACTGAGAAGCTTTGGAAACCATTTTTTTTGGAGGAATTTTTCAAGGGTATCCTATGATAGTTGACATATCCAAGGACTTGAAGAGTTTGGATTCCCATTTCTTTTGCTCCATGCTACGCAAAGAAAGGTTTCCATCAAACAAGGACTTCACTACAGGTGAATTGTGGGGAACCCTTCTCTTGCAGGTATTAGGAGGTTTAGAATTCCTTCTCAGAATTTTGTGGAGTTTCCAGATTATCAACCCAATATCATCAAAGGAAGGTGAGGACTCACCGTCAATGGATTCGCCAAGAAAACTTTGAGAAATAAGGGATTTAGGGAAAGTATACCAAAAGCTATGTCATTGAGGAGAATTACTTAATCCTCCCTGACAATGGTGCCAAAAAGTTATCACATTATTTTTAGTTGTATAAATCCCCAATGAAAGTCTCCAAATATATGTAACTATAGGAAATCATACCACTATCACATTAGTAAGAAATCCCCTCATTTTAGTGATGGAGGAGGTCCACCACAGGGGAGGCTTCCCGGGTGACCTCAAGGGATCAAAGTAGAAATATTTTTAGCAAAGCCTACCAACCCCTGTCTTGATGACCTAAGTCAATGTCTAGGTCAAGGAGAACTAAGAGGTATATAAGTGTTTGATTACCTACCTAGAGAAAGAACACATATAGCATATATATATAATGATTTCCAAGTACAAATAATGTTGGAAATTGTGTTGTCATTGATTTAAAATGTAGAAAGTATTGAATTCCATTGATATCACAATTAGGGGGAGATTGACCATTTTTCAATGATCAAGGCATGAAGATTGCGATCTCAGGTCCAAGTATATAACCTTAACCATACACGACTCTAAGGAAGAGGAAGCTTTGTGATACAAATAAAACCAAACAAAGCGAGTCGAGAAGGTTACCATAGATTTATATGTCTATGTGTGTTGATTAAATTTCGACGAGATATCTAATAGGATGTTTAACGACCAGGTTGCAGAGGGTCAAAGGAATATTTGGATAGAACTGGTTAAATTATGGTGAAGGTTCTGTGAATAGAGAAAGTGTGTTTCGTTGATTGTTCAACAAGATAAATGATTCAGACGTGAAGATAATGAAGAAAAGGAAAAAATATAATAGCCCACATGCATAAGGTAAATAATCATCGACGAGTTTATAACAAAAGAGTGAAGGCTCTTAGTTTAGATGCAAATGGAAGAGCCATAGAGCTATGCGAAAGGAACTAGCATTTAGTTCCAAAATATTCATTTGTATGGACGAATGAGATTAAATATTAGATCCATATCTAATCAGATCCATAGACAGAAGAAGTCCTAAATTCGAAATAAGATGTGATCGTGAAATGATTTTGAAGTTCTCGTTTTGGAGTATTTAGCTCAGGACATATTGAGAAACTTTGACGAAAGAAGGTCCAAATCAACATGGACCGTTGATCTATCATAGAAATAGTGAATAAATCTAAATCATTGATTGGATGGAAATGACTCTAAATGATTGTGAGCCATCTTAGATGCCATCTCATTGCCGCATAATCCAATACACATGGAAGGTGTCCACGTGGTGGACATGACAGACTGAAGTAAGAAAGCCATGAGATTAGCCACGTATAATGCATTGCAGAGAACCACGTGTGAAATTGCCAAGTCAACATGGTGTACAAAAAAGAGATGGAAGTTGTGATGACATCAACATGAGGTTAGTTTCCAAGTCAATGCCACATGTAGAAAAATGATTGATCCATGTGTCATGAAGTATAGAGTTATAGATCCCTTGGAAGGTTTGGTTAGAGAAGATCTTGACCATTGGTCATAGTCTGTTAAACAGATCAGACCATCCGTCAGAGTGATATTGTCAGAGTGATATAGTTCACCTTTTTATTTACACTTCGAAGAAAGAGTATCAAAGAATATTCCTTTTCGATACCTTCAAATATTATCAATCAACATTCAAAATATTTGGAAAGTTTCATGGCTCCAATAATTTGGATATAAAAGAATATTCCTTCTTCGATACCATCAATCAGCGTTCAAAATATTGGGGAAGTTGTATAGCTCCGATGAGAAGGGTATTGAAGAGTATTCCCTCCCTCAAGAAAAGTGTTATCTCGAGAAAAATAAGAAATATGGACCGTTGGTCAGTGTGTGAAAATCATGGAATCTCAATTGTAGATCAACATGGGTCCCACTTGACATTCTCATGTATAGTTTGAGTGATAGGAAATAATCGCCATGCACATTGAAGGAACGATGATATCAGAGCCATCGATTTTAGACTCCAAGGATAGTTGGATCCATCATAGCACATGGAATTAGAGTGAACTACATACTCCAATGACAAAGGATTATGAAAGTTAACGACAACCATTGATTTGAGTTGGGGAGATCTCCCTCATTCATCAGAGAGGGTTTGGTAGAAGTGGAGTTGATGAATGAGTTTCAAAAAAGAGGACTTTGAGAGCCAATGATAGTCATTGATCTAATATCAAATGGCTATAGTGTGATGAATGTTTGGTACCCCGATGGTATCGAGAAATGGATCACAAATTGACAAACAAGATCAAATGAAGAAATGATCGAATGGTTGTTGTGTGTCAAGATGGTGTTGAGTATTTAAGAACCCTAGTGGTCCCGATATGAAATAATAAATCAACGATTATGATCAAATGAAGGACAGGTTAGACGTTGATCGAATGTTTGTTGTGCGTCAATATGGTGTTGAGTGTTTAGGCACCTTGGGGTCCCGATATGAAATAATAAATCGACGATTGTGATTAAGCAAAGGAAACATCGGATGGTTGATGTACATTGAAGTGTTATAGAGTGTATTGGTACCCCAATGATCCCGATGAGCATGATTATAAATCAACGGACAAGATTGAATCCAGGATGAGATTTGACAACTTTTGAGCATCAAAATTGTGCTATATGGTTTGTGAGTAGATCACATAAAATGAAAAGGTTTAGGGCCCGATTTTGAGGAAGAGGCAAAGGGACTCGAATTTGACCCCATGGATTTATTTTTGTAGACAAATACATAAGTACATGATTTGTATAAATAAAGTGCCTGAATTTGTTTTGGGTGTGTGGAAGAAATGAAGAAATAAGTGCAAGGAGAACAAAGGCTCCGAGGTACGCATGAAATCATGGAATAAATGAATATGATATTTGTTTTGATGACATAGATGATGAAGAATGTTGGAGAGGGCTTCTGAAGAAAACTACAAATTACAATTTTTTCAGGGTGGCAGGGTGGAGCAAGGAAGGGTATTGGTGTCTCCTATAGGTTGGTGCTCATTGCATGAGTTGGTTGTCAACAAGGGGATTGGTTTCCCATGCAGGTTGGTGCCTGCAAAAATTATTTTAGATTGGTGTTTGATGTAAGTTGGTGCTTACAAATTTTTATAAAGAAAGTTTTTGTGGTTTTCTCCCATTTGGGTTCCCATGTTAAATGTCTGTGTATTGTGAATTACATGATTAACTATTGGTAAATAATATATTATGGTTAAAAATAAACCTTGTTAAAATAAATTAATGATTATCATGTAACACTAATTCACCCCCCTCTCACTATTCCAACAATTGGTATCAGATAAGGTTCCTTCAACAACATCCTAATCGTTGGAAGGTGAATCCTCACAATGGAGGAACATGAAGGGTTATCCACAAAAAAATCCCCAATATTTGATGGATCAAAATATGTCCTCTGGAAAATAAGAATGTAATCATTTTTTATATCACTATGATATGATGTATGGGTTTTAGTATAAATGGTTACAATGATTCAAACACTCCTCAGTTAAGGGGTAATGTGCCACTATTTAGGGCTTAACATGCCCCTCCCCTTGAGACAAGTGTTGTCCACGACAGTTGAGTAACTCTGGATGCTTCTATATAAAGACTCATCTTCCCAAGTGGAATCTTCAGCTGGTAGTTTCCTCCATTTAATTAGATACTATGAAATGGATCTATTTCTCAGCTAGCGAATTTTTATTTCAGTGATGGATTTAGGCTCCAATATTATTTTTCCTTCCTTGTCAAGATATAGAAATATAGTTTGAACTAGGATCTTGTCACCTATAACCTTCTTTAAGCATGAAATATGGAAAACATGGTGTACTCGTGAAAATGAAAGAAACTCCAATTTGTATGCCATATTACCAATCTTTTGCAACACCTTATAAGGGCCATAGTACTTTGGTGATAACTGATTATCCTTATTGGCTTGCTTGAGGGGCATCTATTTGTATGGTTGTAGTCTTAAAAACACCCAATCCACTACTTCAAAAATCCTTTCACTATGATGTTGACCTGCTTGTTGTTTAATGTGATTATGTGCCATGGTAAGGTTGTCCTTTAATATTTGGATAACTTGTTGTTGATTCTTGATGTGATCTTCCACTGCTTGAACCTTAGATTTTTATTTCAGAGAAGAAGTGATGGAAGGAGGGTGGTATCCATAGAGTGCCATAAATGGAGTCATTTTTGTTGCAATATTAAAGGAAGTGTTATATCACCATTCTACCAAGGGTAACCATTTGAACCATTGTGTTTTTTTATCAGAGACAAAGAAACGAAGGTAGCCTTCAAGACATTTGTTCACTATCTTGGTTTGTCCATCAGATTGAGGATAATAGGATGAGCTATGAGCCAATAGAGTACCCAAATAAGAAAATAATTATGTCCAAAAATGTACAGTGAAGATGGGATCTCTATCACTTACAATAATCTTTGGGATTCCATGTAGATTTTGAATTGTCTCCATGAATGTGGTGGAAAATGTATTGGATTTGAAGGGATGAGAGAGTGCACAACAGTGTGCGTACTTGTTCAATCTATCAACAATCACCATGATGAAACTCTTTCCTTCAGTCTTCAGTAACCCTGTGAAGAAATCCATGGAAACTTCCTCCCAAAACTGACTTGGGATGGATAATGGTTGTAAAATACCAGGGGTCTTAATTGTTTCCACCTTGTTTTGTTGGAAAACCAAACATTCTACCAAAAATATTTGAACATTAGTTTTAAGGCCATCCCAAAAAAAATCCTTCTTTACCCTATGGTATGTTTTCAAAAATCCCGAGTGCCCTCCTACTGGAGAGGTGTGCAATTCCAATAGTACCTTTTGTTTGAGTTGTGAGTTCTTACATAAATATAAGCGATCTTAAGACCATAGTGAATAAATTTCCCATATAAATGTATCTGATGCATTGGAATCCTATTGCAACCTTTGAATGAGAGTCCACACATTTTCCTCATTCTTCCATTCATCCATTTCTTCTATTATCCAATATGGTTGGATGATTGAGATAACACAGAGAAAGGCCTCAACATATTCATCCTTTTTTGAGAGTGCATCTGCCACAACATTTTTCTTCCCTTTTTTATAGATGATTTCAAAATCATAACCCAATATCTTGGTCACCCATTTTTGTTGTTCTTATGAAGATTGTCTTTGTTCCAAGGAGTATTTAATACTATCATGATCTATTTTGACCTTGAAGTTCCTACCTATTAGATAAGGGCACCATTTATTCAATGCATGTAGTATTTCCATCATTTCCTTCTCATAAACGAGTTTGTGTAAGTCCTTTCCCTTGAGTGGACAATTTTCAAAAGCCAGGGGCCTTGCTTCTTGCATTAGGACAACACCGATTCCATTTTTTGAGGCATCACATTCCAAAATAAAGGTTTTTGTGAAGTTTGTAGTGGTCAATATAGGAGCTTTGCACATCACCTCTTTAAGTTGTTCAAAATATTTAGTTTCCTCTGGAGTCCATGAAAATTCATCCTTCTTAGTTAGTGCCATTAAAGGTGCTGGTATTCTTCCATAGTGTCGAACAAACTTGTGGTAGTAACCTGTCAAACCCAAAAATCCTCTAAGATTATTCATTGTTTTGGGAATCGACCATTCCATCATGGCCTTAATATTGTTAGGGTCTACCCTGACACCTTCATGAGATACAATATGACCCAAATACTCTACCTCCTTCACCCCAAAGAAACATTTGGATGGTTTGGCATATAGTTGTTTCTCCTTTAGTAGTTGTATCACCTTGTCAACATGTCACACATGATCCTGCCAAGACTTGCTATAGATTAGTATATCATCAAAAAATAATAACACAAATTTTTGAAGGAAGAGATTGAAAATGGAATTCATAAACCCTTGGAATGTGGAAGGTTCATTTGTAAAGCCAAAAGGCATGACCAAAAATTCATAATGGCCTTCATGAGTTCAGATTGTTGTTTTTGGGATATCTTCTTCCTTCATTCTAATATGATAATATCCTGGATAAAGATCCAACTTTATGAAATGGATTGCTCCATGTAGTTCATCTAACAATTCATCAAAGACGGAAATGGGAAACTTATCTTTAATAGTGATATTGTTGAGCTCTCTATAATCTGGACACATACGCCATGAGCCATATTTCTTGAGTACCATTACCACCAGTGCAAAGTAAGAACTTTGGCTAGGTCTAATAATGTCAGTCTCTATTTAGTCAACCATACACTCAATTTCACTCTTCTGGGCATAAGGCTATCTGTACGGCCTAATGTTAGGAGGAAAAATCCATTGAATTAGGTGGATAGAATGATCATGATTTTGAGTGGGTGGAAGACCTTTGGGAATATCTTCAAATACTTTGGAATGCTTATCAATGATCCCTTGGATATCTAGGGGAATATATAGCTTAGATGTTTGAACATCTAGTGAGAATAGTTGTGAAATTACACCTTGATTCCCCTTTTTCAATAATTTTGTCATGCCATTAGATCTTATCACCTTACTGGGTTTCCCTGTGATACCTCTTAGCTCAATATTTAATGAAAAGTTCTTGAAAATTAAAATCCCTTGTTCCTAATGATTGTAACCATTGGATTCCTAGTATGACATCAACACCACCCATGGCTATAGAAATAACTAGACTATTCATTATATATTCCCCCATAGTAAGATTGATCTTATTGCATTTTCCAAAGAAATTGATAGTTCCTCCATCTACAATCATTACTTGAAACTCTGGCGCTGGATATGCAAAGAAATTGAGAGCTTTGGCTAATTTATAGTGAATGAAATTATGAGTAATACCAGAATCAATTAGGACCATTACCTTTTTCTTTTTGATATATCCTTCGATCTTGAGGGTTTGAGGAGTGCTAATTTGAGCCAATTCATTACACAATATCGTGGTAGTCAACTCTTTAGAATAAATCACTTTTATGTTTTCATCTTGAGATGGTTCTTGTTCCTGTTCTTGTTCTTCTTCCTCTTCACAATCCATGTATAATAATTTCTTCTCACCACACTTATGTCCCTTACTACACTTGTTGTCATAATTAAAGAATAAACCTTTTTCTTTTCTTTCCTCCAATTGTTGAGGTGTCAACCTTGTAGGTTGAGGTGTTTTAGAAGAAGGAGCATTGTTTTCTCGATAGATGTTAGGAGTGGTCCTTCTAGTAGCTGTTAACTCCCAAAGTAAAACCGTCTTTTCGGTTGAACTTTGTAGAGGATATCCTAAGCTATTGGTCGCATGCATGCTCAACTAGTTTTCTGTTTTCATATTTCAATAATTTTCTTGATACTTGGTTTATTCAAAGGGTGCAAAAAGGAGACTTTTGGTGGTTTGGACGAGCCCCCGTCGTGCTCATTAACCACCGAAAACGTTTGATTTCGTCAGCAAATGGCCGATTTGAAATACAAAGCAACCGCCGAAAGGGTTTGGTCGAGCAAAAAGAAAGCTCGTGCTTTCGCACG
>JZKD02S0175807.1:269042-378108 GCA_000966675.3 Picea glauca
CATAGCTTTATTATCAGTCTCTTTAATTGTTTATTGAGCCCTGCTTTGCACTGGTTTGTAAGCAATCATTTCTCCACCCACTTAAAGCTACCTCACTGTTAAACCAATCTTGGAGGGCACTGTTTATTTGTTTATCACTTTGATGTCTAAATGCTATAAGTTGAATTGAGTTATCCCATTGATCCATCTCTGAAAAATACAAAAACATCCGTTTCTTAAGTTACCAAGCACCTCTGGTCTACAACCACGGAGGGTTTCTTGGAGTTGTAGAGGTGCACGTGGCCTGTAGTGGGTTTGCATGCGTGCATACATGCCCTGCCCTTGGACATCCCACACACATATGCTTTTTGTTTAAGTGTCAGTAGCGTGCATGTTGAGGAATTTTTTTTAAGAAGAGGCAGTCATCCTCTTCCCTATCAAGAGTCACACTTCTCAAGGATTTTATTGATCTAGTCCTGGTCTCTTTCATAGCAATCTATAGCATAGGTTTGACTTCAGCGTATTTTTCTTTTTCTTTGAAAGATTTGTTGTTTTTCTTTATTTGGTTTTTGGATGAGATACTGCATCTGTCTGATTTGCTTGTTTGGTATTGTCAGTAACTCCTTGCGGTGGGCCATAAGTCATTTAGTGGCCTTGTCTTGTCTTTATTTTTTTCCTTTTTTCTTTAGAAAAGAAGAAAATAATACAATTTCAAATTTCTTGTTTTGGAAGCATAATCAAAAAACAATTTTCACTTTCTTTGTTTGGTTAAGTAGTTGGTTGTTTGCATTAATAATAAGGAAAAATAATGCTTTCGTAAGTTCTTGGATATTGCCTTAGGAAAAAAACTAGCTCCTAGTCGAGAGAAATATTGTTTTGATTTTTCTGTTAAAATATCTTAGAAAAAAAAGTAGTTTGAAAAGTTGGTTAAAGAGTTTAAATGTGCAAATCTGAATTTGTCAACAAGAAGTAATTTTGTTTCCATCTTTCTGTTTGTTTTCTTCTTTGTCTCCAAAATACATCACTGGTTTCATGTCTTCTTCCTTTGACTTAAGATAACCAAAAAAATTAACGATATTATGTTTGTAGGTTCCATCAACTAGTATAGGCTAGAGCCTTGATTTAGGATTGGAGAGGAAACTCTTCAAGGCTACAAAACAGAAACATAATAGTCTGTGCTAGGGAGTGTTAAAAAGTCCAGTATCGTGAAATTTATATAGGACCCCCCTCTAACACAGGGGATAAAAATGAGGTCACATGCAGAAAGGTAGCAGAGATAACCCTTCCAAAGCTGGACCAAGCGTAGTGGGGAACGCATATAGAGGGCTTCTCTTGGGATTTCGTTGATCGCATTTAGCATGGAGCTTCATGGGTCTTGAATCCATTCAAGTCCTTATTTGTCTTCTAGAACACTTTCTTTTGATACCCTTGATAGGTTTCGGGCTTGATACCCTACTCATTGCGGTCCACCCGACTATCGACTGTACCCGCCAGGTGAATGTTCGCATGATGGAAACCTAGTTGCCTTTATTTTAGGGACTTACACAAGTTACTGCGGGGGTATACCATGATACATAGGACAAAATTAGGCCACAATTTGCATAGTATACCCAGAGGGTGCTTCCATATTCAAATTTCACTTGCACCAGTAAGTTGCTCTAGTGTTGGTTGTTGTAACTATTCTTCCAACTAGCTAGTGACTGCTTGTCTTATCTCATAGAAAGTTTTTCTAGTGTGTGATGGTTTTTAAATGATTATAGAAATCCCTAGTGTGTCTTTGATATTCTCACACAGTGGAGGATCAAGAGCTCCTCCGGTCGCGAAGGATTTTGGGCATGCCGCTGGTTTATCTCGAACCCCTCTCCCGCCACCGCTAAGGTGAAAACTAGACTAGCAAGGGTCTTTTGAGGTAGTTGGGTTGCAGGAAACTGTGCCTAACCCATCTCTGAGAGAAGAAAATTTGATTCTGGAGGAACCAACCACATCAAACCTTGGAGCAGAATCTCTTGGTGTGTACGAACCTTCGATCATTGAGCTATCAGTGCCAATCCTCATATAGGTTTATCCTTACAAGCGCCTAGCAGTGTCACAAGAAACAATGGAAGCAAATGATGTGACTTCTTCAGGGAATACTCATATTGCCTCTATGACTATCACTATAGGGGGTGTTCCACCTCCTAACCAACTATCGCCGGTTCGATACACTATGGTCTCTACTACCACTACCTTGGGAAATGGTCTGATTCCATCTATGGCAGTGATCACTGCTTCATTTACCTAGAGTGTGAAAGGCCCTCCGTTATCATACGAGATGCCTGGATTCGGTACAAGCCCTGTACTTTCCTACTCCACTCTACAGAATTTAGGTCTCAGGCCAGGGAGCTCAAATTCTCCTCTTCAAGGATCCATGGGGGGCACTTTGGCTCCCGATAACAATTTCCCTTATAGAGGGGTTCATATACCTCCTTCATCCCCTTCACTCAGTGGTGCTCACCAGCACTCCGCCGGGCCAAACATAAAGCATAGTTCATTTGGAGTAGGTAGTCAAGGACTTCCTTCTTATAACATTCTAGTTGGTTCGACATCATTCTCTTTGTTCGACACGTTTGGTAACAATGCATTCTTGTCAGTTGCCATCTCAATTGGGGTAAACCCCGGTTATGGACAAAAAAATCCTATGCAACATACTATTCCTGCAAAGGGGGGAAATTTAGGAATTCCTTCCTCACAAGGACCCTGGAATCCATGGCAGGGATCACTTCCCTTGTCATGGATGATGACTGGGGGAAACCATTTCCATAGCCAATGGAACCCTGGGAAAGTCTCTGCACCTATTCTTTTTGTATTGACAGGGGGAAACCCTTCCCAAAATCCTTGGAATGTGACGCAAGCCCAACCCTTTTCATCCTATTACGGGAGTCATCCTATGATGTCACAAAAAGCACATAATCCATACTCTGTTCATGGCCATGGTTTTTACCAGAACCCTGGCCAACAACCTAAATTTTCCTGGCAACCTGGTGCCAGCCAAACTCCAGGATCATTTTTCCATGGTTATAATCAACAACCCAAACTACTGTTTCGGGCAAATTTGCATTTTCCAAACTTGACAAGGTTATTGAATGACCCCATCTGTCACAATCTGTGTTGGCCTCCTATGCTGACCAAGTTGCCTTCAAACATCCCAAATTTCGAGGCCAAGCCTAACAAATATCCAGGTGATCATGTGACTACTTTCCATCTTTGGTTCTCGTCTAATTCGTTGAAAGACAACTCCATCCATTTGCGTTTGTTTCAACACACTCTCATAGGGAGTGTCGCGAAATGGTACATTGAGCTTGAGCTCTCAAGATACTTTTTCTTTGGTGTATTGGCAATGGTTTGCTTAAATCATTTCCAATTACCTGTGAGATACGATGTCAACACTGAATTTCTATCCAACTTTGAGCAGACAAAGGTGGACCATATCTCCGATTAGATCTGAGAATGGAGATGCTGAAAGATTTTGATTAAAGTACTAATCCTACCAACATTCCTACTTGAGTGGTTCCTTAAGTCTTTGGCTCCCCAGTTATCCAAAGACGTCACAATGTCAGGAGTGTTTTCCGAAGAAGATGCAATAATGAGAGATCAACAAATTGAGATGATTTACTCTCAGTCTAGTTTACTTTACCAATTTTTTCAAGATGCACCGTGGTCCATACTAGACAAGACTAGACAGAGAGTTGGTCCACATGTCAATGGTATTGTTGGTTCAGCACAAATGAAGCCCGCTGATCAGCTGTCAAAACAACTGCTACAATTGTCGATACAGTAGAAAGCGACCAGTCATACCACTAGTTCAACTGCTCCCCCTACCTAAACATTGGATGTACATAGTGTGCAATTGACCAACCCAAAGGCCACCCAACAGCTTGAAGGAAATAATAAACAATGAAAGAAGGTTAAGGGGAATAAGAAACCTACTGATAATGCAGGCAGGGGAAACACTGAAAATAAGAAGTTGAAGTATCCATGTAATTTGTGCATGGAATACCACCCGACTCACCAGTGCCCTCGGCTCACGGAGGCCCAAAATTTATTGGTGCAACAACAGACTGTTGTGTTAATGAACCCATTTCAACATGGGAAAAATTTAACTCAAGCCTCTCTGAGCATGGATGGGGGTAGTCAAGGACCCCCTTCGTCTTCGAGTAATTCTTCATCCGGAAATGTGTATATGATGAAAGGTGATGCCTATGCACCTATGAGAAGAGTAAAGAAGCAGGAAACCCACCTCTTCCTCTCCAAATCAAGAAGACGTTTGGTGAAACGATGATAGGCATCCCAAAAGGTGCGTTCGAGAAAGCTTCTCACAATCCAAACATAAGGGCCACCCAGAACTACTCTGTGGTGAAGGATTTATCTCAAACCCCTTGTGCGATGTCTGCTTTGGAAGTCATCCAGAGCTTCCCTTCCCAGAGAAAGGCTATGTTAGCCACCTTAGGATCTACTGAGACTTGTAATCTAGGTACGATCATGCTTGATATGACCGAATTAAAACCTTGTCTCCCTTACCATGTGGCGTTTTAGATAGTAGTGGCTTACACAACAAAAAGTTTTACCCGAAATATTTTCCGCATGGTGGTTGATGAGGGTGCCTCGACATACGTGATTTTGTTGGCATTTTTGAAGGCCATTGGCCAACCTGTTTTGTCTCTATTTCCAACTCTTCTTACCACTTTCGACGGTCGTTCATTCTGACCACATGGCATCATCCCTTCTTTTCCCGTGCAGTTAAGGGGGAAGACCATGTGCATTGAGGTTGAAGTGGTTGATTCGTCTCTCGACTACAATCTCTTTTTAGGAAGGAGTTGGAACTATGTTATGCAAGCTCTGGTCCTTATAGTTTTTTGAGTCTTGTTGTTTCCACACGAGGGTCGAATAGTGAGCATTGATCAGTTGTCCTTCTCCCATATTGACCCTTCATTGGGAGCATCCACAGTCCCAATGATTGATAACTCTCAACCCGACACCGTCAACATAGGGGTTGGTTTGTGCCCACCTTTGATGGGTACTTTTGATTACTCACCTTCTTCCGATGATGTGAAGTTCGTTTCAGACCAGCCTAAGTTTGAGATTTTTCAAGTCTCGTCATTTCATACGACCTACTTCAACGATCTGTGGACTCTTCTTTCCCCATAGGCCATGATGGTAGGGATAGGGCACCATGGTATGGCCATGCCCTTGTCCATGACATAAGTTGTGTACTCAATAGTCCAACAAGCTTCCACCGACCCCATTTTGACTCCCACACAAGAGTTAGATATGATTCTAGAGCCCACTTGGGCTCAAGGTTACCTTGCCGATACTGATTCTTTAGACTTAGTCTTGCCTTCATATGAAGTGATTATAAAATAAATGACTAGTCCAGACAGACCCTGGGATGATCTCCATCATAGATCTTATTTCCTCCCAGAGTTAAGAAGAATTGAAGCAGGAGAATTCACTTTGACTATGACTGGAGATAGGTCTTGTTTTATCAATCCCTTGGATACACATGTTGTTTACATCGAGGGTAATATGGAAACCATCACTGAAACAATACCTATTGATATCTCCATAAGCCATGGTTTCGTGGAAAATATTCTCATCGGAGCTGATTGTTCCCTTGAGGAGATTCAAATATACATGGATTTATTTAAAGAATTTTGCGATAAGTTTGCCTGGTCTTATGAGGAAATTCTAGGTATATATCCAAGAATCGTTGAACATGAAATCACGACTTATCCTGATGCTAATCCAGTCCAACAGAAGATTCATCCACTTAATCCTAAGAAATCAACAACTATTGAGGCTGAAGTACAAAAACTGCTCAAAGAAGGTTTTATCTACCCCATCCATTTGAGTTAATGGGTGTCAAGTCCTGTTCCGATCGACAAAAAAAAGGGTATGATTCACGTATGTACAAATTTCCGTGATTTGAATAAAGCTTGTCCAAAAGATAATTTCCCCACACCATTTACTGACCAGATAGTCGATGAATGCGCATGTTGCAAATCCTTTTCTTTCATGGATGGTTTTTCGAGATACAATCAGATATAGATCAAACCTGAAGACCAAGACAAAACTGCTTTCATTTGTCCGTGGGCTACATTTTCTTATCAGAAGATGCCTTTTGGTCTGAAAAATGATGGAGCTACTTTTCAGCGGGCCATGTCTTTTGATTTCCACAATCTCAAGCATATAGTCTAGGGCTATATTGATGATTTAGCATCACGATCTCATAAGAGAGCTAATCATCCCACACACCTCCAACTTATATTTGAGCAATGTCACTACTGCCGGATTTGCTTGAATCCAAACAAATGCAGTTTTTGCACGACGTCGGGTTGTTTTCTAGGTTTCATAGTTTTGACAATAGGGATCATGGTCGATCCTCTCAAAGTTGAGTTAATAATTCAGTTACCTCCACTGTGCACAATCCTTTAGCTTCAGAGTTTACAGGGAAAAGTGAACTTTTTATGGCGTTTCATTGCAAGCTATGCCGAGATCACAAAGGGTTTCATGTGTTTATTAAAGGACATTTATTTTCATTGGGACGAAGCTGCTCAATGCTCTTTCGAGGCATTGAAATGCGCCCTCATGATCGCCCCTCTACTTCGGCCACCCAATTATAATAAAGATTTATTATTGTACTTGGCTGTAGGAGAGCCGACCATCGGTATGGTATTGGTTCAGGAGGATGATTTTCTCTCTGAATATGTGATTTATTATCTGAGACGAGGCCTAGTTGGACCAGAACTCAATTATTCCCACATTGAAAAACTTGTGTTGGTGGCAGTTCATGCTATCCAATGGTTTCATCATTATATCTTGTTTTGCAAGACCACCGTCACTACCATTGTGAACCATTTTCAGTACGTGTTGACATGATGAGTAATTGGCAGAAATATCAGTATATGGATAGTTGTCCTCCAGGAATTTGACTTAGCTTTTGTTTTGGCAAAATCCAAAAAGTCGATGGTCTTTGCAGAACTGATTTCGGAACTTCCAATCGAGTTAGGTGATGTTATGCCTGAAGAGTCACCTATTAAAGGAGACATGTTTTTGATCACATCTTCAGACCCCTAGTATGGAGATGTACTTGTTTATCTCCATAATTTGAAGTGCCCTGCCTCTGCTTCTCATGATGAGCGTCACCGTATATGCCATTAGCCAAGAACTATCTCATACCTGAGGACACTTTGTATCATCAAGGTGTATATTGCATCCTTCGCCAATGTCTCACTCATGAAGAAGCAAAAATCATGCCTAACGATTTCCACACCGGAGCATGTGGCTGTCATTTGTCTAGGTTGGCAACAACCCAAAATATTCTACGAGCTGGTTACTTTTGGCCGACATTGATCAAAGATTGTGTTGAATCGGTCAAGAAGTGCCACCAATGTCATATCTTCTCTGAGAAGATGAGGGTACACCTTGCTCCCATGTTTCTTGTCATTACCGTTGGTCCCTTTACCAAGTGGGGGATTTATTACACTACATGGAACCCCCCTTCAGCAAGGGGGAACCATTATATCATCATAGTAGTAGAATACTTCACCAATTGGGTCAAAGCTATGCCAACGTTCAAAGATGATGACGAGACCACAACTCTCTTTTGTTTAACTAGATTATAGCAAGGTTTGATGTCTCGAGAGAGATTGTCACTAACCATGGTAGTCACTTTTAGAACAAAATGATGTTTGAGTTAACATCAAATATTGGGTTGAGGAAAGATCATTTGTTACCCTACTACCCATAAGCGAATGGTCAGATGGAAGCTGTAAATAAATCTCTTAAGACCATTCTACAGTGAATGATCAATTCAGCCAATTCAAATTGGAATTTGATATTATACTCAACATTATGGGCCTATGAAATGTCTGTTAAGACTGCAACCAGTTTCTCACCTTTTCAACTCGTTTATGAGCTCGAAGCAGTCTTTCCCATAGAGTTCCATATCCCGTCTCAAAAGTTGGCAGTACAGTTATTTCCAGAAACTTCACTGCTTGAAGAACATTTATTATACCTCGAGCAACTCAATGAGAAACATCATGATGCAGCCTTGGATAACGAGGCTCACAAGAAAAAATTCAAGTGTCAGTATGATCGGTCTGTTCGTTATCAGATTTTCTCTGAAGGCGACCTTTTCCTAAGGACCCCCTAGGGGCAGGAAAGTTCAAACCCATGTGGTTCGAACCCTTCATCGTGAAAGAGGTTCTAAAGAAGGGCACTTATCATCTAGTGTACTTCGATGGAAATTATTTGGTGGAGCCTAGAAATGGGATCTACCTCAATAAGTATTACTCATAGGTAGGTCGCCTCGGGTGACTTCTTGTACATATGTATAGTTCTTGTACATTTGTTGTTTTAGTTTTTGTCTTTTTAGTTTTATGGCCGTGTCATTTTTGATGGAATAATTTTCACCATGGCAGATATCAAGTGAATCAGAGGTGTTCGTTGGGTTCACAGACGGTGCTATCTGACACACTCAGAGGCTTGTTTCCGCAACTTGGGTGATTTTCACACCTTAGGGACAATTTCTATCTTCAAGAGGTATCTGTTTAGGTGATGCCACAAACAATGTTGTCGAATACAACGCAGTATTAGAGTTTCTTCGTGACTCTTTGTTGCATGGTATCTCTCACCTCCGAGTCTACTAAGACGCTCAACTGGTTGTGTCTCAATTAAATGGATTTAACGCGTTTACGATCCTACTCTACACCAATGATTCCTCTGGGTATGTCTGTTAGAATGAAGTTTTAATTACATTATGTATATCTATGTTCCTAGGAGATTGAATCAAGTTACATATACTCTAGCTAATCATATATTAGATTGGCATATTGCACACAAGTAAAGAAAAAGCACATGCACGCACATGTGAATACATTTGTAAATAAATGTAATCCATAAAACACAAAATATGGAAATATACATATATATATCACAAAATATCAGAGTACATGGGTGGGCACAAGCGCCTCAAAAATAGGTCCAGTAAGAGTCGCGACGCTTATTCCCTCAAAAATATACAAAAGGTTCTTTCGACACGTAAGAAGTCTAGCCTAACTAAGGGCGAGGCATGTTGGCCCTACCATAGTGAACAACGACATTGGCCAAACGTCGAAAGAGCTGGACCCAGGTCCGTGGTACCCCAACAAAGTGAGTCTGCATAGACAGTGGGAGATCCTTGATATCCACTATAGGAACTATATGAGTAAGATCGGTGAGGTTCCACTCCACCCGCCTCAAAACTCTCTCAGCCTCTCCAATTGGAGGTTCCCCTACTGCTACTGGTCCACCAGCTATAGATGGTCCCGCCTCTGGTCGAGGACCCCGCCTAGTCCTTGTGAATTCTACTAGATGTACCAGCCCCACATCTGTACATAACAGATACATACGTGTTAGATACTCTGGTATACAAAAAACATTATATATATGAAAAAACATAAAAAATAAATAACTTTGAAAAAAAAAAAAAAAACTTACCCATCTCTCCTCGCTCCTCTCTGGGAGGTACAGGCATGCCATGATCTCTGGAAAAGTTGATATCGGCATAGGGCTAGTCCTATATGGACATAATCTATTGTGCCCACCAGGAAAAAAACTTGTCGTCAAAAGTCTCGATGGTCCTCCCTCCCCCCTATCATGGAAACATCACCGCCCACCTACATAGCGTTGGGAGAGGGGCCTCGTGCCCTCATATCGTCTCTATAGGAATGATATTGGGGACCCTCTCGATGAAGAAAGAGCAAATAATTGTCCCAAATCTAAAGTTTTTGTGTCTCTGCATATGACATTATGTTAGCTACCTCTTCTTGCATTCTAGTAAGGTGGTACTCCAGTAAAAAAATTGTGCATTTAATCACAGGACTGCACAATTCATGTGTGCCCAGGAAGCCTGATGTAAATATGTAGATCCAGCGATCCACCTAATGAGAAAAACTATCACTTTCAGTGATAGGTTTGAAATCTTATTTATCGACACATGAGCTCCCACTTTGTTAGTGTCGGCTTCACAATGGAGTCCAATCAACTCCTCTATGTAGTGAGGCACAGAGGGAAAAGTGAGAAAGTTGACTGGTTCCCCTCTCCTTGAGAGGCCAGTCAGAAAATAGATATATTCAGTCATTGGAGTCAACCACTATCCCTCAAGAATAAATTCCTCTGCGTCAGGATGCCAGTAATATACTAAGGTGTTCAACAGCCCGGGTTGTGCCCACATGAATGTACACTGGAATAATTTCAACAAACCACATTGATCCAATTGGGTGGTAGCATCAGGGTCTTCTCCGACCAAAATATCAATGTCCTCATGCTCCCTCTCTCTCTAAGGAGCATACATCCTGCAATTCACAAGTTTAAGAGGGATTAACTCTTTCATCTTTTAATTTTTTCAACATGTTGGAGGGTATACACGGGTTGTAATATACACAGTCACGTATGCCTGCATGCATTATTTTATCTATACATGGGCATACATTGGTTTTCATAGGAAAGCCTGTGTATACATAGATCCAACCTTTTTAAAGGTCAGTGCGCCCCCCCCAAAAAAAAACAAAAAACAAAAAGAAATGCACAATTGAAGAATTGAAATGCAAGGTGGGTTAGTATGTACTTACTTGGTCCAAGCGGAAGTTTTTTTTGTCCACTGAAGCTCCCATAATCAACTCTTTTAACAAAGGGGTGTTTTTGGCTTCTTAGTGAATTTCTCAATTAACAATGGTGATAATGAGCTGCCAACCTCTATTTATAGACTTTTTGGCTCCTTTTTGTCATTATTTGGACCCCTTTGTCATTGTTCCTAGCCTGAAAATTGTTTAGTATGGTCCAAGATTTTCTTATGGATTTTTATGATAAGTGTTACTTTGGGTATTGGGAAACTTTTTGGTGATTTGGGGCATTTTTAAGGTCCTTTGGTAAGAAGTCATTTTTCCAACTTGTTGCATCTAAGTCAGGATTCCACCTCCACTTTCTGTATCTCATTGTATTTGTCACTTTGCCATAGGATCGACCCCACGGAGTTGTGACACCGAATCATCATTTATTCTTTATAAGTGTCGTAATTTATTGGTAGAGCCTCCCCCTTCATGAATTCCCTAGGTAGATACAAGTTGCATTTTTGGTGTCCATGCCGTCACTAATGACTATAGGCTCAGGAGTCCTTATTAGTTTGTCCTAATTACGAGTTTGAGCCTCATTTGCATGATTCATTATCACTCTTTACCTCACCCTCAGGACTCCCAAAAACACAATGGGTCTTCTTCTAAGACCTTTTGAAACCCACTAAACATGAAAATATTGTCGAGCAATCTTGTTTCCCTTCACGCTCACTAAACTGAAATTTGAAGGCACATTTGTCCGATGGTAGTTTACCCCTTTTTTGGTCCAGATGGTCAATTGTAAGAACAAAGGTATACTCTAGGAGCCTCAATTCTCTATAAGGGTATTCTTAGGTATAATTTTAACCTTTTTTCGGGCCTAAGGGACTAAATTTACAAAAAAGGAACCCCCACAGTATCCACAGTTAAGCGCTTTTCAGAATTCCTAAAATTGAAAATGTCATCGAGCGACCTTGTTCCTTCACACTTGTTAAAATGGTCCAGAAGAACATCTCATACAGAGTCCATAGTTAATATTTTTTCAGACTTGTTAAATATGAAAAATTGTCGAGTTATTTTGTGCTAGTTTACCCCTTTTTTGAACTGACTAGACTACCTTCGAAAAAGGTACCCCAGCAAAGTCTCCTTTTATGTTTTTTTAGACTCTATAAAAATGAAAAACCACCAAGCTTACCTTCTATGGGCTTGTTAAAATTACATTGAAGGACATTATCATTGTGTCTTGTTAATCGCACTTGCATTCTGCATCTTTGGCCTAATGCCAACTCCATGTTGTTCTCAACTGAACCATTTGAAGCATGCCTTATACACAATCCTTGTAGCACTTTGCTTTTGTGTCTTGACACCTTGATCCATGGAGGATTTTTTCTGAGTGTCCCTTTCCTGCATATGTCCCCTTGCTATGAGCATCAGTGTGTTCTAGTATTTATGTGACACTCGTTCCTCCTTTGTAACGTATCATTCTTTTATTATTTTTCAAAGATTTCCAAAATTATTGAAAAAGACAAAAAAAAATCAAATATACCCCAAAAAGAGTAAGGGAAAAGTATTTTATTTTTGTTGGCAACACAATGACTCTCCCTTGGACAAAGCACATCCTTCCATTTGTTCGTCAAGCTCTGGGATTTAATATGACCTTAGGAAGTTGTTCTCGTTACATAGAACTGTGTCCTCCTCTGTTTGGTTATTCTTCCAAACATATGGAGAGTTTGCATTGCCTTCTGCATCATGAACTTATGTCAATACCATGCTCCCTAAATCTCATCATTTATCATGCTATTGTTCAAGGGAAGTTTTTAACAATATTGAGTCAACCATTCTGTAGTTTGTCTCTTGACCTCATGCCCAACCATCGTGAAATCCCAATCAAGTATTTGTTCAAAATCATTGAAGACCTTGACCTGATCATCAATATCCTCTAGTCTATTCCCGACGAGTTGTCGAATACCTATGGGTAGTGAGGTCATACATTCATATTACACTCCTACCTAAGTTATGAAGATTTTGAAGTTGTTGCTCAAGATCTGAAGGCCTCATCTCTAGCCATCAGACATCATTAGCTTCTTTAATATGGATACTGTACATGTATATATTTTTTTATTTTGAGATGTATATCTGTTGTGTATTGCTTGCGGCTACACTTTATATAGTTATATGACATGGATCTACAGTGTATTTGATTGGTAGCCATGATTTTATTTCATTCCGAGCATGGGTATGCCCGCCTCAGTGAGACAATTGTTATTTTTGTAGATGGAACTTCCCGAACTCTGGTCCCTGGGCTCACTCTCTTTGTATGTTGGTGAATATTGGTAATATATTTCAGCCATAAAATGTTCTTCTAACCTCACACATTAGGGGGCATCTGTTATAACCCTGATTTACACCAGACATGCATACCTGGCATCAGGCCATCTCACTTACCATTTTTTCCAAGCCACCATTGAACAACTCTTCTAAAAAGCCATCCTTTTGAAGGAATATGCACCCTGCACCACTGTTTCCCATGTATATATGCTAGCTAACCCATTATAGACCACGTATACTGACAAAAGCACAAAAAATAGAAAGTTGCAAATGGAATACAGATTTATGGGTAATTTCCTAAATTGTGTGACCACCCATAGCTGGTGTTGGCCCTTGGTTATGGAAGAAAGTGAAGATAGAGGAAAAAAAGGTCAACCATGAACTACGTGGGAGACACAGTGACTGTCACTAGGTCGAAGTAAGAAAAATAGAAGAAAAGATAGAGGGAAGTACGGAAAATCAAGCCGATGAATGAGGAGATCAGGGATGATAGATAAGTAAGAGAAACTAATCATAGACAACTTAGGAAATAGAGAAATCCACCATTGGATGCTTTGGAGAACCACATGAGAAGGGAGGAAAGATAGGCTAGCGAAGCCCTGAAAAGGCGGGTCAAGTTGACCTAAGGTTTTAGACACCTAGGGTTTTGGGTAATTAGGGTTTTGACACCTAGGTTTTGACCTAAGGCTATTGGTGAGGGACTATAATGTATAAATAGAGGTCGAGAGGACCTAGGTTAGGTTGGTACTAGTGTTGGGTACATATATTGATTATTGTTTAAGAGATTATTGTAATGTGAGAGAGAGGAGTGCTGAGAGTGAGAGCCTTCTGGTATTGTAAGATCTTCAGTTGGGTGCGAAGATCAAGTCCTGCAACTGGGTTCACAGGAAGGTGGGAGACATAGAGAAGAAGAGAGAAGATTTGTTGACTAAGAGCACAGATCAGAACTGCAAGATTTACCTTAAAATATCATAAGCATAGTTCTGTGGATGTAGCCCTAGAGAGAGGGTGAACCACATATATTTTGTGTTGTATGTGTGATTGATGCCTGGATCTTTGTCATTGTTATACTGTTATTTGCATTATTGTGTTAGATCAGATGTATAGCTGCACAGAGTATCTCTAGCTGATATGAGATATATGAATGATGCATTATTGTTGTATTAGTTCCACTTGATATTCCCCTGGTTGTAGACATCTCTGTCCTGCAACCCCCCTCTTAGTTGCTTCAGGTGAGACTTCATTTTCTTTGCAGGTGTTGCCGAAAGGGCCAGTCGTTAGGGTTTTGTTGGTGCATTGTTGAAGTGTTGAACCCTAGGTCTTCCCTTGTGCCAACAACTGATCACTCAACTAGATAAATACCCTCTTATAGCCTATAAAAGAAGAGGTAGGGGTCCCATTTGAAAGGAGAAAAATAATAGCAAATAAACTCTGCCCTTTTTTGTATTCCCCTTGCCCCAATCTTTTGAAACCATTTTGTGAGGAGAAGCATATGTGGAAGAATTTGGTGCACAGTTGAAGATGAGACTAGGACTAGATTCGAGGAGTAGTGGCTAATCTCACCTTTGTAAGTTACTTTTGTGAGATTAATAAAAATAATTACTTTTCCCGTCCTGGCATATGAGGTGTTCAATATTCAGTTTTGATTATATTTTATTATAACCTCTAACCCACTAGTTCATATATAAGATGCATGTTTGGAGTTCTTTTTTTGTCTCTTTGTGAATGCAGGTTGGATTTGGGAGGAGACTTGCACTCGAGGAACAACCAAATGCAAAAGGATCGACACCAAATGCGGAGTTCAAGGTAGAGTTACCAGATCCTTTTTATCCTTGTGTTTTATGCATGAATGTGGGGTCTATGCCGGTATGATAGTAAAAATTAGGAGACTTTAGATGGTTATTTCTGCATGCATTATAGAACCCTTAGTGTTAGTCCATAGGGGGTTTTCCCACCCACAACGACACCTTGGTCAAAATAATTGATATGCAATTCTGAAAATTATACCATAAATAATACAGTCTGTCCACTATCCAATGAAACTAATCTCACTCAATTTGGATACTCTAGGAATAATTTATGATTGTTTTACCCAGAACACCTGCTTGAGACTAGTCATATAACCTATCTTCCATAGGGTGTATATACAAATGAAAGATGACCTAGAAGATGAATTTGTTATCACAGATACTTTAATAATTTATGTGAATATCCTATGGATTTAAGAGTTTGAAATGTTACATAAACAAATTTATAGAAAAAATTCTGCGATGAATTAATTCAGGATGATTCGAGAACCCTATCTTACACAGGATGTATCTACAAAATTATAATGCCTTTGGAGTTGAAATTTCAACCCAACGTAACTTGATCTGTCTACTAAATATCCTTCAAGGGGTTCTGTCTGAAACATTGTAGAAAAAAATTACAATGAAAATTCCAAGATGTCTCATATGTAGCAGCGAAACCCCAATACCTTGACCTCTGATACCATATGTTAAGAACCAAATATCAATATAGCATAGAAAAACCTCAGAATAAGTACTCAACTCCTTGAAAAAGAGAGAAATTCATATAATAAGCCTGTTCGAGGGGGAAACCTCCTTATACACCACATAAATGTCCAAATATAATATGATTCTAAATGAAAATGTCTCCTTGGTATATATAGGAGACTAGGAGGTACAATTACAAGTAATGTACCTAAGTCGACATAAATAAAATAACATCATTAATGTAATATTCCCCAATTAATGGGCAATGTTCCACTATTTAGGGCTTAACAATGAGTTTTTCAACTCCATCAAAGGATTAGGAGATGATGTGGAAGAATATATTATTGTACAGAAGTTGCTCAGATCACATCCTTCAAGATTTAATCCCAAGATATATGTTATTGAAGAAATGAAGCATCTAGACAAACTAACAATAGATGAGCTACATGGAACCCTGATTGCATATGAAATAAGAATAGAACATGATAACCCACCAATACAATCAAGGAAGGAAACAAACTTTAAGGCATCAAAGAAGACATAGTGCAATATAAGTGATTTCTCAGACAATGAATTGAATGAAGAAGAAGCAAACATTGTCAAGAAGCTCAAAAACATATACAAAGGTAAGATCCCTTTCAAATTTTTTAATTGTGGAAAAATAGGACACTTTTCTCATAAATGTCCTTATGCAAATGCCAATGTGAAAGAATAATTTAATTTGAAGAAAACCAACAGAAGGGAGATAGAAAACAAGAAAAAACCTTGTATACAAAGGAAGAATCTATATTCCATTAAAGACAACAACTCATCATATGATAGTGACAGTGAAGAAGATGAGATTCTCTTTATGGGTTTGGAAACACAAACAGGTGAAGATACAAACTCAATAGAAGAAAAAAATTATGTTAAAGACACAAAAGTAAATCTATAAGAAGAACTCATTAGTGCCCTATAAGAAAATTATAGAATGAAGGACAAGAATAGAAATCAAAAGTGGGAACTATAAAAATATAAAGAGAATAAATATGATGATAAGTAAACAAAGAAGACAACAATTACCTTAAGGGTTGAAGTAGAAGAATCCAATAAGATCAAAGAGTTTCTAAAGGATCAATTGAAAGAAAAATTAGATATTTGCAACACTCTTGAATTTGAAATAGGTCATTTGAGAAAGGAGTTGGAGAAATCATCAATAAGCTCTACAGTTTTAAATGAAATCCTAAATGATCAAAGAGAACAATATGACATAAGGGGTCTTGGCTATAGTGACAGGAAGGAATATGTCAATGAAGAAGCATCAACATCTTCAAAACAACCAAGAGAAGAAAGAACCAAGTTCTATGCTAACACTCTAAAAAATATAGTCAAAGTTGAATACCACAGAACGGAAGAAGACTATGATCCACAAGAGACAAATTTTACTCACAAATACCGAATATGGAAAACTATCCCATCAATATGGAATCACTCAATTAGGTATCAAAACTATTTCTATGGTTATTGTTATTCTTGTAATGGATTTGGTCATAAAGCAATAGACTGTAGAACAAGTATAAGAAGAAATTACATGAGGAATAGATACCAGGATACTTATGGATTCTCAAGGATAAATTACAATTTATTTTCCCCCTTGATGAAATACAATCTCATATGTTATAACTACAATAATTTTGGACACATATAAAATTAATGTAGAACTAATCTCGAGCAAGTTTCACCTATAATGAAAAGAAGTTGGGAAGAAAAGAAAGAAAATTCCCTATTTGTTCAAGAAACTCTCTGTACTCAGAAAAATAAGGATAAGTGGGTTATCGACAGTGGATTCTCTATTCATATGACATGAGACATGAAAAAAATCATCACCTTGAAGAAAAATGATGGAAACATTACATTTGGAGACAATGGAAGATCGAAGATAGTTGGAATGGGTGCCCTAATCCTTGACAATGGAAAGGATAAAATAGAAAAGGTTTTGTGTGTTGAAGTTCTAAAAAATAATCTTCTTAGTGTAATCCAAATGTGTGATCAAGGACACAATCTCATATTTACGTCCTGAGAATGTGATATTAGAAAAGCATACTCATGAAAGTTGACATAAAAAGGAATCAAAACTCCAAGTAATGTATATTTTATTAATGGAATCAATGGAGAAAAGTGCTTTATAGGACAAACATATGAAAGTTGGTTATGGAAAAAAAGAATGGATCATATGAACTTTGACAATCTGGTAAAACTTAGTACCAGACAAGCAGTAATAGACATGCCAAAAATCATAAAACCCTCAAGCACTATTTGTAAGCAATGTCAGCATGGAAAATATTCAAGGGTGAACTTCAAAGCAAAGAAATATGCAACTTCCAAGCCTTTGGAACTTGTACATACATATATTTGTGGACCATCAAGGATTAAAATCTTACAGGGAGAATGGTACTTCATGTTACTGATTGATGACTATACAAGAATGACTTGGGTTACTTTTCTCAAAAATAAATGTGAAGCATTTGAAAATTTCAAGGCATTCAAAGCTCTAGTTGAGAACGAGACATAGATGAAAATCAAATTTTTAAGGTAAGACAATGGAGGTGAATTCATATACAATGAGTTTTTGGAATTCTATGAAGCACATGGAATACAAGGACAATACACAACAACAAGAAATCCTCAATAGAATGGGGTTGTTGAAAGGAAAAAAAAACATGTACAATAAATTTCTAGAACAATGATAAATGAAGCAGGTCTATCAGACAATTTTTGGAGAGAAGCAGTTTATACAACTGTTTATATCCTAAATAGAGGACAGATCAAAATAAACATTGACAAGGCTCCCTATGAACTATGGAAAGGGTGAACAACATCTGTTAAACACTTCAAAATTTTTGGGAGCAAGTCTTACATCAAACGAGACAATGAGGACTTAGGAAAATTTGATTCTATATTAGATGAACAAATGTTTCTTGGATACTCATCAAGAAGAAAAGCCTAAATGTGTTACAATAAAAGGCTGCAAAAGATTGTTGAAAGTATTAATGTCAGAATAGATGAAGAAATCAAGAACACTAAAGAATAAGAAGATGAACATGAAGAACAAGAACAAGAAAATGAAGAAGAACAAAAGGAAGAAGAAGAAGCAAATGAAGAATAAAAGGAGGAAGAAGAAAAATAAAATGAAGAATACATGAAAGAAGAATAATAATGCCAAGATACACAAACACAAACAAGGTTTGTACAAAAGAATCACCCAAAAAATTTGATTCTTTGTGAAAAACATGTTAAAACCCAGAAAAAGGAGGAAATTGGAAAACAATTTTGAGGAGGCCAATATCTCCCTACTATCCCAAGTAGAACCTAAATGATTTACATAATCTTATAATAATAAACATTGGGTGAATTCTATGGAATAATAGTTAAATCAAATTGAGAAGAATGAGACTTGGGATATTGTCCCAAAACCCAAGAATAAAAATGTGATAGCAACCAAATGGGTATTCAAGAACAAGTTGAATGAATATGGAAAAGTAGTAAGAAATAAAGCAAGACTGGTCTGCAAAGAATGATCAAGTAGAAGGCATTGATTTTGAAGAAACATTTTCCCTTGTTGCAAGGTTATAATCCATTAGGATGTTTTTGGAATTTGAAAGCTTTAAGAATTTCAAAGTATATCAAATGGATGTCAAGTCAACATTCCTGAATGGAGATCTAGAGGAAGAAGTGTACATAGAACAACCTAAATGGTTTATATTTCCAAAACATTAAGACTATGTTTTCAAATTAAATAAAGCATTAAATGGATTAAAGGAAGCTCCCAAAGCATGGTATTCAAGACTTGCAACAACAAGGTTTCAAACTAGTAAAGAAATATTTGTATCTCATACCAAATACATAAAAGATATGTTGAAGAAGTTTGATATGGAAGATTGTAAACTTTCCAGTATACCCATGGTCACTGGATGTAAACTCAACAAGAAGGACAAATATAAGGAAACTAATCAATCTTTGTACAAGTCAATGATATGAAACCTCCTTTATGTAACAACTTCAAGGCCAGACATAATGTAGACAATAGGGATAGTTGGAATATTTCAAGATGCACCTAAGGAAACACATGTACAAGTTGTCAAAAAAATATTTAGATATTCAAAGGGTACTTTGGAATTTGGACTATGGTATCCAAAAGGAGTTGAATTTACTCTAACAACATATATTGTTGTAGATTGGGGATGCAATATTGATGACAGGAAGAGAAAAAGTGGAGGAACATTCTTCTTGGGAAATTGTTTAGTATCCTGGCTCAACAAGAAATGGTCTTCAATATCATTGTCCACAACATAAGCATAGTATATTGAAGCAACATCATGTTTCACACAATTTATTTGGATGAAACAAACATTCCAAGATATCCAGGTAGAATACAAGCAACCATTTTCTATATTATGTGACAACACCAATGCTATAAGCATTTCAAAAAATCTAGTAATGCACTCAAATACAAAACATATCCCAATCAAATATATTTTCTGAGGGACCACATGAATAATAATATTGTTAAGTTGGAGTATGTTTCTACCAAGGAACAAATAGTATACATATTTACAGAACCCCTACCTAGAGATATGTTTGAGTATATCAAGTATAAGATGGGATTCATTCCCATTTCTCAGTAAAAAATTCAGCTAAAAGATTTTGGGAGCTCAAAAGAATCAAAAGCTCAGGGGGAAAGTGCATATAGTTGCATGGTGAAGATAAAAATGAAGAGTATCACATTAGGGGGAATTGAAGAAGATAGGGAAATCATTGGTTACATAAAATAAAATGAAGAATACATAAAAATAGAGAAAATTCTCTTTTCCATTGATGTCAAAGGGGGAGAGAAAAGAGACAGGGGGATACTTGCATAGACTAGTATAATGCATAATCTATGAATGTGTTGTCATCAATGAAAAAGGGGGATATTGTTGGAAATTGTGTTTTCATTGATGTCAAATGTAGAAAGTATTGAATTTCATTGATGTCACAAGAAGGGGGAGACTGGACATTTTATATGATGAAGGAATGAAAACTATGATTCTAGGTCCAAGGATCAATCCTAAACCATACACAACTATGAGGAAGAGGAAGATTCATGCTGCAAATAAAATCAGATAGAGTGGGTCAAGAAGGTTCCTACACATCTATATATCTCTATGTGTTGATTAAATTTCGATGAGATATCTACTAGGATGTTTGACGACTAGGTTGTAGAGGATCAAAAGAATATATGGATAGCACTAATTAAATTTTGGTGAAGGTTATGTGAACAAAGAAAGTGTGAGTCGTTGATCATTGATCATTCAACAAGATCAATGATCCAGACGTGAAAATAATGAAGCAAAGGAAAAATATAATATCCCACATGAAGAAGGGAAATAGTCATAGATGAGTTTATAATGAAAGATTAAAGGATATTAGTTCGAATGCAAATTGAAGAGCCATGGAACTATGTGAAAGGAACTAACTTTTAGTGTGATAATTTCCATTTGTATGGAAAACCGAGATTAAATATTAGATCTAGATCTAATCAGATCCACAACCAAAAGTAGTCCTGAATTTTGGATCTGATGTGATGGTGAAAGGATTTCATAGTTTTCATTTTTAGAGTATTTATCTCAGTCCATATTGAGACACTCCAACGGAAAAATCTCTGAATCAACAGGAACCGTTGATCTATCAGAGAAATAGAGAATAAATTTGAACCATTGATTGGATGGAAAGGACTCTGAATGATTGTGATCCATCTTAGATGTTTCATCAACACCGTGTCATCCAATACACATGGTGGACATGAAAGGCTGATGTAAGAAAGACACGAGAGAAGAAAGTTAGCATGGTGTACAAACAAGATCCAGAAGTTGTGATGATGTCAACATGAGGTCAAATGCCAAGTCAATGGCACATGTAGTAGAATGATTCATCCACGTGTCATCAATTGCAGAGTTGTATATCCATTGAAAGGTTTGGTCGGAAAATATCCAGGACCTTGGTCGCAACCTATTAAACAAATTTGAACGTCCATTAGAGTGAGGTGGTTATTGTGAAACAATTCACCTTTTTATTTACACTCTGAAGCAAGAGTATCGAATAATATTCCTTTTTGATACCTTCAAAGTTTATCAATCGACATTCAAAATATTTGGGAAGTTTCACAGCTCTGATAAGAGGGCTATCGAATAATATTCTTTCTTCGATACCATCAATCAACGTTCAAAATATTGGGGAAGTTGTAAAACTCTAATGAGAAGGGTATTGAAGAATATTCCCTTCCTTGAGAAAAGTGTTATCTCAAGACAAATAAGAAGTATGGACCATTGGTAGGCATGAAAATAAGATGCAATCTTAGTCATAGATCAATGTGGGTCCCACCTGACATTCTCATGTACAATTCAAGTGATAGAAAATAACCATCATGCAGGTTGAAGGACCGATGATATCAAATCCATCAATTTCAGACTCTAAGGATCGTTGGATCCATTGGAGTACATGGCATCAGAGTGAACGAGGTACTTAGATGATGAAGGACTCTAAAAGCTAATGAAAACCATTGATTTGAGTTGGGCATATCTCTGTCGTTCATTGGAGAGGTTTTGGTCAGAGTGGAGTTGATGAATGGGTGCCAATGAAGAGGAATTTAAGAGCCAATAATAGTCATTGATATAAGATCATGCATCTACTCTATGACGGGTTAGTGTTGAATGTTCAATACCCTTATAGTCTCGATAGATGGATCATAGATCAACATATGATATCAAATGAAGAAATGATCGAATGACTGTTGTGAATCAATATGGTGTTGAGTGTTTTGGCACCTCAGTGGTCCTGATATGAAAGAATAAATTGATGGTTGTGATGAAACAAAGGAAAAATTGGATGGTTGTTATACATTGAAGTGTTATAGAGTGTATTGGTACCCTTATTATCCCAATGAGTGTGATTGTAAATCAACAAACAAGATTGAATCCGGGATGAGATCCAATGGCTACTGAGCATCAAAATTATGTTGTGCTGTTTGTGAGCAGATCAAATGAAATGAGAAGGTTTAAGGCCCAATTTTTAGGAAGAGGCAAAGGGACTTGAAGCTGACCCCATGGATTTATTTTTGTGGAAAAATCCATAAGTACAAAAGTTGTATAAATAAAGTGTCTGAATCTGTTTTGCGTGTGAGGAAAAAACGAAGAAAGAAGTGTAAGGAGAACATAAGCTCTGAGGTTTGTACGAAAGTGTGGAAGCAATGAAGATGATATGAATTTTTATGACATATGTGATGAAGCATGTTGGAGAGGTCTTCTGAATAAAAATATGAATATCATTTTTTCAAGGTGGCAGGGTGGTGCAAGGAAGGGGATTGATGTCTCCTATAGGTTGGTTCCTCTGACCAATAATTCTATGGGTTGGTGCCCATTGGATGAGTTGGTTATCATCAAGGGGATTGGTCTCCCCTGCAAGTTGGTGTCTCCAAAGATGATTTTAGATTGGTGTTTGTTATAAGTTGGTTCTTACAATTTTTTATAAAGAAAGTTTTTGTGTTTTTCTCCCATTTGGGTTTCCATGTTAAATATATGTGTATTATGAACTGAATGATTAACCATTGGTAAATAATATATTATGATTAAAAAGAAACTATGGTAAAATAAATTAATCATTATGATGTAATACGTATTCACCCCCCTCTCAATATTCCAACAAATAATACCTCTTTAAGACACTTGACAATGGAGATTGCTATGGTTTTTATGAAATTGCGACAGTACAACAATTTATAACAATAAGTACAAGTTTATAACGACAACAATAAAAAGAGATCAAAATTGCATCAATTGACAAGGAAAACTTAGCACATCCAATAGATTAACATCCAATTGTTTCAATCAATTTTGGAGCATGCTATACTACTATTACATAAATGTATGCAACAAATTAGAGTAAGTTAATATGGATGTAGATTTTTTTTTCAACAATACCAAGATTATTAGTCAATTATCTTAAGTTAGGGTTAGTAGAGTTAGTAGAAAGTTTGAGAGAATTGAAATGAAGGGTTTGTTTATCAATTTTACCATAAGAGAGCTTAAATATTAGTTCCTTTGAGGGTTATGGAGTCATTAAAACAACAATGCAATAAGTTTTGGAGATGAAGATTAGAAAAGAATAATAGGTAGGGATTAAACTCTAAGGTTCTAGCACATTGGGGCCTTAGGGTTTAAATCTTAAGAAGAAGGATTTCTAGAGTGAAAGAAATTTTGGGCTCTATCAACCCTTTCTCCCTTCTTAGGTACTTCAACTAGGTCACAATCAAGAATATAGGGTCAAAATCGTAAAGTGATAGAACTTTAGGGCTTTATTATTATAACCCTAGCTAGGAATTCTTCACAAATTTTGGATAAGATTAACCTTGTGAGAGGAGGAATAACTTATTATCATCTCTTAGGGTTTTACCAAACAATATTTCTAGCATGAACTAGTAGATTTCACCATAAAACATTAATAGCATAAAACAATATTGAAGAACTTTACTTACTTCACCAAGATACCTAGAGAGTAAACCCTTATTTCAGAAATACCATGCAAAAATCAGCAAAGGATATCCATCACTTGAACATCCAAGCATAGTGCACTAGTGTAGAAGAGAGAGATATCCCAAGAGGGTGAAATGTTCAGACTTGGTATCTCACAAAGGTGAGAAAAATGTGATGATAAAATGAAATGACAAGGTTCTTTAGTTATATGGATATATATTGACCTATTTGTCCATATAAAATTGTCAAAGACAAAATATAAGAAGGCCTACCCCTTTAATTTTCTCTTACATTATGCCAAAATAAAATTTTAGATGAAATAAAACCCTAGAAGGGTGACATAGGCTCTCTAAGTGCAGCGAAAATCATGAGGAGGGAGTTGTTGGGCCTCCAAATGCCATGTGTCATGCTACCATGTGCCAAAGTGTCATGCTACCATATGCCAAAGTTTCATGCCATGGGTCTCCTCATGTCAAGCCATATTTGGAATCATCTCATCCATCAAACCCTAGCCCTACAAGGTGACGTCAATGGCTAAGAAGTGACATATTAGGCCTCCAAAGGCCAACGTCTAAGTGGAGAATGGTGCAACCTCATACTCTATTGATGCTAAGGATCCTCCAAAGGAAACTTCCTCTATCATCTAGATGCAACACTGATCATCCACAGTCTTCCACATGGGGGGGCAATTTCAATCATGTGGGAAAGGTCATGCAAATACAAAAGAGTACACCTTCCAAGGGTCCACAAGTCACATGAATCATGATAAATAAGCCACATTTAATACAAGAACTACCCAAACCTAAGCATCAAATCCGTCGTTTTCAAATTAAACAAATTCTCAAAGACCTTATAAGTTTTTCCAAATTTAAGTATGGGAGGGGTGTCATAGTTCCCTATTGGGTAAGCCAATCCCCATGTCAAGGAATGTTTCCCATGAATACCCTATCTAGATCAAGTGATGAGAATGAGGTGAATTTTGGGAATAGTTTTGGGCAATGGGTTCTTGACATATCAAGGGTTTGTATTGTCTCATTTGTGGATACATTTGTGGAGGGTGTGTTGCATCCTTTGTTTGTGATGCAAATTTTTTCCAAACTCTATCCTTTAATTTATTATGGTATGAACAATGAGTGATGTGTAAAATTAAAATTAAAGAGCACCACAATTCCACTTGAAGTTGGGAACACATTGAGTGGCATGTGCATTGGAAATTAAAAGACATCACAAATGAATTCCCCCAACAAGTGAGACATTTATTAATTATTTGTTTTTTTCTTTTTGAAGGTCCTTCATTTTTTATGGAGAAGTGCTTCATTGATATAAGTACCTTAGGGAGAGAATATAGAAGGATAATTTATGGATTTTAACTTTTTCCAGCTACAATACTTCTGGGCCTTCAACTCCTTCTTCCCATGAAACGAGGTACAAGACCTTCTTGAGGTCAATGAGCCCCAAAACCCAAAAGATGACAAAAAATAAGGGAAGAGGTGTGGAAAGTGGTAAGTATGAGTGGGAATGGTATGATGACCCTTCAAGGAGACACCCCAATAGAAACCCTTTTCCCAAGGGTGACCCACTTACTAGAAAACCATGTCAACCACTAAGGTGAAATTGGGAAAAAGGTATAATTTCCAAGCAAACATTTTTATAATCAAGAAAGGACTCTTTGCAACGTGTTCAAATGCTTCAAATACTGAAGTGACACTTACCTGTAGATCATACTTTTTACCTCATGAAGCAAGACTTGTTGTCTTCTGGGCCAAGTTGGTGTAGTGGATGTTCCTCTAGTGTCAATGACGATTATGGTGAACTGTGGTGGAGGAGAGGGGATCTGTGAGATGTGTTATCCATTCAACTCTCGACACTCCATGTATGCTACCTGTGAGCCTCAAGAAATCATCTCCTTAGTTACCCCTAGGATGGGGGGATAACATGGTGTAAGTCCTGTATCAAAGTGGGAAGAGCTTTCGCTGGTGTCCTATGAGGAACTTTTTCTGCAAATGCAACCATACCTTATATCCCACCTAAAAATTATGTGGTACCCAATGCTAATAACGATGCTACTTGTACTTGGAATTGGATTTTTGCAAAATATCATGAACTTATTGTTGGATGTGTTGGATTCATTCAACAATTTTGGTTGCTGGATCAACCTCATTATGAGCATGGGAGGATTGTTCCTGTGTGGTAGTAATGGGTAGAGCTACATCAATGGGGGGAATGGCTTGAACCCAAATCACACCTAAAAGGGGCTATGGCCAATAAAGTTTTCGATGGATATGTTGTACCTATGTTGAACATAAGGATGGATGTCATCCCATGTGCGTGGATGTTTGGAATTGTACATCCTCAAGATATGAATAAACATCTTGTTGACTAACTATGTTTGTCCACTAGTCTGTGGGTGGAAGGAAGTTGATTTGATCAAGTTGGATTCTGTCATCCACTATAGGTTGGACCTAAAAGTACTCAAGAAAATATTATATCAATATGAAATAATGGTCTTTGGGAGCCCAAAATGAACCCAAACACATTCAAATAAGTGCTTTGTGGTGGCATCGGGGAAATGATACTCTTCTCATAAGGTAAAGGTGTCAACACTTCCATCTTAGAGAATCAATCAATGACCATGAAATCATAGTCATTCCCATGTTTGGTTGAAGGTAGACTAGACACGTAATCCATGGATATGGAATACCAATGACTATCAACAGTAGGAATAGGGATGTATAGCCCCTATTTCTTGATGGCAAGTTTGGAAATGGAGTAGGTAGTGCATGATCTGATTGTTATAAAAATAGGATTGCGGAGCAATAAAATAAAACAAATGTGGAAATAAAACATGGAAGATACACAATACAATAGAGACAAATATATATGTGGTTCACCTAGTGTGGGATACGTACACTAGATAAGTTGTCAGGTCCTTCCTTTTTATTATCTAGCAAAATAAATGGATACGACCTAAAACACTCTCATTGTAACTTCTTTTTCTCACAATATCCTCTCTCAGAGTACAATAATCACATTCATACATATCTACAATGCAATTCCCTAATAAATTATGGTTGCCTTCTAGGGGAAAAATCCCTAAAAATAACTTCTACCATAAGATCTGTGACCTTATAATGAACGATCTAGATTGAATACAAAATTACAATATTTTACAAGGGAATTTTTCCCAATATTTCACTTTGGGGCTTGATGATAGTTATGGGAGTGAGAAACCCCCCACACCCCCCGTTATGGAATGGGGTCCAAGCACGACTGAAACAAACCTATGAATCAGGAAGATAAATAGGATCCACAACCAATGATCTCCCACTTGGAGACTAATCACAATATCTCCACAACTTTTGTACATGTTGGAATATACTCCACCTTGGACCTGTCAAATTTCTCATATTCACCTTCATTCTTGAAGACCAACTAAAACTAAGTAGGAACTCAGTTTCTCCCTGGTTACTCCCTTTGTTAACATGTATGCAAGATTCTGACTAGTATGTATCTTTTCCAACTTCAAATGTCCATCTTCCAAGATGGATTGTATGAAATGGTACTTGAAAAGTATATGATTCGTGTTCGAATGGAAGTTTGAGTTCTTTTCCAGATGAATGGCACTCTTGTTGTCACAGTACAAGTTGATATTCTCCTTCTTCATTCCCAATTCTTCCATAAACCTATATAACCAAATTATATCTTTACTAGCCTCTGTGGCAACAACATACTCTGCTTACATTTTTGAAAGTGCAACAACCTTTTATAGTTTTGAAATCCAACTTACTGTTGTTCCACCTACAATAAAAATTATACCCTATGGTGCTCCTCCTTCTATCTTTATCACCTATCATATATGAATCAACATATCCTTGTAGAATAGTGTCTGAACCTCCAAAACATAATTCATGAGTAGAAGTACCTATCAAATACCATATAATCCACTTTACTACCTCTTGATGTTCTTTATCTGGATTGCTCATATACCTTCTCACAACTCCCACTGCATGTGCAATATCTGGTCTTGCACAAACCATCACATACATCAAGCTACCAATTTTTTATGAATAAAGGACCTTGGACATGTATTCTCTATCCTCCTATGTCTTGTGACACATTTCCTTAGTTAATTTGAAATTTCTGGCCAAAGGTGTACTAATGGGTTTTTCATTCTGCATTCTAAATCTCTCGAACACCTTCTCTATGTACTCACCCTAAGATAATGTCAATTTGTGATTTTTCATGTCCATTGTTATTCTCATACAAAGAATTTTATTTTTATCACCCAAATATTCTTGAGAACATTTATATCCTGCATATTAGACCCTGCAACAAGCATGTCCTCTACATACAATATCAAGATAATACATATTCCATTTTCTAGCCTTTTAAAATAAAAAAAAGTGATCAGAATGACATATATTATAACCTTGTTCTATCATAAACATGTAAAACTTCAAATACCACTGCCTTGGAGCTTCTTTGGCCATACAATCTCTTCTTCAACCCGCATACCAAATTCTCTTTCCCTATGACCTCATACCCCTGTGGTTGTTGCATATAAATCTCTTCCTCCAAATCCCCATGGAGAAAAGTTGTTTTTACATCTAACTGTTCAAGATGCAAATCTTATACTACCACAAGACTTAAAATAGTATTAATTGAATTCATTTTAATAATAAGAGAAAATATTTCATCAAAATCTATACCTTTCTTTTGTGAAAACCCCTTTACAACAAGTCTAGACTTGTACTTCTTTTTGCCTCCATCTTCTTCCTTCAACCTCTAAGCCCATTTATTTTGCAATGATATTTTTCCTGCAAGTAACTGAACCAAGTCCCAAGTTTGTTTGTTTACAAGGGAGTCCATTTCCTCTTCCATGCCTTGGTCCCACTTCTTTTTAGTTTCTACCTGCATTGCCTCTTCATAGCTTTTTGGTTCACCAGAATCGGTCAACAATAAATAATACAATGAAGCAGAGTATCTTTCAAAGGGTCTAATTAGCCTGGTAGATATTCTAACAACACTTGTGGGATTTTTGGGTACCTGTTTCTCTTGTTGTTTTAAATTTTTATTTTATGGCACCTTTGGAATTTCTTTTTCAGTGATCTCATCGAACAATGTGTATTTTGGTTTTTATTTTTCCTATTTCTTTCCCAACAATTGATCTTTGTACATGAACTTCTCATTGAATGTGACATCTCTACTCCTAATTATTTTGTGATTTTTATAATCCCATAGGCGATAACCAAATTCATTGACACCATATCCAATAAAGGTACACTTCTTGGATTTTCCCTCAAGCTTTGTTCTATTTTCTTTATCAATATGGACAAATGCTTCACAAAAAAAAGTCTTCAAAAACAAATAGTTTACCTTTTTACCTGTCCATGCCTCCTCTGTAATTCCACCATCCAAAGAGACTGAAGGCCCTCTGTTTATTAAGTAAAAAAAAATATCTATTGTATCTTCCCAGAATTGTAAGGGAAACCCAACATGCATTCTCATACTCCTTGTACTCTCCATGATTGTCCTGTTCATCCTTTACGACACACCATTTTATTGTGGTTTTCCTGGAACTGTCCTCTCTCTATGACACTTCAACCTTTTTCATATCTCATTCTCAACCAAAGCTTTCCATTTCTTAAAAGTATAAAAAAAATCATACTTTTGTCGAATGCAATAAACCCAAGTTTTTCTAGTTGCATCGTCAATAAAAGTAACATAATAACAAGAGCCACCGAGATATGATACCTAAGTTGGTCCCCATACATTTGTATGTACAAGCTCTAAATTTTCACTCTTCTTTTATTTTCCGTCTCTAAGAAATCCGTCTCTCTTATGTTTTCCATAAACACAATGCTCATAGAAATACAAATCAATTTGTTTAAGATCTAGCAATAAATTTCTTTTGTGAAGTATCTTCATCCCCTTCTGACTCATGTGTCCAAGCCTATGATGCCACAATGTTGTATCCACTCTTGTAGAAGCTAAAGAAATATAAGAATCAATATTACCAGTACATAAATACAATGTACCTACCTTCTCTCCTTTTTCTATCACCAATGATCTTTTGGTGACCTTCAATGCCTTATCTATAAATATGGATATACATCCTTCGCTTTCCAACTTCCTTGTTGAAATTAGATTTTTCCTTAGATCTGGAAAATATCTTACCTATTTCAACTACCATTGGTTTCCATTATTTTTCTTTATTTTGTACCTTACCCATTCCAACAATTTTTCATGGTGCATCATCACCCAAATGAACCTGTCCAAAATCACCTTGAACATAATCTAGAAAATGTTTCCTATGGGGTGTGACATTTAATGAAGCCCCTGAATATACAACCCAAGACTCAAGAATATTATCTATAGAAATTATAAAAGCATCTTGTAACACATCACCTGTTACATTTGCTTCCTAATTTTTCTCTTGTTGTCCATCTCTTTGTTTCTTTGGAGCTCTATAGTATTTCTTCATATGTCCTTTTGTTGGCATAGGGGTAGACCCAGAGTTCAATGCTTCAAAATAACACTAACAAAACCCTAACTACCGACCCTTTAGGAAACACCTGCGAAGCAGGCGAAGTTTCACATGAGGTAGGAGAAAGGGGGGGTTATATTATGTAGGTGTTTGTAACCAAGATGGGACATAGGTCAGTGATAGAAAGACTTCATAGAGTATTCTATTAACACTACAATATGATATTCATTAACTCATTAGCTTCATTAACATTGCAGAACAAACCCTAAGATAGAACAACCTAGTAACATTAAAGATTAAGTACTTCAACCACTTAGAACATAGCACTGAGTTAGATCTAGCGTTCATTCATAAATCATAAGTAAAGCACTAAGAAACATTATATCTATCCAACATACATAGTAAGAAAAGCAATAAGCAGATTCAAAATATAAACAACACAGCATAAAGCACATCAAAAGACACAAGATGTATGTGGTTCACCCCAGTGTGGGGCTACGTTCACCAATTGCTTTGTCTTCTTTATTATTCTTCAATTCTCTTACATTCATCCACTCCAGTGCACTAAGCCACAGAGCCAAGATTTTCATAGGAAAAAATATTTGCGCACTGAGTACCAAATTCTCCTTCCCAAAACTAAGTCACATCACAAAGCCAACTTCTCTATCAAGCACAAAGCCTTACATACACATTTTGTTGCACAAAGAAACCCAAAACTACTTGCACTTAGCCCCTCAATCTATTCACTCTTACATCCCCTTCGGTACTTCTACCATACATTCTTATCTATTTATACTTTTACAATTCCTTACAAAAAGGCCTAAACATGGGTAAACCCATGGGCTGACATCCCATAACCCATTACAAAACCCCTTACAAATCTTGGAAAAGGAGTGATATCCATGATCTCATCTCTGCCTGGGCTCTCCGTCTTTGACCAGCTTGTTGAAGTCCAAAATTTTTCCTAACCTGACCAAGGTTTCCTCAAAACTTGGTTGAGGGCTAATAATCCCCCAACACTCACATGTGACTCGTCCTGAGTCAATCAAACCTAGGAAATGTCGCTTCAAAGGCCTCGAGCTTCCTCAACTTGTTGCTTCACCTGATCCTCCTTCTTAGCAAGCTCCTTGATTGTCTATGTTGTAACAGGCCCTTCTAGGCATTTTTCCACTGTCGCAACCAGTTGGTCCAGTTGTGAGTTTTGTCCTTCAATTTCTTCAAACACCTTGCAGAATTCATCCTGCATAGGTTGAAGCTTCTGAGTGACTTCCATTACTCTACCCTGGATGGGGGTAATATTTTGTTGGATTGCGCATTGTTCCTGTGGTCTTTTCATTCTCTCAACTGCAGTGAGAAACTTCATTTGTGCCTACATGGAGAAGGCTTACTATTGTGCCTCCTATATCTTTTCTAACTTGTCTTTCTTCTTATTGTTCTTCCTTGCCTTCTTTCCTGTGATCTGATTTTCTCTAACTATTTATGGAATCCTCTTTCCATTCTTATTCTTATCTTCTCCTAGCATAGTGACTTCACACTATTGATGTGATCTCAAAGGGTTCAAAGATAATATCTTTGATATTAATACTTCCTAGGTGGGTATTCTTCTTTCTTGCATGCATAGGTCCTTCAAACCTTCTTGTGTTATTTCAACTTTGACAACTAATTCTCTTTTCCTTTATTCATTTGACTTATCTTCTCATTCTTCTATTAGTCTGTCTATGTTAATGTCTATGAAATCCCTTAGTTCTTGATTTTTCTTTTCTGTAGCTTCCTCTAGTTTCCTTCTGATATGATCCTCTTCAATCCAAATCTTACCTAACAAGAGCGGGAAAGGGGAGTTGTTATCAACAAACTTAATGACTTTGAATTCTTCTCCAGTCGATGTTCCATGAACAATAATCGGTACTTTAGTAATTCTTCCACATAGGGTTATCATATTTATTTTAAACAAGCCTATTCTTGCTAATGAAGGTACCACAATAGGCTTTCCCAAAATTTTCCAAGTTTCTTCTGTCATAATATTCACTTGTGTTTATTCATCCAAGACACAGTCTGTGTTGAAGTCTTCTATTCTTGTACTTATGCATTGTTTTACTTTCAAGATCTTTGATAAAATGACATCTTTGTGATCATCCAACATTTATTTCAATTTTTCTAATGTAGTCTCAAATTTCTCTGATTCTTTCTCTTTTTGATTCTCTAACATTCTCTTAGTCTCTTGATAGTTTTCTTGTCTCGTGTTCATCCTTTCAACTTTAGAAATCATCTTTGGACAATCCTCAACCTCATGACGAACAAATTTACAACAAATAAAAATAGAACCTATACCAGGGAATTCCTAAGCAGGATGTCTCGGTTTTCTGTAGTTATAACATAGTGTCACTCCTCTCTTTCGTTTAAAGGTTCCCCAAACTGTTTTTTATTGCACACTAAGGTCATAGTGTTGGACCTGGAATCTACAAAAAATCTTTCTAGGTTCCTGCATCCACTTATTAGACCAAAAACTCTCTCTATGCATAGGAATAACATATCTTTCTTCAATTCTATTAGCTTTACTTAGGTCAACTCTTTCTTTCAAATGTACCGTAACTTTCAGACTAGGACATAATTTATTAAACATACTTAAACTCATTCTTTTGAAACACAAATTTTCACTTATCTTAATCTTATAAAATCACAAATCTTTACCTCTTTTCATATCTTACCTCTTTTCTTCAGATCAGATTTCTTTCTTAGCATAGAGCTTCACAAGTCTAGTAGAATACTACGCACAACAACAACAGATATATGAATATAGATTCTTATTTCCTTACTTCAATTCCTAACAATCACATTTTTAGGTCCTGGCAGCAGAACCATTTGTTGGAACAGGGGCAGACCCAAGGTTCAATGCTTCAACAACGTACCAAAAAAACCCTAACTACCAGCCCTTTCGGCAACACCTATGAAGAAGGTGAAGTCTCACCTGAGGTAGGAGAAGGGGGGGTTACAGGATTCAGGTGTCTGTAACCAAGCTGGGACACAGATCTGTGATAGAAACACTTTGTAGAGTATTTTATTAACACTACGATATGATATTCATTAACTCATTAACTTCATTAACATCACAGAACAATCCTTAAGATATATTGACACAGTAATAGTAATGATTAAATACTTCAACCACTTAGGACTGATTTATATCTAGTGTTCATTCATAAAGCACAAGTAAATCACTAATAAACATTGGATCTATCCAACAAACATAATAATAAAATCACTAAGAAGATTCAAAATATAAACAACACAACATAAACCACATCAAAAGAAATAATATTTACGTGGTTCACCCCACTGTGGGGATACGTCCACCAACTGCTTTGTATTCTTTGTTATTCTTAAATTCTCTTACATTTATCTGCTCCTGTTCACTAAGACACAGAGCCAAGCTTTGCAGAGGATAGGAGATATGTGCACTAAGCGCCATATCCTCCTTCGCAAAACTAGCTCACAACACAAATCCAATTTCTCTATCAAGCACATAGCCTTACTTACACATTTTGTTTCACAAAGCAACCCAAAACTACTTGCACTTAGCCTTGAAAGATATTGACTCTTACATCCCCTTCTCTACTTCTACCATACATTCTTATCTATTTATACTTTTACAATTCCTTATAAAAAGGCCTAAACATGGGTAAACCCATGGGCCGACATCCCATAACCCATTACAAAAAACCCTTACAAAGCCCACAAAATGAGTGAGATCCATGATCTCAGCTCCGCTTGGGTGCTCCATCTTTGACCAACTTGTTGAAGTCCAAAATTGGTCCTAACTCAACTAAGGTTTCCTCAAAACTTGGTCGAGGGACAACACCTTTATTCCCACAATTCCAACACTCTATCTTTCCTAATCTAGATTTGGAAATTCTCTTCCTAGAATTCCCATGGTTCCATGATCCCTTCCCCCTATCCTTTTGTCTTCCCCTATTCTCTATTGTCAACACATTATCTGATGTCTCACATATGATTTTCTGTCTTATTTCCTCGCTATGGATAAAACCAACATCATTAAATTTTAGAGTGTTTGAACCAGAGAAAAGTTACTTACAACCATGACTAAGAAATTCTGTCTTTCTGGCAATGATCACATTATTAGAATATCCCTAACCTCATCATCAAAGTCCACTTTTACAAAACTTAGTTGATTAGTAATCATATTAAATTCATTTAAATGATCTGCAACAGACCCACCTTTTGACATCTTCATTTTAAATAATCGCTTCATTATAAATACCTTATTGGATGTCGAGGTTTTTTCACACAGTTTATCCAATTCATCCATGAACTCCTTCATTTTATTTTCTTTTGAAGTATTGAATTCCACCAATGCTTCTAGGCTAAGTCATATCGTTCCTAGTACCTTTTTGTCAAGAACCTCCCATTATTCATCCTTCATGACCGTTGGATTATTTTTTATTGCACCCAATGGTAGGAATGGATCCTTTCGATATAAATAATATTCCATTTGAATATTCCATAACTAGTAGTTTTTTCCGTTAAATTTATCAACCCTGAACTTTCCATCTTCTGCCATTTCTCCCACTTGAACCAAGAACCCTCTTTTCTTGTGAGTTACCTTTTGCTCCGATACCAGTTGTTAGAAAAACAAGGTCACAGAGAAATAAAATAAAACAAATGAAGAAATCAAACATAGAAGATACACAATATTTGTGTCCGATCTTTCCACAAACAAAACATTTTATCTCACCACCTCTTCCTCTGCCTCTTCCTCTTTCTCATGGAAAAGTGTTCTTATCGACATATTGTCCTCTCTGTGAGATTCCTCCTCTTTCTAGTTGATTATGAGGTTTATTTTATTCATCCTTTTGCTTCTGTACTCTGTCCTGGGCAATTTCTTTGCCTCTATGTTGACTTCTACCTCTACCCCTTTGACCTTGCTTTCGGGCCAATTTTTCTTCTTCCTTCAAGCCAATTTGATAAGCATCTTCCACATTTCTTATCGTCACCATGATCATCTCATCCTGAATGTCATATCTCAGAACATTCATGTATCTAGTGATATTTTCATCACCACTCTCATTATGACCTTCTCTAATGTTTAGTTAGTAAAACTCCTTAGTGTATTCCCTCACTGTCATCCCCTTCTGTCTCAAATTATTCATTCTTCGAAACAAGTTAATTTGATAGTCTCTGGGTATAAACTTGGCCTTCATCTTTGCTACCATCCTATCCCAGATTTTGATTCTTTGCTTTCCCTTGCAACGCCTATCATCCTACAATTCATCCCACCACAGTGTTGCGTGCCCTTTCAATCTAGTGACAACATTTTTTACCCTCCTACCTTCTTCGATATCTTCATAATCGAAATATTTATCCAGAGCTCTAAACCAATCTAGAAGATCCTCAACATCTAATTTTCCTTCATACATTGGAATGCCCATTTTTTCTTTGGCCCCTATTCTTGCAACAACTCTGAATAGATGTTCTTCTACGACATCTTTGGCTACAACTTCTTCTTCAACTCTAGACTCATTTTCACTTTTGGCTTCACTGACATCTCCTATATTAGTAGTTCATATCTATGCTATCTCAATAACATCTAATCGAGCATGAAGTTATCTCATTTCCCTTTCCATGGATGGATTGGGCATTGGTATGTCTTGATGTCTTCTGGGAGGAATTGTTCAAATCTATTCCATGTAGAATTCAATTTACAACTTGTCTTTTGTCTCCCCCTACCTATAGAAAACAATGATTGTAAGCTCTGATACCACCTAGCACAACACCCTTACCTCAACAGGTTCTTCTTGACCTCCCAGTCTAAGGGTCGTTCTTAATCTCCCCTTGAGCCGAAATGGCTCTTTGATTCATAGCTGTAATATTCATACTTGTAACCAAAATTCCTTCTTAGGAGCTACGCCTATCCAAAGAGGCACTAGGCACGAACTCTTACCGACGTGACCAACCAATGTGACCACAACCTTTATCCAAAAAATTATTTCATGAATCACAATTTTGGGGGTATTGGGATGATACAACCCCAACACTCCACATCCATGAAACCTCGAAAACTGATGTGGGAACTCTCCCTAGGACCATATCTGATGATCTTGTGCTTCCTCCTCGATCGATGACCACAATTGCATTATGAATTCATGTTTCATGATATCGGGACTATTTGTGTAACGCAATCCCAATGCTCCAACTCCCGACTTCCAAAATTCTGAGATCTAAATTCAAGAGATCAACAACTCTCGTTGATCCAAATCCAACGAATAGTATTCCTCCTGGGCTTGTGAGTGTTGAAAGGTTATCAACCTTTTCCTTTCCGCTGATCTACTTGATCCAATGGCTCACGAAATTTTGGTATTCCTCCCTCCGAGAAGCTCCATCGTCCATTCATATTTTCAATGGCTCCAAGACAAAGAACTTGGCGTCAATTATTCTGGGGTTGACCTCTGTGAGGTGACTTCAACCTTCTGGTTTTCTTCGAATCCCTCAAAGTTTCTATCCCTTATGATCTTGGCTTCTAATACAAACTCAAGAATTCCAAGGGTTCTTTGAGCGCACTTCTTGTGGCACTCACGATAACCTGTAGTTATATGATGTCTTCCTCTTCTATGAGTTCCTTGCAACATAAATCCTTCAACACCTCACTTGGTTGGAAAAGTATAAGACTTCCCCCTGCCCACACACTCCTTTCATGACTCTGTACTATACATGCACTTCTGCTAGTATGAGAACAATGATATCTCTCCTGAGTGTTTCTGAGGTAAATGTCAGAACCTATCAATGCACACTTTGGAGACTTTCACTGCACTCCTCGCAGGAATTCTAAGGATGAGAAACAAATGAAACTCATTCTCTCCCTCTCAAAGACTTCATATATTCACTCATGAAATCATACATACACACACATTTGAAACAAATTCATAACATATCATATAATCAAATTGTAAACATACCATTACCATTAAGAGAAGCAAACAGTATTCACCACAACACTATGAAACTGAATTATAGCCTTTTCATATTAGTTCTAGTGCTTTTGTACATGGGTTCAATACCAACAACTATCTTCTTATACAACCTTCTGTTCTTCCCTTCTCCCCTATTCTCTTTCTCTACAAATCTCTAATTCTTACAATGAGAATAATGATATATTACAATACATATGAGGTAGATTTCTAGAGTTTTACCTCCTACATTCTAAACTATCCAATCGGAATAAAAGCTACAACTACTTTACATTTAATACAATAAATTCCTCCAACAAAAAGTTGAGAGCAATCACTCAAGATCTGCATTACAACTCAAAACATAAATGCAAATGCATCCTTTCAAGATATTACATTAATGTATTATCCTTTCAAATTCAAAATGATTTCAAAATGTGCACTGGGGCATATTCAACTATCCTCCGCTCTTGTGCTTGCTTTGTTGGATTGATTACGATGCTCCTACATCATAAAGGGTTATCCCAAGATCAACCTTCTCCAGTAGTTAAGTTTTCCCACCTTTTCACCCAGTTGGTTTATACTAGCTTTTATCTTGTATTGGTCCCACCTATAAGAGAAAATAAAAAAAGAGAACATCTGAACTGAAGGATAAGATTTCACTAGAAAACCTAAATCCCATAGATTGTTTTCCTCGATTGCAAGATCTGGAGAACCATTCCACCATTAAATGTTGCAGAGTCTAATTGGGCCTCGGTGGTGGGTTTGGTTCTTGTTGTTGAGTTAAAGGTATTTAGGACCCCTTAACATAACTAGCGCTAGAAGGAGGGCAGAAGAATGAATGGATGGAAATTCTTTTAACATAATATTTCACATAGCTTGTAGATTAAAAACATCCCACATGTGTGGCTATTCATTCACAAGACAACCCACACAGATTGAGTACTATTGAAATGAGTAACTCACCCTATCATGAGGAATAACATATGTTCCCTGATATACCTTATGCTCTTCCTCACGAGCAATTGAACTAATTCATAAGAATCAAAAGAGCTTATGCCTGACAGATCGGTGCATTTCCCTTAGCTCCCTTACTTCCTCGAAGAAAAAAAATAAGCAGACCAGTGGTCGAGTCCCCCGAATAGGTTTTTTTGCACATAGTAGAAGACCTGATAGATTTCTCCCTCACTAAAATTGAACATCCTCTTAATCTAATTCCTGAAACACTAGCCAACATCTTCTCCGAGCCTGACAATTTTTGGAAGAAGAAGGGTTTAACTCAGAACACTTAGTTTTGGGATCTGAAGACATGGAAGATAACAATGAAAATAATGAATAAAGGGGAAACCCACCTAATAATAACAAACCTTGGTTGGCCATAGATGCTTTGGCCATCCCTGGACAAGTACATAACCTTCCCCAACATCTAGAGAAATTACTCCCTAAATTTGACCTTGAATTTTCAGGATTGCCTAAAGACCATATCAAAAAATTCTTACTAGATATCAGACTGATGAATGTACAACATGAATATGTAGTATGTAGGCTATTCCCCTACACTTTCGATAATTTTTCCTCCACATGGTATTTTAACTTAATTGTAGGATCCATAACTAGACGAAGTTTCAAAGAATTTTCTAGATAAATTTGCAGAAGAAACTACTACAATATATTTGATGGTTGAGTTGTTCGTCGCCACCATGAGCTCAAAGGAGAAGGTTAAAGACTTAAATAAAATATTTACCACCATATTAAACAAATTCCAACCCGAATATAAACCTACTTAGGAGTTGCAAATCAAAATATACGCTAATGCTCTCCTAGCTTCTATTTCAATGTTTGTGAAAAGGGATACCAAACCAAATTTAGCTGATAATTTTGAAGAATCCAAAATGATATAATTTCAAATGAAGGTATGTAAATAAGGCCATGTATCATTAGTCAATAAAGAAGTTGAAATTCCTCCTAGGAGAGGACTATGACTGACTAGACCCCCAGGGAAACACCCGAAAAGGGAAGTGGGGACATAAAATACCTACAACGCATGGTCAAGAAGTTGTCAAATGAAATCATAGACATGAAGAAAAGTGCAGGGGAGGAAAACCAAGGACAGAGGCCCTATAATCCCTTTTTAAAAATAAATCCACCTTTCAAAGCAATTGAACCTCCCCTAGCCAACTTAAACATTGATCTAGGAAACGTAGCTTCCGACTCTTTCTGTACTTATTTCCAAGAGAAGCACTCCGAAAGAGACTCTCTGCAATGGCTGCATGCCATGAATTTGATGGCCAATTGGTTTCTAGATGAAGTTTCCCTAACTTAACAATTAAGCGGCTCAGTTATGAATGTTTCCAATCAAGAAGAGGTTGATCCACCAGAAGAAACAACCATGTTGATATGGGACCTTTATTTACCTATGCCTTCTCATGATCTATTTGAGGCTTAGGAACCACCTAAAGAAGTCTTGGCTATGAAAACATGAAGAAGGGGTCAACCTGTCTCCAAAAACCTCACTACAACCCAAACTTTGGGAGGAAAACCAACTCCCGATCACCCGAAAACACCTTTTGTTCCCCAAAGAAACCCTATAAACATCCATACATGAGAATCACCCAAGCTAGACTACAACATAATAGAATATTTGAAGAAGTTGAAGGAAAATATACCGGTCATGTACATGTGTAGAATCCCTTAGCAAAAAGACTTTGTGTTACAAGCATTGAAATCCGTAGAAAACCCTATAATAAGAACGAACCAAGGAGAAATTCTAACTCCCACAAGTATAAGAAATAATCCAACTGTGAACACCTGCTCTGAAGATAAGAAGGGAAAACCTTTTGTGCCACCATTCCTTTTGACGTTTGATGTCTTCAACAAAAACCTCCATAGTTGTTTGGTTGACTCATGAGCCTCCGCTAATGTCATGCCATTGTCTATTTGCAAAAAATTAAATGCAGTCCCTCTCAAAAGCGATAAGCATGTTGTACAACTAGACAAAACCCAGGTGAAGTTTATGGGAGAGCTCAAAGATGTGATGATCATAATAGTGACACACCCTAAATTTGTGCAAGTAATTGACATCATTGTAGTAGATATCCCAGAATCTTATGGATTGTTATTAAGTCAATATTGGTTTGAGAAGTTAAACATATAATTTAATACATATTGGGCTCACCTTTGGCTTCCATTAAAGGTCACATGAATATGATCAATATTGATAGGGAAAGATATCTAAAACAAATTGTCACTGACTTAGAAACCATCAATGAACCCTCATCGACAGATTTCCCCGTGCTAGGAAATTATTCCTATGAATCCTATTTCGGGAATTTCTCCCCCCTTTCATCTGATGTCCCTCTTACTCAAAAATCCAAAATGATTTTTCAAGAGAAATTGTTGATGACGACAGAGGAAACCCTCTTCTGTCAAGAACTTGCATTAGAAATCACAGAACAAACAACAGGAGAGGAGCAAAGTGACAAAAAAGGGGAATCTTATAGGTTTCACCCACAAGTTTGGACCTTATACTTTGATGGACCTAAATCGCAAGAAGGGTCAGGGGCAAGGTGCATCCTCATTGATCCAAAAGGTAAATGACATTTCCTATCTTGTATAATAGAATTCGAGTGCATAAACAACACCACTGAGTATGAACCCCTAGTAGAAGGGATAAACAAATCCATAGACTTAAACATCAAAGAATTGAAGGTTTTTGGAGATTCTGAAATCATTATTAGAAAAGAAAGGAATACTATACATTGCAACTCTCCACACCTGAAGAACTACGAACATGAATTGCACATGATAATAGAGCATTTTGAAGCCTTCAACATTACAACAATCCCCGGAACAAATAACATTCTTACTGATTCTCTGGCCACCTCTGCCTCAAGGCTATCACCTCTAGAAGATTATGAAGCTTCCCAATTCACTGTGGAGCTACTCTACAAACTATTGATGCCCAAAAATATTTCTAATTGGAAGGTATTTGAGGGAGATGAATAGATCATATGATTTTTGACCAATCAAGATAAATTTAAAGGCTTGGCTATCGACGATGAAGTATTCCAGGAGAAATTAGCAGAAACTAATCCTCATAAAGATCAAACGACTGACAAACCAAGGTCTCACAGGATACTGAAAGGGGTAGCTAATTTAGAAAAATTTTTAGACTTAAGAGAAAGGTTCAAAGGGTCAACCAACATAAAGATAGGACATTCATGCCCCATGCATGAAACTTTAAATCTAGGAACTCTGGAAAACCCCAAGAATACAAATATCGGCAAGAAAATATATAAAAAGGAAAGGAAGGCACATCTTTAACTTTTTAGACAATATCAATATGTCTTTCCTTGGTCCTACCGAGATCTGAAAACTTATGATACTTGCATCATTCAACACACTATCCCATTAAGATCTGAAGTGAAACCCTTCCAACATAATCTCCAAAAGTACCAACCATCCCTGGAACCTCTCATGTGTCAAGAGTTAAAGAAACTATTAGAAGAAAAAATTATCATTCAGGTTAGACACTCTGCATGGGTAACAAATTTGGTTCCTATGAGAAAAAAGTATGGAGAAATCTTCCTATGCGTAGATTTCAGAAAACTCAACAGAGCTTCAGAAAAGGACAACTACCCAGTCCCACCAATGGAGAAAATCTTGCAGAATGTGTCTGGCTCTGAAACTTTCTCCCTACTGGATGGTTTCTTAGGTTACAACTAGGTTCTAGTTTTAGAAGAAGACCTCTTGAAAACTACCTTCTGAACCAAATGGGGAACCTTCACTTATAAATGCATGCCCTTTGGGTTAATCTGTGTAGGGGAAACCTTCCAGAGGGCCATGGACATAGAGTTTCGAGGACTAATAAAAAAATATGTAGTATTCTATTTAGATGACGTGATTGTGTATTCTAAGAATAGAGAAGATCACATCCAACATTTAACCCAGATTTTCGAAAGGCATAGGAAATACAGTATATCCTTAAGCCCTAAGAAAACTACTTTTGGTGTCGAGGAAGGTAAGATGATAGGCTACATTATATCTCAAGAAGGAATTTTCATGGATTCAGAAAGGATTAAGGTTATAGCTCAACTTCCATTATGTCACAACAGTAAGGTCATGCAATCATTCTTCGAGAAAATCAATTTTGTGTGGAAATTCACCCCGATTTCGCTGAAACTATCAAACCCTTAAAAAAGATGATTCATAAAGATGATGAATTTAAGTGGGATGATGAACAAAAGAGGGTTTTAAACAATATTAAGACTGCAATATATCAAGCTCCAGTGTTACGAAGTCCCAATTTCAAAAAATATTTCTTTCTCTACACTTTTTCCTCTGACCAATCACTAGCTACAATATTGAATCAGAAGGATGATGACAACAATGAGACCCCGATGTCATTCACGAGAACTAATATCCAAGGGGCCAAACTAAATTATCCCACTGTAGACAAGCAGGCTTACGCGGTATATAAGGCATCGAATCACTTCATATATTACATCCTTAAGAATCATACCAAATTGATAGTGCTTCACCCTGCAGTCCGATCCCTATTCAATTAATAGGAGATGGGGGAAAGAAGAGGAAACTGGATGGAAGTGGTCCAAGAAATTGATCTAGATATAAAACCTACTAAACTGGTTAAAGGAGAAGGGTTATGCAAACTGGAAGATGAATCCCATGACCAAGTAAATGAATACCCTATATGGGAGAATGAATTGGCATTATGGTGTGGTGAGGCTTCATACGTCTCCCTAGGGAAAGAGTCTTGGTACGAGAAACTGACTTATCTCCTACATCATGGGACTTCCCTAGAAAACCTAAACCCTAATGAAAGGAGAGCCCTCAAGTTAAAATCCACACAATATCGCCTCATAAATTTGGTGCTCTTATTTGTTAATTATGATGGGATACTTTTAAGATGTCTTGAACATGATGATGTAGACAAAGTTCTGAAGGAGATCCATGATGGTCCTACAGGTGGACATTTTGTAGGAAACACCACTAATCATAAAATACTGAGAGATGGCTATTATTGGCCTACCTTGTTTAGGGACGCTCACACATACTATAGAAACTGTAAAACTTTCCAAATAAGCATGGGGAGGGAGAAGAGAGAAACTGTCCCACTCCAATTGGTGGTCGTTTCCAAACCACTCGAGCAATGGGGGTTAGATATCATAGGAGATATTACATTGAGCTCTTCAAAACAACATAGATACAAACTAACCACCACACATTATTTCACGAAATGGGTATATTCCATCCCTCTGACCCATGTAAAGAAAATGGTGGTGATCCAATTCATAGAACAACTGATCAGAAGGTTCAGTGTGCCTCCCGTCCTTGTTTTTGATAATGCATCTTACTTTTATTCCACCTTATTAATAGAGTTTTCTCTAGACAAAGGAATCATAATCATATACTCTGTGAACTACTATCCATAGGGGAGAGGTGTGGCAGAATCAACTAATAATAAGCTAGTGAGGATATTGAAGAAAATAGTTGCAGACAACCAGAGGAATTGGCATAGTTCACTTGAAAATTCTTTATGGGATGATAGAGTTACACCCAAGGAAGCTATAGGGAATTCCCCATACTTTCTGGTATAGAGACATAAATCCATTCTCCCGAACGAGCTATATCTTCCATCTCTTCAACTTGCTCAGGATTCGAGAGGACAACCCTCATCAATCATACAACAAATAATTGATATCCTCCTCATGCTAGAATACAAAAGGGAGAAAAAAAAAATCAAAGTTCATATCTCATAAGTAGATAGTTAAAATGTGGATTGATAATCATAAGGATGAAGAGAATAATTTTGAAGTGGGAGACTTAGTCCTAAAGTTGGAAAAATAAAATGAGCCTAAAGGAAAACATTCTAAGTTTCAAAATCTATGGCTTAGACCTTTACAGGTGGCCAAGAGGATTCGGGTAGGCACATATAAACTGTAGAATCTGAGAGGGGAACCTAACGCCCTCCTGGTGAATGGCCAAGCCATAAAAAAATATTTCCATTATAATATATATATATATATATATATATATATATATATATATATATATATATATATATATATATATTGTGTTTATGTTTTCACGATGTTTATTTTAGATACGTCGATTGCAAAATGTTTTTTATGGTTTTTTCTTTTGCTATTGTACTTCCTTGCTTTTGAAGACTGTGTTTAGAAAAAAAATGGTTGACCTTAATTCATGTGATATGATGAACTTTTTTCCTAACTCATCGCTCACATACAACACAAGAAGCGCTAAGAGACTTGCAGTTGTTTTAAGGGGTCCTCTATCTAACCTTCACAGGTGAACAACCTTGGAAAAGTGATGAAGTGTCTGTCGGGTGGTATGGTAAAACCTTGAGGGAAAGATGGTAAGATGAAAAGGACTACATGTACCTCAGAGACAGAGCTAGCAAAGTTTCACCTTGACCATCTCATTTTGAAAATAACATGTGTCCTCCTCTCCCACTTTCTTAGGGAATTATGACGAAATAAAATAAACTATATCAAATGAGTGCACAGTAGGGGAGGGTAGACATATAACTCCATCGGGGCTATGGACGCTCTCTGGTAGTGGAGCAAGGTCTGTGATGTCAGGGTGACTCCATTAGTTCTTTGGATGCTCATTAGCAATGGAGAAACACTGTAGCAAGTGAATAAGGGTAACTGAAAGGCCTAGTGCAAGTGAATGCTTTGTTGGACAACTTAGAGGGGGGGTGAATCAACTGTTACCATGCTTAAAAAATTATGCTTCTTTTAAAATATTTACAAGGCACTCAATGATGATCACAATAATGTAGAGAAATAAACAAAGGCACATTCAACATCAGTCACATATATGAGAAATATAGAGACAGATAGTTCCCGAGGAAACCCATACAGGGTAAAAACCTCTTTTTTCTTTATATGATAAGTATTATCTACATTCTTTACATTATCATACATATGAGCACCAACTCATTGTGAGGCTACAACCTTTGGTTTTACAAGCTGCAACTTACTGAGAGCATCGACTCTCTATTTTCTCTAGTACCCACTAGAAGGAAGCACCAACCCCCTAGATTCTCTAGCACCAACTAGAAGGAAGCACCAACTCCCTGGTTTCTCTAGCACCAACTAGAAGGAAGCACCAACTCCCTGTGTTTAGGCACCCAATTGAACCTTTGAGGACACCAGTCCTCCATAGCACCTCCCAACCACCTTGGTTAATAAATTCTTTGTTACTGAAACTTATTACAACAATATAAAATAATTCAATGTCTTACCAGCCCTGTTGTTGTTCTGTTACACTGCTCTGACCTATCTGCATCAGTGTCTTCTGCACGCCCCTTGCACTTTCTATTCTTCTAACTTTTATACTCTCTGCACCATATCCCTTTGATGCAACCTTCCTCTACCATGAATCTCTACTCCTGTTCTCTACCTCCTTGCTCACACTTGAATCCTCCCCCACGACAACAACGTCCATCTGTTTTTTGTTCATCATTCTTATATTACCTGTGATCCTTGTGCATGCAATATTCACAATGCCTCTGCATGCACACTCCGGGACAAATTCCTCCACAAATTGAGTGCTTTGTCTGATCATCATCGTGACTCTTCAGCTTCTCTGGTCATTTTCCACCATGCGTCCAGCATCACTGGGTGTTTTGCTGAGATTTCTCAACTTCTCTGGAAGTTGAGACTCCTAGTCTTCTTTGGCGCAGTTGATCTTATGCCTTCTTAATTTTGGGGCACAAATGCACCTTTTGGATATGCAGCGAGCAAATATGGACGACCAGAATTTGTTCTCCCAGATCTACGATGGGGTTGGATTCCGAAGCCTCCTTTCCATTCTACCTTTAAGAGGAGGGGGAGGGGTCTGGAATGGTGGGTAATTGATGAAGGACCCCACTCCTGTCGTGTAACCTTATGTATCATTCTCTGCCTGACCGTGTGACAAGGCTCATTCCCTTTATCCCCTCCTCATCCATCTTTCGATTTCTGAAACTCCGAAGTGGTGTAAATCTGCTGACGTCACATGTGGATTGACACGTGTTGAATACTGCCATGTGTCACTCTGTTTAGTGACTTACATGTGCCTGAAATGTTGAATCAGTCCGACACTTGTCATTACCTTCTTGTGCCACGTGTTCCTAGATGACGTGGTATGCTGACATGAGTCGGATCGACGGTCCAGATCACATCTTGATCTGATGGCTACTATTAAATTACAATATCGCATATTGCGATTTCGGGATTCCTAATGTTCAATGTTCTTGACACTTCCAAATCCTGATCCACAAAACTCCGTAAAGTAGTCGGATCAACGGTCCAGATCACATCTTGATCTGACGGTTGTAATTACGTCACGATTTCGCATATTGCGATATCGAGATTCTTGATGTTAATATTCTTTGACATCTCCAACACTCGATCCTCGAAACCCCGAAATGGACTTGGATAAATGGTCCAGATTCAATATTGATTCAATGGCTCCGATTAAGTCGCGATTTCGTATATCGTGATTTCGAGAGGTTAGGGAACACTGTTCCTTTGACTCTCCATTCAGCGAACTGACGATCTATCCACACATGTCTTACCTGAAGATGGACGTTTCTCCTTCTTTCGGGATTTTGTGAGCCCTCTACTCCTTGCAATTTAAAGAAGATGCAGGTTCTCCTCGATCCAACGGTGGTTGGACCCTACGCTTGGATCTAACGCCCAAGATCTATCCTCCATATCTGTGTGCTCCTCTTGTCTACATTGAGATCTGACGGTCATCGGGAATTCGGGATGGGATCCAATGATCACCGACCCTTCTCCTCCAAGCTTATGCATCCTCCTTACTTGGAATAATTTCTAAGTGTCAAAGGCCTCGACCTTTGATCCGCCTGTGATCCTAAGTATGCTATCTCCCTTGAGCTTTAGCCATGAGTTAACCTCATCCTTGGTGCACACCTACACACTACATTCAACTCTGTGCTAATTCCTCCTAAGCTTACTTTGTTCCTATTTTTTCATCGATGCACACTCTGATCCTGCCATTAATGACAAGCGCATACTACCTATAAAGCATGCGAACCATCCTCTGCACTATCTCTTCTGATCTTCTCGAGCTTGCTCTGTAGCATCTTCCCAAACTACTTTTGATGCCTATCTGTTACATTCTTCCTATACTCATGCCATCTTCATTGTTGTACTTGTTACACGTCAAAATTGCTCAGCTGGATAAGTGTTTCATTGTCCCTCTCAATTGTCGTAAGTGTCGCATCTTCCCTACAACTTTTGCAAGTGTCACAAGTTGGTCACTAGTGTCGCAAATGATGTTGAGACATACTACCATGTCAACGACGCTAAGGAGTCACTTATAACATCTCACATGACTGATTTGAAGGAGGAGAACTGGTTTACTGAAGTCAAATGACTCTTGACACCTGAAGGGAACCGTGAAACAAAGGTTTTGAGGGGGAGTGCTCCCCTACTTCAGCTCCAGAAGCACTGGCGCTCCCCTATAATGCTTCAGGGAGCATTATAATTCTCCCCATCCCCCTTTGAAGGAGTGCTTCTCATATTGAGAGCGCTGGCGCTTCCCCAAGGCTTACCAGGGAGCGCTACAACGCTCTGATGCCCCTTCTAAGGGAGCGCTACCTAATCTGAGGCATTAGTTGGCCCGTTGAGGAGAATAAGGGGAGGATCTTTTGAGATTAGGAGGTAGTTGTGCTCGAATTCTTGGTTTCATCAAGAGATCCCTAATCTAAGGAGAAGGTTCTGAACTTGTTCTAAATATAACTCAAGAGGTTAAGCTCCTCTTAACCTATATAAACAGGTTCTATGATGGTGGAAGGGGGGAATAATTGAATACATGAAACATATGATCTTGGAGGAAACTCACAGTCAGCCAAAGGAGAGTGATCAATGAAGCTGTTGTTATCCAGATTGTGGAGCTTTCAGGCAAGGGTTAGACGAAGAGGACTTGACGAAGTTGTCGCATTCGCATCTATGATTGTAAGTATCGTTGTTGTTATTCTCATCAATATGAAACGCTTGGCCTATTTCTTTCTAGTTTGTGTCTAATGTCACATGAACTTATCATTTATTGATAGATCTATTTTCAAGATAATATCAATAGAGTAGGAAGTGGTTGTATCTTGTTTTGTCCACAAAGCCCAGTGAAGAGAAAAGGATTGGAGCGCAACTCGGAGCGTGCAGGGACAAACGTCGATAAAAAGGTGCTTCTGTCATCCTTCCTTCTCATGTGTTAGTTTAGATAGATTTGAAAGGAAGTCAGTGTCCATGATAAGCATTTTTCTGTCTAGGGTTAAGGTCAAGCTCTAGAGGTGATCTACCTGTCCGCAGGGAGATTTTCCTACAACAGTACTTGCCATCAATGACAAGCATACGCTACCTGTTAAACATTTTCCAACATGCTTTACTAGAATCTTTTCAAAAGGGGCATGAGTCAGGGTTATAGGAAACAAAGGTGGAATAAAGGTTGAAAACCCCACAGGCAGACCCAAATGCACCAACCAGGGAATTTCAAATGGAATGATAAAAAAGGCTCTGATAAAACCCAGTTAAGTTCTTAACCATATTTTTCATTAGCTGAGCTTGAGGTAGGAACAAATATTGTACTTTCACCTAATAAATCACCATTTTTTGAGTAGTCAACACACCCTAAAAAGCTTATTTAAAATTTTTACTTTTTGGGTACCACTTGATCTTTTCACATTCTGATTCAACTTCATTTTGAGAAATGTTTTTTCTTTCCTTATTTTCTTGAATCTCATTAGTTATTCAGTTTTGTTTGAATTTATGAAACCCCATGAATTAAATGGCCTTAACACCCGAATAAAGATTCAACAACTAAAACACTTCACCCGACACGCTCAAATTCAACGTTGGAAGGAATTCAAAGATAGAAAATAAGCCCCCAGGAAACCTCAGTCGTCAAGCGTCGATCTTCATTTGTATCAGAAAAAGGAAGTTTTGTTTTGTGACAAGTCTCACATAAGGATATTCCTGATAACCAACTCCGCTTTGGCACTGGTAAAAGATGAGGGAAATAGACTTTAACAAAAGAAAAAAAAATCACCGGTAGACGATGCCTAACACGCTTATCGGAATCGGGAAAAAACCTAAAATTATTGCAACAAACATTCTGACTGCACTAAAGGTTATTAATGATCGTCGATCCCCGATGTGTTTTTGAAATCGAAACTTTTTTCGAGGGATCTAATCCAAAGTAAGCACTAGATAGGTTTATCGTCGATCATTGACCCAAGATACGCTTTCGGCATCAACAAGCTAAGTTTTTTTTAGAATGACTAAATTAAGGAAAGTTCTAACTTCAATAAATACACGTGAATTAGGTCATCGGCCTTCAACGCCATGTGTTGATTGGAGAACCATACGGTCTAGTTTTATCCCAAGTCATTCTTGGTTCCCAAGGTCCAAGTCACACCTCCGAGTCAGATTTTCCACGACAACATTGTACGATGATATTGATCACCGTCAGATATTTTTCAAAGGACATCAAGGAAAATGTTCATAGTGCATCCCCGATCCCCGATCCACCCACTGAGAAAGCGACACGATGGGAAATTTTAGCGTTAGATATGATTGGATTTTGAGCATTTAAGGGGATAATTTATACCAAATCCCACATTATTCAAAGTGACCATTTAAAATCACCAATAGACCACATCACCCTTGCACCTCCACCATCAACCCACGATGAATTTAAGTTGCAGATATTTGGCGGAATATCTATTTAAATTTTAGTCATCACCCAAATTTAGTGCATGATGCGACACAATAAGTTCTTCCCTGGTTTAAATTCTCTTGAGTTATTGAAAACAAAATCATTCTACACACAAGGATATTCAAAGCATCCAGATAAGCAAGATGAGTAATTCAAAGGTTGCATAGATCCCGTGAGTATCAATATAACCAATTTTTAGCTAGCTTTACAGGTATGTATCAAAGTCTATGTATTTTGTATGGCTACAATTTATATGTATTTTCTATCAGGTTTTGTTCTCTACACACTCTCTAAAATTTTATTTTAAGTTGCAGGAAGAATGCTGCCAAGAAATCCAACTACTAGACAATCATCGAGGGCACTGGAGTTGAAAGAACCAGAGATAGGTGAAGCCTCTTCTCTAGGGGTTGTAAGACAATTAGAATACACTCTGAGGCTAGAACCTGTCATTAAGACAACAACGAAGAAGGATTTCATCTAGCCTCTGGTCTTTGAAGATACAAAGGAAAGTATAGGGTCCAAGGCAACACTCCCACATTGGGGAGAGCTCTTTAAAAAGATCATTTGGGAGGAATACCTAGAATACATCCCACACGGTGATCTATATGTGAGAGCGATCGATGACAAAGTGTTCCTGAACATCCGATGATCATACCAACATATGGTACCGAGCAGAACTCCCATTTTTCCCTATATAGAAATACTGAAGTGGCTCATCGACCACACAGAAAAATAAAAGTGTTTAATAAATGATGACAATGGTGGGTGTGTCATTTTATTCCTTCTGGTAGAGGTCTAGAAATACTACAAACTCAAATACCCCAAGGAGTGGATGAATACAGATTTCATCGTGAAGTTCTACGAGCACCACTACACCAGCCGGGTGATGGCCTCATCATGGAGGGAAGACAAGAAATACACCAACCAGAGAATTGGATGGTACCAATAGACCAACTTAAGAGAGTCATACTTCTATTTGATGGATCTCATCTGCTGATTATATGGAGAGAAGGATTTCTTCATATTTTCAGAGGCATGGATACCCTTAGCTTACACAGTGGAAATATCCGAGAGCGGTTTTAACTGGGGAGAAATCATTTCTAAACAACTGAGCATATGTATACAATAGGCTCAGATGTTGAAGGAAGGAGAGACACCAACTTTCTACATGGATTCATATCTACTCGATGTCATGTGCACCCAAAAAATCTTTGTCGACATGAATCTGAGCTGGCATGTTGTAGAGCTCACAGTCCACGTCTACTTCATCCTGTTATGGGAGAACATGTATTAAACGTCTTATTGGGTCATCTACGATGAATAGATCGCACAAATTTATTTCATTCTTTTTAAGTAGGAATTCCAAAGACTATCAACTGTGGCCAAGAACATGATTTCCAAAGTATGCCACTAGTATTTGGATGAGCACAACACATACATTAGGGTGTTTGGGGGCACCAGAGCACCACATATATTACCAGAGCATGTATTGGACCGGCTTATAGTAGGATAAATATTATATCAAACCATATTACAAGGCTACAATGACACCCTGTTCAAGGACAAGAAGAAAGCGTTCATTCCCTATGGTTTCCATGTAGGTTTCTACTTGGTTAAAGACACAACTCAATCAAAACAAGAAGGGCTAATCCATATTGAGTTTAGGTTCTAGACAGGAAAGTTCCACAAGCATGACCCAAAGGGCCTGGTCCTACAAAATGCTTCACAAGTGTCGTCCTGCTGGCCGTAGACCCATGACAAATTTGAAGATGAGGTCTTCGCGAAAAATTCCCAGGACTGTGACAAGGTGGTAGCAAGGATGTTCGACCCCAAAATAACCAGGTTAAGGGCCACGAGCCTAGATGAACAGGCACTGACCATAGAGAAATCATCTCAAGAGTCCCTCAGAGCCAGAGAAGAAATCAGAGATAAATAAGCAACAAAGGTTCCCCTAGTGGCCTAGATACAGGATAGAGGATTCTCTATGACACATGACGTACGGGAAAGGGGATTTCTCATGATAGAATAGGCACAAAAAGTAATTGATCAACTACAAGATGACCCAGACCTCATGGGAATGGTAGGGGCCCCTACTGGAAACCCATATTAAATATAGGTAGGCCCAGGTGGCCCTAAGCTGATAGAAATTGATGAAATCGTTGGGTTAGATAACCCTGAAATTACAATGCCATAGGATGGATCACTGGGGGATGTTTCATCTCAGTCAGAGATAGTAGGAACATTAGGGAGAACAAGTGCACCAAACCCCCTCCGCGAATTGATAAACATATATGATGATGAAGAAAGTTCGAAGGTATCCCTGGTGACTCCTGTGTAGATCATAGAGGAAAAGGAGCCCGAGAAGGCATCCTCCCTAGCTCCCAACGCTCAAATTCGGAGCTCTTTACAGAATGAGTAAGAGGTTGAAAGTGTCTTAGAAACTGAAATAATCAATGTACTGGAGACTCAAAGGATAGTCTGATGGATGAGCTAGGCCTAGGCGAACAAAAAGAAGAAGCTCCACAATAGGAAATCAACATCTCAATGACTAATTAGCAAGTAAGTACCGGGCCTACCCTCGATGATTCAATTTCAACCGGTACTCAAACTCTCTATGAGAAACAAATAGACGCTAGACCGTCGGAACATATGGAGGAGGTTCAAAAACCCATTCCTAAATAGATATGAATTGTTGGAGTCCTAGGAAATATGTTGACCAGGGGAGATCAGCATATCATCAAACCGGTGGATGAATTTGCTGACATACATGTCATCTATTATGATCGAAAAAGGAAATATATCATGTAGAGAACCACCAAGAAAAGGAGAATCACTCTAGATCGCTCCATCCTTATCACCATGGAGGAAATGTTAATGAACATAGAGCATGCCAAGAAATATGAACTTATTGGCATAGGGATGGAAATCCCAGATTCCACCTTGGATAGAGAGAAAAGGGTTGAAGAGGAGCTGGCCATTGCGGTGAAGGAATTAGAACATCTACACCACTTCGCGAAATATTACCAGGACACCACATAGGATGCGATGTTTCTAAGGAGCGAATTCTAGGAGGCCTACATTAAATTTATAGATGAATGACACCTATTCACTACAAGGGTATCTGAGCTTCAAGAAGACACCCTCATGGTGTTGGCCATGTGCAAGGATATGGACAGGTGGTATGCAAAATCACACCAAGCCATGGAAAGGATCGACTATATTAGTATGGTTCAACAGGGTCGAGATGAAGAAGAGCATGACATTTGGGTGTTAAAGGAAATAAACCTCGACCACATAAAGAAATCGTCTGAATATTGGGCAAAACTGGCTCAAGAACGTCATCAAGAAATTCAAGATAAATGGGTCGAGTGAAAAAAGAGTTGGAACAAGATCAACTAGGAAATGAGAGACATCGGCCTCCCTGAATTTGGTACACCCAATGACTTTGTCAACTTGTGTGACATAGTGAAATCAAATGCCGAACAAGACTCATCATGGGCTGTGGAGATAGAAAAGGTGGTGGAAATGGCACCAAGACAAGTGCAACAGTTCATGGAACACCCCATCAAATATCGAGCCATGTTGTAGTAGTTAAGTGCCAGAATAGTTAAATATCAGGCACAGGCAATAGAGATAAGATATATTCTTTCGGCTCCAATGGAACAACATAGATTATTGTATGCTAACACATGCAAGTATATCTTTGTCAAATGGTCAGAGTATGAGAATATTCATCCACTAAAGTGAGATCATGTGATGACTCTTAGAAATACTGATAGAAGAAAGAACCATGTGTCAAGTTTTGTTTTACTTAGATACACTGTAATAGTTATTTTTGGTTAATAGTATGTTATAAATAGGAGGATCGACCTGTTAGCAAAGGGTCGATGGTTGTTGCAAAGACCCTCATTTCCGGATTTGTAAAGAAATATTTCAAAGTTGCCTTAATTGAGAAGTCGTGTTTAGGAATAGAGACAAGTTTGTGTTTTTCATAAAAAATGTGTATGATTGGATGTGGAGAAAAACTATTTCTGATTTCATCTCATGACTGGATGCTGTAACGAGTAAGAGCTTCCAGATTTGTTGATAAGTCATCTGATTCAATGTTTTTCATAGTTATTTTCTTTAATGATGAAAGTAAATCATTGTGTTAATATGTGATTGATGATTAGAGTTAAGGAAACTCTTTCTCTTGTTGTCATTTATCACATGCATGTTTTCTTCTTATAAATTATGTCTCAGTCAATAATTGGAATGTTGGTAGCTAATTTATTAGTATTAGGCATGTGGTAGAGAATCATTGTCTGCATACTAGAGTGAAAGGTTTATCCCAAGCTCAACCTTCTCCAGTAGTTAAATTTTCCCATCTTGTCACCCAGTTGGTTTTGTCTTGTATCGGTTCCACCTATAAGAGAAAATACAAAAAGAGAATGTCTGAACTAAAGGAGAAGATTTCACTAGAAAACATAAATCCCATTGATTATTTGGTTGAATCTCAATATCTGGAGAACCATTCCACATTTAAATGTTGTAGAGTCTAATTGGGCCTCGGTGGCATGTTTGGTTTCTACTGTTGAGTTAAAGGGATTTAGGACCCCTCAACACCAGGTTGGAATGGGAATAAATGCATTGTTATGGCGGGATTGAGCAGAGACATGTGGGAAGCAGCTTGAAGTACAGATGGTATCGATGCATAGGATGGCTCGTGGAAGTGTGTCACAAGACATGCATAAGACATTGGGATGGTAGATGACCCCCAATGTTAATATGCGAACAAGGCATTTTTTTCCTGGGGTGTGTATAGTTCAAACATGGGACTTATAAAATTTCTGTCTCAATGACTTGAAATAAAGGTTCCTGGAAAAAATGACCAGGAAACACAAACATTAAAAATTCAAATATAATAAACGCAATTTCCTGACATCTAGCAAAACTTAGCATTTAGAAAGCAACACAAAAAAATTGTTCCTGAATTAGTTTTCTTTGAAATTTATCAAAAAATAATAATGTCTGCTACATATTTATGGAATATGTTCCTTATTTCTAGAATCTGTTCCATATTTCTGGAAAGTTAAATGGGTTTGTCATATATAATGGGATTGGGGCTCCCATGGACCATAAAAGAAATAAGTACAAGAAATAAGACTGTAGAAAGAAGAAGTGCGTGACAGTAGAGAGGAAGACATGAAAAGAAGAAATTGGAAGTTATGAGTCTCTGGTTAGATATTTCTATTTAAAGAGGTAGAATAACTGGACTGATAAATAAAGAAATATGTGATCAATATAGACTTACTATGAAGCTGATGCATTTTTTTTGTTGTCATTGACGACCACTAGAATCATGCCAACCAGTTGTTGCCCTTCATCGATGAGCTTGACCATTCTTCGTTGGAGCCATTATTCAATGTAAATTCTCATGGGGGCTACATTGATTTCATCCCAGATTTCTATGTTGAAAATCGCGTTTTCTAATTTCCTTATGTCCATAGAAATACTATGTAGAGCATTTTCTATTTCTTCATTATGTGCCGAATAGTCCACTAGCCAGTTCTCGACATCATTTTCACCATATTCAAGGATGACATAAATTTTTTCTAAATACAACCCCTTTAAAATATCAAGTTGTTCATCGAAGGATTTCTTTGTCAAGGACATGGATTTGAGGATTACGTTTGGGTATTGAACCTCGTTTTCCAGATAAGTCTATTTGGGTCGGGTTTCTGAATAATTCTTATTTCTATGATATGGCTTGTTCACATGATTCAACAATGAGTATTAGGTTCTTAATTTTATCTTTCCATCATGATTTTAATTTTTTTATCCACTTTGGGGAGGGAAGATCGTCTTGTCTTATTTTCAGATATGAGTTGTTGATGGCATGGTTGGAAAAATGGATCACCATCTGTTCATAGAAACGTTCTTCATTTTTTAAATTCTTCTTCAAATGCTCATGCAAATGATTTTCCCTCTTTCGAAAGGAATCTATATTTTGTGATGTTTCCCAGGCTTCAGTAATTAGCTGCATTATTTTCTTGATGTTTTTGTCTACAAAGGATCTATAGGATATGAGGAGGCTGGAGATTCCTTTTAAATTGGCTACAGGGGTAGCAGACATGGTTTTTTCTAAAGGACTGACAAACACCAGGGTAGCAATGAAAGCCTCCTCCAATTCCTTGATTCCTCCATTCAGTCTGGAGTTCTCTACTTCAATTCCTCCAATGGAATCATCAAGAGAATCAATGGTTGCACGGTGAAATTGAGATATTTGGGATAGATGCATTTTCCTAAAGTTAATATCTGTGAGAGATTTTCGTTTCTTATTTGTTACATCTCTCTTTTCAATGGTTAAATTTTTAGATTGGCTGTCAGAAACGACACTTTGGAATACGAAGGATTCATCTTCGTCAAAAATGTTAGTCTCAGCTATTTCCATTTTGGAAATATGGTGCATCACATCCACAGGAAGATCAAATTTGCATAACATGGCATGCACAGAAGTTTCAAGTTGCATGTTCTCACTTTCAATTTTAGTTTCTCTCCTGCCCTAGAATTTTTTTTCTCTTCTTCGTCAGGGGAAGCTTGTGAGGAGGGTTCTTATCTCCTCCTCTGTTTGAATATTTATAGGTTTCTTTCTTACTGGGGTGGGTCATTGAAGCAATTCTCCATGATGTCATTATCTTGGGAGTGTTGGCTGGGGATTGGACACTCTTCTCACCAGATCCTTTTCCCTATTGTTTGTACAATTTAGTTTCTCTTTGAAATGTCTCTACGTCACAATCGTCAGAAGCAAGAGTGTTGTCATCACTGTCTCTATCTTCGGTTAGGCGTCTATTGATAAAAGAGATACTAAATCCAATTGATAGTAAATGTTCTAGAAAAATCCCATTAGGGTTGAACCCTTTTATCCTTTTAACATATTTTAGGTTCACATTTTTTAAATGGCCTGGAAATTCATCAATATTGTTGACATTTCTGCACACAGAGTCCCTCACTTTATAGGGCAATAGAATTAACCGTTTTTTAATCTTTCCATGGAAATAATGCAACCAGTGGTTGTATTTCCTTTCTATTTTTGTAACAAACATATTGTTCGTGATGTGACATGGAAGGAAAGTAGGATTTTCCTTGGTGCCAAAGATCATTATTACACTGTAATTTTCCTTTTGTTCAAGTGTCCCCTTCCTGTGAAAAAAATTGGTTTCCTGCCCAAACATCTGGGGAGCATCCTTTCCTAACAATAAATCTTTGAAAACTAAGAAAAAGTCATTAAAAACCTCATAAAAACAATGGGAGGCCTTGTGCCTCCACAAGGGATGGTACCAAAATGTTACTGGGTCGAATTCATAGTTGTTGGCCATGGACCAAGTTTTGGAGAAACTTAGTCATGTCTGACCATTTTTGGGACTTTGACAGGCTAGTCGAAGGCATAGCACAAGGAGAAGCGGAGATCGCGGGATCTAGGCCCCTTTTTAGGGAATTTTGGGTTCTGGGTTTATGTAATAGGTATGGGATGTTGGCCCATGGGTTTACCTATGTTTAGGCCCCATTTGCAATGTATAAATAAATATCTAGTTGGTGTAATAAAGTATTAGTACTGAATGTTTATGGCTTAGTGCGAAGCTAGAGGATTTTTTCATACGATGTGTGAATACTTGCAGAGCTAAGTGCAAGTGATTGTAAGAAGCTGGTGTGCAAACTGTGTAAGAAGGCTTTGTGTTGTGACCTAACTTGGGGAAGGAGACTCTAGAAAGGTGGGCACAGATCTCCTATCCTATTCAGAGTGGGTATTGTGGATCTATGCATTGAATGAATATAATAAATAGAATAAGAGTTGGTGGATGTAGCCACATGTTGGGGGTGAACCACATATATCCTATGTTATGGTTTATTTGTGAATTATGGTTGTTATGTGAGTTATGCTTAGTGTAGCAATATATGTTAGATGCATCTCATATAGTATCTTAGTTCTTAGTGATGTGAATGAATGCTAGATCTTATATATTTCGATATGATAAGTGCTTGTATATGTTAGATCTTGTTGAATACTGCGTTGTTCTGTAATTAGGGTTTTCTCCTATGAAGTGGATAAGAGTTAACTATTAATGAATGTTGACTTCTAAGTGATATGTTAAGTAATGTGATCACAGATATGTGTCCCAGCTAGGTTGTAGACACTTGAGTCCTGCAACCACCCCTGCCAATACCTCGAGTGAGAATTCATCTACTTCACAAGTGTTGTCGAAAGGGCCGGTAGTTAGGATTTTGTTGGTGCATTGTTGAATTGTTGAACCCTTGGTTTTCCCCAGTTCCAACAAATGGTTGTGTTTCCAGGACCTAAAAATGTGATTGGTGGGAACTAAAGAAAAGAGAAATATATGTGTGTACATCTATTTCTTTAGTGCGCATTACTCTACTTGACTTGCGAAGCTCTGTGCTAAGAAAAGAAGTCTGATATGAAGAAAAGAGATAAGATCTTAAAGCTTTGTGCTCTGATAAATGTAAGATAAGTGAAAAATTTTGTTTCAAAATAATGGATCTAGGTATGTTTGATAGATTTTTTCTTAGTCTAAAAACTAGGGTACATCTAGAAGAAAGAAGATTTGATATGAAATATATCTGATAGAGCTAGTGAAATATATGTTATTTCTATGCATAGAAAGAACTGTTGGAGTAACAAGTGGATGCGGGATCCTAGAAAGAATTTTGTGCAGATCCACCACTGTGATCCTAGTGCACAGTACATGAAAGGTTGGGGATCGTTCAAGAGAAAGAGAGGATTGACTCTTTGCTATAATTGTAGAAGACCGAGACATATTGCTAAGGAATGCCCTGGTCGAGGTCCTATTTTCCTTTATTGTAAGGCTACTGTACATGAATTTTTAGATTTCCCTAGAATGATTTCTAAAGTTGAAAAGATGAAAATGAGATAAGAAAACCTTGAGAAAGGTCAAGAGAATAAGATATGCTCAAGAACCAGAAAGAATCAGAGACTATATTATTGTAGATGAAAGAAACCCTGAATGATCATAGAGACATCAACTTATTAGAGGTCTTAAAAGAGAAGGAGTGCATAGAAACAAAAATAGCAGACTTCGACATAGAATGTGTCCTGGATGAGGAAACATAGGTGAATATCATGACAGAAAGAACTTGGGAAATTTTGTGAAAGCCTGCTATGGTTCCTTCATTGGGAGGAATAAGATTTTTTAAAGGGAAGATGATAACCCTATGTGGAATACTTACCTAGATACCTATGAGTGCTCATGGAACTTCGACAGAAGAAGAATTTGAGTTCATTAAGTTTGTTGAGAAAAAGGCCCCATTTGCTATTTTTCTAGGAAAAACTTGGGTTGAGAAAGATTAGATACGAAGGAAATAAGAAGAGGAAGCTATAGAAAAAAAAAGACAAGAACTAAGAGATTTCATGGCTAGGAGAATAACGCACTTACTATAAGAATAGGAGGATAATTCGAAGCTACTAAGAACCGGAGACCTGGCTTTCGAAGTTCAAAGAACATAGGAAGACTTGAAACCCTTTTCCATATAGGATAGTAGAGAACCTACCCGAGAAAGAGAAGAAGTATTACCCTCAAACCCTATGAAATACCCTCCATAGTGTAAAGTTACTATGCCAAGAGGATATAAGAACAATAATGGAAAGACGAAATCAGTGACTCAAACCATAGGAAATAAAGCCAAAAAGATCAGCAAGAAGAAATCAAAGTTAGAAAAATTGCAGGAAGTTCCATAGAGGACTTTGCAGAAGGAAGGCTTGCAGAACTGGAACTTCGTCTGGATATGAGAAAAACATCAATTGAAAGTTTTCCATGACAAATAAATATGACCATTGGAGGCATCCCAACTGTTAGAACAATGCTCCAAAATGACTAGAAACACAATTATTGCTGGATCATTTGCCATTGGACCGTTGGGATCATGCCATAACGAATGGAATTGCATTGATTAAGGCATTCCTGCCCTTTGGAAGAGTCTGTTACAATGTTGTCTATTTATCTTGTCGAGCGTTGCATGGAGAACACCTTTTCCAATTGGGATTATTCGAGCCCACAAAGAACTAGTTTCTTTCATGCAGTGCCAATTGAGAGCTCACCATCCGTTCTGTTACATTGAGTGTTTTCTCACCAACCTGAGATATCTGACCTCGAGTGTGCATGTCGGACAACATTAGCATAGTAGAAAATTCCATCAAAGAGATCCTAATAGACCTCATGGATGAAAAGGTGATGTCCACAGGCATACAAGCTTCATGGACGTGAGGATTGAAAGCATCCCCGTCGACTTCGCAGCATCGGTCTAGCCGACCCTCTACTGAGAAATGTAGCAAGCATTGTGATGACTTGGAAAATGTGAAGCTCATCCCATCTATCCTTCCTAACTAAATCCCGCCTATGACTAGGGCGGTTAGTCGTGATAGTGTCTCGAGGGACTTCGACTACACCTTGATCACTACGTACCTCCCAAAGGGGATTCACACAGTTGGACTACAGTTGGGACATATTATGACGTTGAATATCATTGACTTCAAATTGGGATATTGCAAGAACTATGTCATGCTTTCCCCACATAAGTATTTTACCAAGAAAAAGGGGACGAAGTCAAAGATCATCCCACAGCCATGGACCATGGACATCATGAGGTCCACCATCCTGAATGTAATGAATATGCCCCACTTTGGAAGGCATCAGGAGGTTAACACGTGCATTAAAATCTTGTTTTCTTGATTCCATGGCAGTTATTTATAACTGGATAGATGCATCACCATAGATCCAGTGCTGATCCATCATATCACAAGATTAAGCATGCAAGGACCAGACCCACAAGACTTTTATCTAGGGAAGGTTGCAGATCACGGCCTGGTGTAGAGAATCAAATACACCTATGGAAATGTGGAGAAGGGGAAGCGAGGCTACAAGGTAGCTTCCATCTAGAACGACACATTACACCTAGCCTTCCAGTTGATCATTGGTAAGCTAGTAAGGAAGAACAGGCCCATGCAGGTCATGGGATTTGTTGTTGACCTCACAGGAAAATGCATTGAAGGACTACAAATGAACTGGGTGAGCTACCTCATCAACCAGTTAGAGAAATATTACCGCGAAGCTCAAGATCAGGGATATGAGTTCCATTTTTGTTGACTACTAATCCTCATCACCTTCATTTCTTGGGAAATGCCGGAAGGAGTGACCTTCCCTGAGATTCATCCGTCCGAACCCCTAACTGCAAAGTTCACTACACTCTGGTACTTGAGCGACATAGATAAGAAATGGCATTCAAACATGGTGTTCCAAACTTATTACCTATAGTTGAAGAGGGATATTGAGTCTTTCCCTTGTATGATGCCAAACACCCTGCACAAGCTTAGGCCATTTTTGAAGTTCCATGCAGCTAGACATTTTATTTATATCACTGCATGGGGAGATAAACATAAAGAAGAGATTCAATCCTACTATAAGCTCATTGAGGAGGACATGGAAGAAACAACTAAGTAATGGCCCACAAAATTCCTTATACCAGTCAACTAGGAAGAACTGTCTGACTTCGACCTCATCGACAGTATTATGGTCACTCACAAAGAATATTATGGACCCAATAGTAGCAGAAGGAAAAATACGAAAGAGGTACAAGAGCTAAACAACGCATCAAAAGAGACTACTTCAGATTCACCTAGAGGGGGAAGAGGTGACGAATTAAACAAGGAAGAGAATGAAGGGAAAGAAGACAAACCGTAGTAGGGTGAAGTAAAAACGCCTAGGGAGCCCCTTGATGAAGTTGATACATCCAAGAAAATAAAGGTTTCCCCCAAGAAACCTACATCGTGGAAGAAGTCAAAAGCGAATAAACCGTCATTTCAGACTGTGCTAATGGTGGATGACATTGACCTTGTCATCGCCATTTTATTATATACCCTAGAAGACATTCTACAACGCAATGAAGAAAAAACAGTAGACCATGTATGATAGGATTGCATCAGAGTTTAAAGGGGTGAACCAAGCCCTCTAATTCAGCCACACAGTGTCTATTGTGCCACCGTCATCTAAAGGGATTGAGTTGGGAGATGAGCCTGGCTAGCTATGCAGACTAGAAGATGTGACCGAAGCTTACCTTCATCGTTTCCAGGAGGAAAAATAATAGGCCACAGAGGCTCTGAAGCAAGAAAAAGAGGAAGCAATAGAGTAATGTTAGGTTTCCCAACAAGAAAAAGACAACATCCAAACAAATTTTGCAAAAGATAGAGCGCAGATCCAGAAGGCGAAAGAACAATTGCTCGCAGAGAAAATTGTATTTAAAGAAGCATTTCCTAGATAACTTCGCTCTGTGATGGGATTAGAACATAGGGAATAAGAAGCCACTGAGAGTTAGGTGGGGAAGCTTGCTTAATCCATTCAGTAGCTCCAACAAAGACTAGCAGAACTAGAATGACAAGAAGTGACAAGCACTTTGTAGGAAGTGCAGGACCAAAGGGAGGAAAATGCATAGAGCACAGTCCAAAGAATCAAGGCATTGGCCTTATAATGCAAACATATCAATAGTTGAAGTACACAAACTTACGAGTGCCTTACAGAGGACCCTGAACTAAGGACACTGGAGTCACAACTCCAGGAGGCAAAGCAATAGGTAGCAACAAGGCAAGCATAGTTGAAGCCATTGTCCATGGTTGAAAGGATGAAAAGGTCCCAAGAATAGTGCATAGTTCAACAACAGGTCCATGCCATCCATAGTAGAGTCATGGAAGTGACTCAGAAGCTCCAACTAGTGCAGGATGAAGCTTGCACACTTTTTGAAGAGATTGAAGGACAAGGTGCATAACTAGAACGAGTGGCCACCATAGTAGAACAATGCTTGGAAGGACCTGTGATGGAGAAGGTTCTTTAGGAGTTCACCGAGCAAGAGGCTCTGGTGAAGCAACAGTTCGAGACAGCTCAAGCCAAGGCGAGGCCTTCGAGGCAGAGTTACCTAGATCAGAGTAACTCAAGACGAGTCACAGGTGAGTGTTGGGGAATGTTGTCCCTTGACCAAGTTTTGGAGAACCTTGGTCATGTTTGACCATTTTTGGGACTTCAACAGGCTGGTTGAAGGAAGAGCGCAAGGAGAAGCGAATATCATGGGATCTCGGCCCCTTTTTAGGGAATTTTGGGTTTATGGTTTTTGTAACAGGTATGGGACGTCATCCCATGGGTTTACCCATGTTTAGGCTCCATTTGCAATGTATAAATAGATATCTAGGTGATGTAAGAAAGTAGTATTATTGAATGTTTATGGATTAGTGTGAAGCTAGAGACTTTGTGCATGCTATGTGTTAAGAATTGCAGAGCTAAGTGCAAGTGATTGTAAGAAGTTGGTGTGCGGACTGTGTAAGAAGGCTTTGTGTTGTGACCTAACTAGGGGAAGGAGGATATGGAGAGGTGCGCACAAATCTCTTTTCCTATGCAGAGTGGGTCTTGTGCCTCTTTGCATTGAATGAACATAATAAAGAGAAGAATAGTTGGTGTATGTAGCCCCACGCTAGGGGTGAACCACGTATATCCTATTTTATGGCTTCTTTGTGCATTATTGTTGTTATGTGAGTTATGCTTAGTGTACCAATATATGTTATATGCATCTGATATCGTATCTTAGTGCTTAGTGATGTGAATGCATGCTAGATTTGATCTATTTCTATATGTTAAGTGCTTGGATATGTTAGATCTTGTTGAATACTGCGCTATTCTGTAATTAGGGTTTTCTCCTGTGAAGTTGATAAGAGTTAAATAGTAATGAATGTTAACTGCTAAGTTCTTTGTTAAGTACTGTGATCATAGAACTGTGTCCCAGCTAGGTTGTAAACACTTGAGTCCTGTAACCACCCCTGCCTCTACCTCGGGTGAGTCTTCATCTGCTTCACAAGTGTTGTCAAAAGGGCCAGTAGTTAGGGTTTTGTTGGTGCGTTGTTGAAGCGTTGAACCCTGGGTCTGCTCCCTGTGCCAACAATAGTTTATTTTCTTGGACAAAGACAGTTTTGGAAACGGACAACAATGCACTATTGTGAAAATCAAGTAGGATTGCATATCAAATTTATTCGATTCTTTGAATCATGACAATTGGGAACATATTTCAATGGAAATTAGCTTCCCCCAATCAAAAATTAATTGTTCCTTGACTATGAAGTACAAAATATAAATAACTAGACAGGAAATGCTTGTCGTGGATTCCTATCTCATTATTCTTGTAAACAACCAAACAATTTACCGGAATGGATTTCTAAAGGAACTAGCCTGCAACTTTGTGATATCTTCAGGAACTGTTGCTAGGTCTTTGAGGAACTCGGGTAAGAGGTCCAACCCATTATCATATTTTTATAGGAACTACTTGCAGTCTTGTCCTCTGAAGGTCAATGTTGGCTTTGACAATCTTAACCTCTTATGGAAGACCTGAGGTGACAAAGGAACAAGAGAATGATCACACAGTGGAATAATTATTTGGCTTGAAATATATATTTCGATGCACCAAGAGACCACCTCCTTACAGTAAAAAACCTCAGGGATTCAGCCTAAACAAGCGATTCTAGAGTTGCAAATCACTTTGTTTTGGGCAGAACAAGATGAATAGTAAGAGTATGCCCTGGACCACTGGAATTTCTAGTCCTCACATCTGAAGATATTCACTCTATATCCACAAAACTACTATCGAGTTGTTGCCATAAGTTTATGAGAACATTGGTTTTCTCCAGACAATGTTTGAAATGAAGAGTTGGAAGGGACAATATAACCCTGCACAAATCTTGGTCCAATGCATGTGAATGAGAGATCTCCTGGAGACTTTCTCTCATTAATGACAATTTCAACGGTTGTTGCATGATGCACTGTTAGCATTAAAGAATAGTAATTGCATACCTAGAAGTGTGAAAATGGTGGGTACGAAAATGAACAATTAAGGATTAGAGATTTCGTGAATGAGCCAACGCGACGACCCATGTTTGAGATGAACAATCAGAAGGGATAATATGACTCTCCAAAAATCTTGGTTTAATTCATATTAATGGGAGACATCCTAGAGCATTTCTCTCATTAATGACAATGTTGATGGTTCCTACATGGTGAGATGTTAGCATGAAAGACTACTAATTTCATATTAAGAAAGAAGTACGAAGGTCGTGGGGATGAGAAAGAGAAATTAATGAATGTCTAATTATCAAAAGCAGTCAGGCGGGCTTCAAAATAGGCTTACAAGGTACAACCATTAGAGGCAAGGGCCCGAGGGTCAAATTGAATGTCTTAGAACTTTTTGAGTACAGTCCAGAGGGAATGATGGGACAGTCCAGAGGGAAATTTGTATATCGTGGAACTCCAGGTACTATTTGCAGGACACGGAACAATGGAAGTGAATCACGAGCCCGCCTATCCAGGAACCTACAATCGAAAAAGTGGCTCAAGTATGGAATAGGGAATCGACTGGGTGGATTCGTTTTCGATAATATATTGAATCTTGTAATATATATCCCATTACGTGGCAAGATATTTTATGAATCTCTCTGGGAAAGTTCTATGGCAATAGTCAATGTCACTGTCTCGTCGAGCCTTTTGATTTTTAATGATGATCTGTATGGTTGTTGCATGATGAATTGTTAGCATTAAACCTTGGTCATTGCATACTTTGAAAGAAGTGAAAAGGTGGTGGGAACAGTAAACAATGACTAACAATTGGATATTTCGTTAACCCACCAACCCGAGGATCCACGAAAGAGATTCCATGAAATGGGCAAGTATGGAAAGTGGTCAGACAGGCTTCAGAATTAGGGTGACAATGGTTCCCCAGGAGACGTGACTTCGTGAGGGTCAAATTGTATGTCTCAGAACTTGAGTGAAAAATGTGTACCATGGAAGAGGGGATGATATGGGATTCCAGTGGTCAATTTGTATATGGAAGAAGTGTGGGAGATCTCCTTGACCCTTTTTCTCATTAATGACATGTTTAGGGTTCATGCATGACGAAGTGTTAGCATTAAAGCTTGCCAATTTCATATCTAGAGAGTAGGAAGGTGGCGGGGACAGGGAAAAAAATTAATGAATGGATAATTATCGAAAGTGGTTGGTGGTGCTTCAAAATAGGGCTACAAGATACAACCAACAGAGGTGAGGACCCGAGGGTCAATGATCCGGATTATTTTCGGCACAAAATGAGGGTAGGAATATAATAAAGATATGTACAGAGATATCTTAGATATTGAATAATATAACATAAATGTATGAGAGAATCAACCATAAAAACAGATATACAGTAATACATAATTTTCTATTAATGAGCAAAAATGTACAAAGACTGTAAAATACAGAGTGAAAGACTCGCTAGAATGGTGGCAACTTATCTCTGAGAAGAGATGTGATGGTTACTCACATATGTAAGAACATGATTGTTACAATGAGGCTCCAAAGGCCTTTTTAACATAAGTAAAATCCAAAACCCTAACCACAAAAGATGAAAATCCAAAAGGTTTGTGGGCCCTGAAGGGGGTAGTTGATATGTTAACTTGCCAAGGGCATAACTTTTGCATACAATATTCATTTGGGGCGCTTGATACACCGTTGGAAAGGTATAATCGAGAAGAATTATTTTTGACTGATCCAAGAAAATTCCCCTTATAGTATCTTGGACCCCAAATCCCCAAAAAGTCTCATTTAGGGCCTGAAAACGAGCCCAGAAGTTTGGAACCCAAAACATTTGTGAAAGACTGCCAAGGTGGAAAACTATTTTTGTAGCCAGTGGAATAGGTGGGTGGCCACCAATATCCATTTGGATCAGTCAAATTGTATCTGTTGGGAATGTTGACTACATAATGCATAAGACGGAAGAAGCATGATGGTGCATTCCTGTGGACAAATTGTATATCACGAAACTCTGAGTACTATTTTCTAGCCACGGAACATTGGAAACACAATCCTGAGCCCGCCAGTATGGGAACCCATAATCGGAAAAGTGTCTAAATATGGAACAGGGAAATGGTAGACTGGACTCGATACACATTAAATGTACCACATCATGTAGATACAACAAACTTGCGGCTAAGTATTGAAAAGATCGATGGACAGTCAGGCTTGTGATGGGGCATTCTATTAGACAAATTGTATATCGTGGAACTCCGGGCACTATTTGAAAGTTGTGGAAGATTCAAAATACAATTTTGAGCCCATAAATATGGGAACCCACAATCGAAAAAGTTTCTAAGTATGGAATAGGGAAACAATGTCCTAGACTTGTTTTCGCTAATAAATTGAATTTTGTAATAGCTTTCCCATTACTTGGCAATATCTTCTCTGCATGTTTCTGGATATGTTGTGTAGGGATAGTTATTCCTTGAGGATTTTTCTTATTAATGATGATCTTTACGGTTTTTGCATGATGACGTATTAAAATTAATCCTTTGTTTTTTCATATTTAGAAAGAAGTATGAGGATGGGTGACACAGGAAACAATGACTAGGAATTGGAGATTTCATGAACCCTCCAACCCAAAGATCCAAAATAGGCTAAAAGGTCTCCCTAGAAGATGTGAGGCCCTGACGGTCAAATTGTATCACTCAGAACATTTGAATGCATAATGTGTAACACGGAAGAGGGGACGATGTCAGAGTCCATAAGTCAATTTGTATATGGTGGAGGTCCAGGTTCTATTAGTAGGTCATGGAACAATGGAAGTTAATTTAGAGGCCGAAATAATTAATATGCATTGGGAAGGGTGTGATTATGGCAGGGATGGAAGATATCCATAAATGGTTTGAATTTTTTTATGAATTCGGGTAAAGTGAAGCTTGCGAGTTGGAGGAGCCCAAGGTGGAATTTTAGATTAGGGAATTTTTTGGGTGCAAGATGTATATCAAGAAATAGGTGGAAAATTTTGGCTAAGTATATAAAGGAATGACCTTCATTCTGAGTACTGTAAATGGAATTTTAATGCATGTTAATGGGAGATGTCCTTGAGGTTTTATTGCTTGTCAATGCCAATTGTTTCATACCAGTGTGTTCAGTTGTCACTAGTAAGACCATAATTAATGTGCATTGGGAAGGGTGAAAAGTTAGTGGAGATGGAAGGCAATGACAGATGCTTTGAAACTTTTGTGAACCCTGGTAGAGTGAAGCTTTTGAGTTCGAGGATTCTGCGGTGGAATTGTAGATCACAAAAGTTGAGTGCAAGATGCATATTATGGAACAAGAAGCAACAGAGTTCGAAAGTGTGAACCCGACAACAATGGCCATACAATTGGATAAGTATGGAAAGGAATATCGATCGGTCGGAATCGTCATGTGAGGATATAGATGGAGATGAATATATTTCAACCCTCCAACCCGAGAATCCATGATCATAGAAAGGAGACTAATTATATAACCAGAAAGTGATTATATATGGGAAGAAGAAAGGGGAAAAAGGGCTAAGTATCTCACATAACAACATCTACTTTTCGTTTATTAATGCCAATATTTTTGAACCCCTGGTGAGTTCTCACTAGTAAAATCATAAATTGCATATCACATAATTTTTTTGGATGCAATATGTATATGAAGGAACATGGGACATATGTGTTGGATAGCACAAACCAGGGACCCGATGGTCAGATAATTGGCTAAGTATTGAAAGGGACTGTGGTCGGTCGGGCTCACGGTGTGAAGATATATATAAAGATGAGCATGTGAAATCCGTGAATCCGAGAGGCCATGATCATAGAAATGTGACTAAATATAGAACCACGAATGGATAATAGAGGGGGAGAAAACAGGAAAAATTTAAAGATAAAGTGTTTATATTTATTCCAATAGTTTTCATATTAATATATTATTTCTGGTCCAATCGTAAAGCATCTTCCAATTTGCAGGATGTTGTTTAGTTCACAAATTTTGTTGAAACTTTGGGTTTAAGGTGCCTTCATTGGCTGGTTAATCAACATTCCATACTTTTCTAAGTGTTAATTTCCCTCTATCATCAAAAAATTTGGGTTTAAGGTGCCTTCCTTGTAATGTTCCCGGTCATCGACATTTGAGACAACTTAGAGATGTGATTCAGGACCAATTCAAAGATGAGGGAGTGTTTTTATGTGACATCATCTTTGGGGGGAAAAAATCCTTTTAGCCTACAAAAGATGAGACAAAAAAAAATCAAGTATGTTGCGACTGCTATTTTCCCTGTATTCGATCATCTATTTGGTTGAAAGGCCTACTTGAATATTTGTATGTTGAATTTTTTTTTTTTATTGTTGTAAATTGGAAGGAATGTCCAAGTCACTTGCAAAATGATCCTATGTTGAAGTACATAGCTTCTTCCAACTACACAGATTTGGCAAGTGTATCAAATGTTGTAGATCACATCAAAATATATCCTTTTTCATAGAGGTGGAAGATATCGTGGCCCACAAAATGGTCTGGAATATTCAGAAGTGATGCCAAATATTACTCCACGATCAAATACACTCAGAAGGAAATTATAAAACTGGATACTCACGAACGTGAGAAACTATATGCACATTTGAATCAACATTCTAAAATTATAGAATGTTTAATGCCAAAGTTGTAATAGACTTGACAGACAACCAATTTCTATGTCAAAGATTGTTGAGCGACCTATGGATGTAGTAATAGACTCGACATACAACCAAATTTTGATCACTACAAATATTAATGTGAAGTGTAAGAAGTCATTATCCCAGGATCTAGGTAGTTTCACCTTTAGGCATCCACACTGGTAGTGAACCCAGGCTCCAGATAGCTTTGACTTCATACATCGACACTAGCGGTGGAAATGGGAATAGTTATATTTACTTCAGTGCGGAAATGTGATGAAAAAGAAGGGTCATCATTTTCAAAGATCTTAGACTGCAGGATTGTCATACTTGCAAAGAAAATCAACTTTAGTGTTTCTTTGTCACGACAACTACAATGTTTCTCTGAGTCCAGAAATATTTGGGCGTTGGGTGTCCTATGTGATAATGACCTTGACATTAGGTACATGTAAGATATATATTATCTGACATTGCAGTGCTAATGAAATTTCCATAGTGGATGATAGCTCGATTGCATTGGCACAATAAATATTAATTGTGTGATTAATAAATATCCTTGAAGGACGTGCATCCCAAACAACGCCTGAAACTTTTCAAAGAGTTGTTTGTTAAAAACATACATTGTTCTATATTTTAAGAAATAAGAAATTGTATTTTCTATGTATAACATTAGGTTGCACACATAAACCTTTTTAAGTTAACCGAAATTAATACATAGTCAACTCAGAGGTAAATATCATGTTTGGATGACACATTTCACTGTTACTATGATGATGCCTTTAAAAAACTAAAATAACTATCATTTTTTGAAAATTCAAAATGGACGCAAAACAAATTATCAGATTCCATAATATTCAGCTATTAATGCATTTTAATGGGAGATGCCCTTGAGTTTTTGTCTTATTAAATCCAATCTTTTCGAACCTGTCTGGTGTTTTGTCACTAGTAAAATCATAATTAATGTGCATTGGGAAGGGAAAAAGGTGGCGGGGATGGAGGGGAGCGGAAAATGCTTTCAAACTTTTCTGAACTTGGGAGTGTGTGAACCTGTGAAACCTTGAGGACTCGACTAAGTATGGAAAGGTGGGTCATACAGACAGATTCATCGTAGGTAGAGTTAGGCTTGTGAGTTCAAGGAGCCTGGGGTCGAATTGTAGAGCACCGAAGTTTTGGGTGCAGGAGGTATACCTCGAACACGAGGCACCAGAGTTCGATAGTACCTATCTGCGAACTTGCATTCATAAAATTGGATAAGTATGAAAAAAAATGGTGGCCATTCAGAATCGTGATGTGAAGATATAGATGGAGATGACGATTTTTTAGTTCACCATCTTGGGAACCCGGAAGCACAGAAACGTGACAAAGTATAAAACCAAAAACACATAATAGAGGGGAAGAACAAAAGGAAAAAACAAGAAACTTTAGAAGAAATTGGCTAAGTATGCAAACGAACAGCGGTCGGTCGGACTCATGATGTGAATATATATATGGAGATGATGATTTTTCAGTTCTCCACCCTGAGAACCCATGATCACAGAAACATGACAAAGTGTAGAATCGTAATGCATAATAGAGGGGAAGAACAAAAGGGAAAAACATGCAAGTTTAGAAGAGGGAAAAAAAATGGAGACAAGAACTTTATACCTCACACAACAAAACTTAGTATCATAAATATGAAGCCACAGAATGACATTAACTATGGGAAAAAAATTCTCATTTATGAAATATAGTTGGAGCTCGACAAAATCTGGTTCAAGTCAAAAGAGATGTTGTTTATATCCATTGCAAAATTTTGCATATTATTTTATCTTAATAGTATTTTTTGGTGACCCAACTATAAAACCATGTTCCAATTTGCATTCTCCAAGCCGAGATGTGTTTGTGAAGAAACAAGTACGAAGAGGATTAATTGTAGCTGTAGGGCCTCAACTCTGCAAATTTGAATCAAACAACAATAAGAAGCATCCAATGAACCAACGAGCAAGAATCAAATAGTCAACTGGGAATGCCAGTGAAGAAAAATATTGTCCAAATTTACTGCAGACAATATTGTATAAAAATATTGGAGGAATATATTGTAACACAGATGTTAAGAAAACATTTCATGCTACAAGGATCATGCAAAGGCCTCCCACTATGCAAACATTTAAGGAGGTTGCAGTTTTGCACAGTTGGCATCCTGCATCCGCAATTTGAATACCTCCATATATAAAAAAGGAAATCAAATTTTCTCTTCACATATGAACATGTTATGGAAGAGGATTTTGACTCAGGCATCTCCAACATTTAAAATTTTCACTTGCAAACTAGAAATAGCAAACAACAGAGAATGAACATGAACGTAAATCTAGCAATGAAACCCACCTGTTAATGGGGAGAAACAACAATAACAACAACAATAATAGGAAAACAAGAAACCAGTCAACAAAAAATGAGTAATCAATAACCAGTGAACCAGGAACATCACCAAAGAACAATATCGCCTATATTCACTGCAGACAACATTGCAGAATAAAAAATAAAGGACGAAAATGTATTGCAACAGGCTTGTCAATAAATGCAAGAATGCAACCGCAAAAACTGAGACCCACCAGTGAATGGAGAAGGACAGAAGGACAACCCCTGGCCCACAAACTGTAACAACATGTCCAACTATAGATGCAGGACCACAACCTTGGAAAGTTGAAGAAAACAAGAGAAAGCAACAAATAAAAACCAGTGAAGAAGCACCAAAAGGCCCAACTACAGCTGTAGGACCTCAACCCTACAAATTTGAATCAAACAACAATAAGCAACATCCAGCGAACCAAGGAGTAAGCACCAACCAGTTGACCATGAATGCCTGTGAAGAACAATATTGGCCAAATTCACTGCACACAAGATTGTATCAAAACATTCATAGGAAAATGTATTGTAACACATATGTTAACCAAACATTTCAGGCTGTGAGACTTTTCAGGTAAACATTCAAGGCCGTGAGAATTGTCCAAAGGCCTGCCACTGTGTAGGAAATTAAGAAAGGTGTAGTTTTCACGGTTGGTATTTTTGAATACTAGGAGGGATCAAAATCCTCTTGCAGTCCATGTTTGTATGTGATTACTATGACTAGAGAAGCAGGACTGTAATGCTATCTTCATCTCATTCCTGATCACCAATGTTCGACAAAAAGCCTACCTCCATCACAACCACAATGATGTATAGGAAAAGGAAATTGTATTTTCTCCACACATACAAAGATGTTCTGCAAGAGGATTTTGAGTCAAGCATCCCCAATAGTCAAAGTCCTCACCTACAAACTGCAAATAGAAAAGGAAGCTAAACACGGCACCAAAAACCACTCGTCAATTGGGAACGATAGAAGGATAGTTCCAATCGCGATTGCAGAATCCCAAGTGTGCAAACCGCAACAAGACCCACATGAAAACAAGAACAAAAACAATAGGAAAGCAAGAAATCAGTGAACAAGCATGAACCAAGGAACCAAGAATGTCGCTGAAAAACAATATTTCCCATATTCACTATAGAGAACATTTCATATAAAAACAAATTGGAGGAAAATGTATTGTAACAGGCATGTTAAGTAAATATTTAAGGCTATGAGGCATGTTAGGTAAACATTTAAGTCTGTCAGGACTTCTATGTAAACATTTAAGAAAGAATGCAATGTGGAAACTCTGTTACGTACGACAAAACATTTATTATATTATTTTATAACAATAAAAAAAATTAGTAATAATAGTTCGAACAATAGAGGCTATGTAAAAACAAAATTATTCAAAGGACAAACTAATATGAAGTCAACTAATAAAAAAACTGACTCTCTATCTTCAAAACTTTGGATATACAAACATTTCAAGAAAAAAGTAAAAATTTAGAAAGACTGTATATGATCAAAAACTTTGGATATGATAACATATAAAAAATTGGGAATAGAGAAGATGGAAATAAGACCTCCAATTTGTTATCCAATCGGATCATGACATATATGGTATTTTTTATTATATAGAAATCAATGTTTTTAGTTCCCTAGTTCCAACAATAGATATTATACAAATATTTTTATTCAAAGGACAAACTGATATGAAGTCAACGAATTATCGATCGCTATAGTCCCTCTACGCCTTCGGTAGGGACTAATAATAACCCTCAATAAAAGTTAGAAAAAAAGTGGCAACAATAGATTGGAATAATAATTTTATAATAATAACCCTTGAGAAATATTTTTCAAGTTTGTTTCCTTCGTCAAATATAGTTTAGATTTTAAAATATTTTATCACTACTAAGATTGACAATTGAATGCATGTACCAATGCAATTTCTAGTGACATAATGTGTAAGTAATTAGACCATTGCTTTAGTGGTGATGTACATTATTGTTTAGATTAGATATTAAATGAATAAGATATGAACAAATGAATTATTTTTATTTTTATTTAGTTAATAAATTTTAATATTCATATTTATTTTTATTTTTAGGAAAATATGATCTTATTCATATTTGAGTTATTATTTTCTATAACATAATCAATCCTAAAAATAAATGAAATTGCTAAAGTGAATACATATCCCTTAGATAAGGGAAAATGAAATTAACTTACATCTCTAATTAACTCGATTATTGATACAAATTATTGAGCAGTATGATACAACATTTTCATGTATTTTTTACATCAAACTTCATAGAATATTTAACATTATTAATATCTATGCTTTCCTCCTTTTACAATTATTGTAATATAATTTGAAGTTAAAGGTGGATTTATGTACGCGGACAATTGTTAGTTTCTTAAGTTAGGGGTTTCAGGTTCCAAGTTTTCTAGCAAAAACCAATTTATTTTTTGTTGGGATATAGAACATTTTATTATGATTCTATGAAGAAAATTATGAGCCTTGTAATTATAACAATTATGTTGCCATGTAACAATGAATTTTGACTTTATGAAAAATATGTATTTAGTTGTTGTTGGGATACAAAGCATTATATTATGATGTTATGAAGTAAATTATGAGCCTTGTAATTATAACAATTATGTTGCCATGTAACAATGAATTTTGACTTTGTGAAAAATTATTTACATATTGGCTTTATTACATTAGCAATAAGTATTTTTTTTTCTAGGAGATGATAAAATTTCATGTATACCTTTTCCAAAATATGGATTAATATTATGATATCCCACTTATAATATGGCACCTGTAAGTAAGGGTTCATTGAAAGGGTAATGTTAGCTCGACGAGAGTGAAAATATTAAGGAAGAGTTAGATGACCCTTATTCATGCCTAACCTTTCCCTAAGATACCCCATTGATGAGAGGATTAATACAAAGGAAGGATTGGTCAATCCTTTCTTAGGCTTTCCCTCAAAGTGAATCCATGATCTTGAAGAAGGGTCTTCTAAATATTTCTTGATCTTTCCCTTGAAAAGATTACTAGGGTTGAGGAAGGGTTGTCTGACCCTGCTTCAAGATTTCCCTCAATGAAAATACTATCCAAAGGAAGGGTTGACCAACCCCTCTTTAATATCCCCCTCAATGAGATTATTAATATAGATTAAGGTTCAACCAAACCTTCTCCTAGGCTCCCCGTAGATGATAATATTAATCTATAGAAAGGGTTAGTTGACCTACCCTAGACTAATATAGATCATGTGTATTAATTCTACATTGATGGGAAACCTACAAGATTGAGAAAGGGTCAACTAACCCTAACCAATCCCTAGGATAATATAGAGTATGAATTTTAATGTTATATTGAAATGAAGCATAAAATATTGAGTAAGGGTCAACTAATGCTTCCTAGAGATAATATAAGTTAGGAATATTAATTTCATAATGACAAGAAGCCTATAAGAATGAGAAATGGTTGGTGGAACCTTTCCCTAGTTCCCCCTAAATGTTAGTATTAGTCTAGAGGAAGGGTCAACTGACCCTTCCCCTGACTAATATAGATTAGGAATATTAATTCTAAACCGATGAGAAACCCACAATCATGAGAAAGGGTTTGTCGACTCTCTACCAAGATGAAATAGATTAGGAATGTTAATTCCAGATTGACAAGAAACCTACAACCTTATGGAAGGGTAGGATGACCCTTCCTTAAACTCCCCCTTGATGAGATCACTCATATTGAATAAGGGTCAGATGACCCTTTCTAGGGCTCCCCTTTGAGGATAATGCAAAGAGAAAGGAAATATAACCTGAATCTTCTTCACATCTAAACGTTTCCTAGGATCCCCCTGGAGAAGAGTACTAATCTAAAGGAAGGGTTGATCAACATTTCACTGAGCTTTCACTTGAGGATAAACCCACAAGATTGAAGAATTGTTGATTACATATCAACCAATATACCCCTTGAAATGTAATATTAATCTAGTGGAAGGGTTGTATAAGCCTTCATAGAGATAATATGTATTAGGAATACTAATTATACATTAAAAAAAACCCTACAAGCTTCAAAAAGGGTTGTCCATATCTTAACCAGACCCCACCTTGACAAGATTACTAAGGTCAAAGAAGGGTTATATGATCCTTTTTTTGCCTCATCATCAATGAGCGTATTAATATAGATGAAGGTTCAGATGACCCTTCATCAATATCCCCCTCAACGAGAATATTAATTTAGAAGAAGGGTTGACTAACCCTTCCCTGAGCTCCCTCTAGATGACAATATTAATTTATAGGAAGAGTTGGCTCACTCTTCACCAATGTAATATAGATTAGGAATGTTAATTATATATTGATGATAATCCCATGATCTTAACAAATGGTTATTTGACCCTTCTTAATTCTCCCTCTTAATGTGAATACCGATCTAGATGAAGGGTTGGATAACCTTTATTTGAGAGCCCCTTTGATGAGAATATTAATCTAAAATAAGTATCAACTAACCATTTCCTAATTCCCCATGGATTATAGTATGAATCTAGGGGAAGGATTGGTCAACCATTCCCCGAGATAATAAATATTAAGTATATTAATTATATATTGATAGGAAAGCAATTAGCTTGAGGAATGGTTAGTCAAACCTTCCTTGAACTCCATCCTCAATGAAAATATTAATCTAGATGAACAATCAACCAACAATTTCCTAGGATAATATAAAAATAGGAATATTAATTATACAAAACTTGAGGAAGACTCAGTTGACCCTTCGTTGGGACACTCTTCATTGATAAAACAAATCTTAAGGAAGGGTGGGTGAACCCTTGCTAGCGGGAAAATCTCTCTATAATTATACTAGGGTTTTAAGTATAGACAACAAAAATGACTCCTTAAAAGTAAATCTAATTTCTACACTACGCCAATCATTTCAAAATAGATGAACATAAAGAAATAAAAGATTATGTCAAAAACCGTACCTTTTATCCAATGTTTGGTGTTGACCTCCTCAAGCTCTATAGCTCCCAAGGCTGGAAGTCTCCTCCCAAAGATGACCTGCATCCACAAATAGGAAAATAAGACTACAAGCATTTTATTTATATTAATCGATTAGGTTTAGATATAAATTGTTATGTATAAATCGAAGAAAAGACATAAAAACCATCATTTGGGACAGGGGAAAGAGATTCTTTTATTCAATAATCAAAGATTGAAGCTTACAACCTTTGTAGGCCAATGCTCTATGAACCTGGTCCAGGCTCCTCTTGACAATGCTCCAAGTGCACCTTCCAAAAGCCTCTTCTCACAATATATTGATCACCTCAAGGGAAGAGAATGGATTTTATGGGGAAAAGGGCTAGAGAGGGAATGTTGAGGCAATAACTCACAAAAGGCTGCAAATACTCGGGCAAGGAAGGAAAGGGAAATTGGGAATATTTTCACCATTTTAATGCTTGGTTGTGGAATGAGACCCCAAGAATGTTTGGTTGTGGAATGAGACACTTGCGACACTTTCAAACTGAGGAATTTTGATGTGTAACAGATTGCCCCCAAAGTGTGAATTCAAAAAAGGAATGTTGATGGCCGAAACACTTTGTATATTGTTCGAAACAAGGGTACGGAGTTGGAGAACCTAGTAGAAGCTACAAACAACCATAAAATAATGTTAATATGTGTTCCATCCCTGAGGTGGGCATACCTATGCTCAGAATACAAATGACTCAAATCATGGACCAATAAATGCACTGAGGATCCATGATGATATTGACTAAGGATATGGGCACCAAAGATACAATGTGGATACATCCCTCTATGACCTGACTTAATTGTAGCCACAAAAGAATACACAATGGAGCTACGATGTGATAATAACATAGCTACAAACCAATAAAAAGTGGATCTATGTTAAAACATGTATATAAGTCGAATAATTTCCATTGCAACCGGGGTAAAGTGTATATATATATGAATACTCAACCCAGGGTCTTTGTCCCGATCTTATAACAATACGATTCTATCCATGTGAATAGGTGATTTGATGTTGAACATGACATAAACCACTTGACTACCGATCATTGAGGTATACTGTTAAAAAGTGCCAGATAAATCACCATTGATGTCGATGATTCTCAAGGTACTTTTAAAGTACAATCCAACAAATGTGAATTATGAGTTGAAGTCGAACACTCCTAGAATCAGTCCGTTAGGGGTCATTGATGCATACCCATTGTCGAATGTGAGGAGGCTTGGCATTGAGGAATGAAGGTCCTAAGGTATTGATGTGTTCCTAAGTATATTTTCTGGATAATTTGTTGAAGTTGACATGAAAAGAAGCGTTGAAGGAGGGAATTGATGTATCCCTCATCAATCTACAATAAAATCATCATAGGAAAGTGATAAGATATAGTAGATGAAAATGGATTGACATGGGTATGGGAACTGGTAACATTATATATGGATGACTTTTGAGGTGAAGACTTCCCTTGAAGACTAAGGCACGAAACAAGACTTGGGAGCACAGAATCAGAGTGGACCAAAATATAATGCAACAAGTTCTTGGGGCATTCTTTGGATGGGACAAAGGAGTAGAAATACTCATAGCATTGGTTTAGTGAGGAGGATAATGGATTATCCAAGTGTATGGTGAGATGAAAAAAAGTGTCATGTTCAAGAGCGACTATAAGATTTTCCTTAAAATATCTCAAGAAACTTGAACCACTTCCTTTAATTTTCACCCCATCCAGATAGATGAGTGCCTCTTTTTAGTTTAACGAGCTAGAGGAGGGTAAAACATGATCAATATAACTCACCTTCGGTAAGTTCATGTTCCTTTATTTAATAAATTGGAATAAGTAAGGGTTCGTCCCCAGATAGGCCCTTCAATGTGTAGTTTTGTGAGTCCAAAGAAGGAAAACTCAATTTTTTTTCATGTTTAGGGAGTTTGAAAATAACTTAAAGAAAAATCTGAGGTTGTCCTTTTCTGTGATTTTATTCTCTGAGGTCTGAAAAAGTATAAAATGATACGATGGAGAAATCTTCTAGACATGATTGACTAGAGTGTTCCTTTTTCATAGTTAGTCTGTTGGGATCGAAAAAGGGGTAATCTACCGCCCAACAAGTGACTCTTCATATGTTAATGAGTTCCAGGTATGATGAAGTTTTCTCAATAGCATCATAAGATCATAAAAAGTTCTCTTCTCTATAATTTCCTGCATAATCATGTTATTCTGGGAAAAATATGTCAACTCTGAAAAATCGAGAATAATTTAGGAAAAAATAAAAAAGAAATATTATTAAGATGAAAAGAAGGGTGTAAATAACTCTATTTGGAAATATTGAAAAGTCAATTAGGGCACAAACAAGTCATTTTCACCTTTCATTTTACCATTTTACCTTATTCCTTGAGTTTTTTCCCCTTTGGAGTGATTTTTACAGAGTTTATAGTGGGAGATACGGGCGACCATTCACAATTCTGTCAAGACCAGGTTGGTACTTTGACCCTTCTCATTCATTTAGATGCTTTTTTTGTTCACTTTCAATCTGTATTTCATGATTTTGGGCTCCTTAGAAATCCCTAGAGCATCAAATAGGACCAACTCTCTTTTAAGAAATCAAGGGAGGCATGTTTTAATATTTCAACGCCCTGGTATGCCTTCTAGGAGAGAACTAGTGCTCTGTGTTTTCTTTCCACGGAACATTGGGCGCAAAATTTGAATTGTTTTTTAGTTTTTAAGCTATGGAAAACAATTTCCTTTTTTGAAACTGGGCTAATGTTATTTTTTTTTAAAATTTGCAAGTTTGCATTAGCCAATATGATTGAATGGAAGGAAAGAGAACATGAATTCGATGATATGGCCGCCTTAAAAGACCCTCAAGTGATGGAATCTCTATGAAAATGTGGTTTAATGAAATACTTCAAGATACAAAATATGAGAAAATAAGTCCTTTTTCTCAAGTATCTGGTTGGATTATGGGATAGCAATGAAAAATCACTCTAGATATGACCTCATATGCTTGAGACTGACATTGAAGATGTGTATTTATTGACGAGGCTCTCAAATATGGGAGAACCCATCCTTTTTTTTGGACATCGGTCTACTCCATTACCAACAAAGGCATATGTTGCGTAATATTGTGTGTCGGGATCATGCTTAGTAGGGGGAAGAATCGTCATCAACGATGTGATGGAACTATCTCTATTATTTATTCTCTTTTCTATCAATAAATTGGTGGGAAGCCAATGCCCATATTGCTTCCAAATCTCATATTTCATATACTATTCACTACTTGGAGCCCAGGATTTTAACTGGAGTGCAGGGTTCTAGAGAAACATCAAAGAGAAAATATCTAGGTGTAGAATAGGTAAACATAGGTAATTTGGATATAGATATTTCTTGGTTTCATTATTTCTAGAGTGAATACCATAGATGCAACCACATATTGCATTGATAGCATGCTCCACATCCAAGCCATTTATGGAGTAGTGGACGAGTCTTTCACCTCCGTTAGGGAATGAACCCTCAACCTTGCACTTTACCTTTGAATTCTCCGCATGGTGGAGAAGGAATATTGTGGATATAGAGAATTTTACTTATGTTGATGTTGAATTTAGGGGAAATGTGTATTTAGTGCTCCCTAAAGAGGCACAATGGAATGCATCAGGTAAAATACGAAAGATCATGAACTTGCAACAATGTTTTTTGTTTTTATATGTATATATGAATTTTTTTGTTGTACAATAAGGGATACAAATCATTTTTTTTCATCATGCAGACATAGGCACGTCACATCCGATAGGTATGCCAGCACTAGGAGATTGTGGTGATGTTTAGGAAGTAGCAGAGGTTTGTGTCAGAGTAAGAGGACTTCGTGAGGTGGTGAGGAACCTTCGTGGGTTGACCATGGCTATTCCTTCCATGAGGATATGAGATGTACCCTTACATCTTCAAAGATATATAGTCAGAGTGTCTTAAGGTCTTAGTCATCTGCCATGATGAGTGACTAGAGCAGTTGTGTGCTATGATGAGCATAATGTAGTGCAATAAGATGAGTAGAGTCTCTTGACACATTAGTCTTTTATGATGATGTCATGGGCATAATGGCCCACTATTTTACCCTGCTATGTACCTTTTGGATGATGTATTTTGACACACTTTTTCTATTTTATATACATGCATAGATATATGAGTTTTGCAGTGGCTACTTACCTTACCTGCACCAAGTTTGTCATGATATTGGTCATAGACTAGGATCAGATATCCTTCTGCAAAAGCGTGAGGTTGAACAGACTTATCATATTGAGTCTTGATGCATTTTTGATATGTCTCTTTGATGAGAAAAACATCACGACGGGTTTCATCCAACTTCATTAGATATAAAATCGTTCTTCTTTGATAGAAGTATGGGGTAGGATTTATATGTTTAATTTCAGGGATGGAATCTCGCATTCAATAGGAAACACTACTTCCAACCCATATACCAACTGAAAGGGTGTAAATCCCGTGGCAGTTTTAATTGAATTTCGATAAGACCAGAGTGAAAAGAAGAGCTCCAAATTCCAAGAGGTTTTTTTCACTCCCACCATGCATTGAAGCATGGTGTTAAGGACTTTGTTGATGGATTAAACTTGTCCATTTTCCTGAGGATAGAAAGGGGATGAATTTTCATGATGAAAACCTAACTTGGTGCATACTTTGCCCATCATCTGGTTTTGTAAATGGGATCCATGATCAGATACAATATCTTGTGGTGCTATGAAGTGAGCGATGATGTGATTGAACATGAAAAGTGTTGTAGTTCGGCCATAATTAGGAAATGTAGGCATAGCCTTTGCCCATTTAGTGAAATAATCAATTGCGATGATAATATAATTGTGCCCGTGACAGAGGTAGGATTACATTGCATGAAATCGATACCCCATTTTACGAAGGGGATGATGGAAACAATTAGATGGAGTGGAGCTAGGTGGGTACATTATTTCTTATGAAATATTTGACAGTGTGGGAAGTTTTTAATGGCCTTAATGCAATCTTTGAATATGAAAGGACAAAAATAACCGACATGTAATGGTTTTTGGGTTGTAGCCATCCTAGAAAGATGACCACCACAAGCTCCAAGGTGGTAGTCATTTAAAACTCATTCAACCTCTTCATGGGTTAAGCAACGTCATAGAACATTATCGATATTGTGGCGATACAAAGTGTCTCCAATGATATTGTAGTACTTTGAATGGTGTCTAATGCAACGTCTATTGTCATGTTAAATTCTTTGTTGGAAGCGTTGGGTTTGGAGATACAGAAGAATGTATCCATACCATGGATCAGACATACTAATGAGAAACATTGATTCATAGAGAAGGGAATCACTAGGCTCAATATTTTCATCATTATGGGGAAGATCACAAATTAATTTCGCAAAAAACAACAATTTCTTATCTTTGGTTTTGGAAAACTCAAGATCAAATTCTAGGAGAATGACGATCCATTTGGAATATTTATCCAAAGTACTTGACGATTCAAGATGTGATACATGGCATTTGAGTAAAAAATGATCATGGTAGTGCGAAGAAAAATATAGTGGTGAAATCTTTGGACAAAAATGACTGCCGCCAAAGCCAACTTTTCAACATGTGAATAAAAAAGTTTAGGACCTGAAAGGATTTCACTTAAATAGTATATCACATGTTCAATGCCATCATCATCATCTTGTACTAACACCATGGATATAGTGGAAGCAGAGGTAGCCAAATAAAGTATGTAATCTTTCACATAGTTGGGGGGATGTAATAGCAGTGTATTTGTTAATGCATTCTTGAGATCATCAAATGAGAATTGAGCAGTTGCATCCCAGATAAAAGGTGCATCTTTCTACAACAATCTCATGAATGCTTTAGTAATTTCGAAATAATTGCATATGAAACGACAAAGAATGTTTGATTTCCCTTGCAAACTTTGTAGTTGGGTAAGATTGTTGGGAGGAGGTAAAGAGAGAATAGATTTTAATTTTAAAAGATCCACCCTAATCCCATCTTTGAACACTACGAAGCCAAGGAGTATCTCTGATTCAACAGTGAAAATTCATTTATGGGGGTTCAATTGTATGTCGTAATACCTACATTTAATAAATATTTCCCTTATATGACCAATATGATCATGTCGATGAGTCGAGTGAGCTAAAAAGTCATCGAGATAAGGTTCAACAATATGTTTTATGTCATGGAAAGCATACAACATATCCCTCTGAAACATGGCCCCAACAGTTTTAAGGCCAAAAGGTAATTTCTGATAGGAGAAATTTCACCATGGGAGATGAAGGTTGATTTTTTTTGATCAACGAGTAGAATATCGATCTAGTTATAGCTAGAAAATCCATCCATAAAAGAGAAAATGACACTTCCAATGAAATTATCAATAATTTGGTCGATAAAGGGCATAGGGTAATTGTCCTTTGGACAAGCCTTATTTAGATCCCTATAATTGACACAAACATGGATTTTCCCTTGTTTCTTGGTGACCAGAATGATGTTGGAAACCCATTCGATCATAGGTACAAGATAAATAAAACCATACTTTAGTAAATTTTCTACTTTGGCCTTGATTGCCACAGTTTTCTTGGGATGAGCTGGGTGAAGTTTCTCTCTTACAGGTTTAACTTTTGGGTAATTTTTTATTTCATTCACAATGATCGAAGGATCAGTCCCTGCCATTTCTTCATAGCTCCAAGTGAAGATGTCGCAAAATTATTTTAACAAGGTGATGTAAGTTTCAATCTCTTCAATTTAAAAATTGGCACCTAGTTGCATGTTTTCCACAATACCTTCTTTTGTGGATATGTCAGCATTGATTTTTTGAGATATGTTTCCCAAATTTCCTTCAGAGATTGTATCTTGAGTGAGTATCAGATATTTTGGAGTGTCAATGATATCGATGGGTAATATAGATGAAATATCTTTCTCAATCTCTTCCAAACTGTAAAGAAAGGATGAACAGTGGTGGTTTTCATCCCATGGTGCCTCCTCGATACTAAGCAGTTCCATAATGGATTCATCATATGAAAAAATCCATAGGATGCAATCAAAAGTGGAGGAGAGGGAATCTAACCAATATGGTAGTGAATAGGAATTATATGCTATTATATGTTGGTATTTAGGTGAATGAGAGACATATTGAATAGCTTCATACTCGACCTCTGCAGGACTAAGTGGCATAGAGATTAGTAAATCAAATTCTAAGGGACTAGGTATGATCCATGGATCAGATGATTCGAGGGTCTAATTTACCATAGTCGAAATCATATTAACCATTGTGATATGTTTCATGGTTGGAGGAAGAGGTGTTGGGAAAGTGACCATGAGCGAAGAATATTTTAGTATACCTACCCCTACACTTTCATAAGTAATTTTTGAATACCCCAAGAATGGAATATTGTTGGTTGTTTGATTGAAAGCATCAGATTTGCAGTAATCTAACTAATCGATGGTCACTATTTTTCCTTGATGAGGAAATTGGGCACATCGAAAGACTGATGAAGTGACAACAGTCATATCATAGAACCAAATTCTTCCTAACAACAAGTTATAATTGAGGGGAGTGTCGACTACTTCTACATCGAAGGAAATAGTTTCCCCCCCTACTTGAATGGATATAGATGTTAACAATTCATGAGTTCGAAAACCTCTTCCATAAAATGATTTTAACACGATGGGAGATTGATTAATAATAGGTGATTTAAGTCCTTTCCATCAAGATAAGGACATGACACATGTTGATGCTCCCTCATCTAAGATCATGCGATGATTATGTTGATTGTGGACAACGACATAAAATTGGAAAACAAGTTGGTGAGAGAGTTGTGATTTAAAATTATCTAGATTGAATGTGATATTATTTGATGACTCATGATCTATGGCTCTGATGTATTCCAAGAGAGTCCTACATTGTCTAGGGTAGTGTTGTAGAACTTCGAGAGATGACATGGCACAAGGTGCTTGGGCCAAATATTCAACAATGTTGTAGTTTTGGGTAGCACGAGAGTTAGGATTAAAATTTGACTTTCTGATTGTGCTCTTGGGTGGACGTAAGATAGAGAAAAAATTTGGTTTCTCAATCTGGAGAGGTCTAGATGGAGGGGTAACTTAAGTGGAAGGTGGATCAGTTACAATTCTATTAGTTACACTTTCCTTACCGGGTTTAAATTGTTGTGTGTCATATGTCATAGTGCAAGTGGTTAAATCTACACCATTAAACATATAATTGTGTGTTCTTGATGAAGCATCCTTGTTAGGAGGATGAACTAGGTTGCCTCCTTGCGAAGGTGCAAGATTTTTTCCAACCAGTGACTATTGTTGTGGAAAAGGATGTGTCAAGACAACGGGTTGAGAATTTCCTTCGAATAATTTAGAAACTTCTTCTTGGTGGACACAGTCTCGTGTGTAATGATCTTCAACACATATGAGACATGGAAATTTCGATTTGTGTTGTGGTTTATTTTTAGTAGAAGGTGGTTATGGTTGTGTTTTTCTATTTTCAGTTTGATTATTATTTTTCTTTGGTTTATTCTTATTTTTCTTTCCCCCCCCCTGATTGTGGTGGTGAACATATTGGATTGCATTCACTTCAGATACTTTAGTAGGGGTGGAGTTTGATGAGAGTGGATTCTATACTATCATTGAGGCATTTAATTGAATGATTGGTTGTGTCATTCGATTGTGAACCATACTGGTTTTGGTGGAACCGATAACACCATTTGAATGAGTGATGGAGGATGGTTTTGATGGATTAGTTGATGTGTGAGGAACATTTGGGATAAATTCATACAAATTACTAGATTGGGAATAGAGAAGATCCAAATAATGGGCATGAGTGATGGCTTCCTATTTTGTGACTACATCACCCATGGCTACATCATGAGAAATATGACGTAATAGATATTTTGTGAACCATTCAACCGACAACTAGTCGGGAATGGTTGTTTTGACCAACCGTCATCATCATCTCCATTCATGAATATGATCAGAAATATGTACAGAGTTAGTATAACAAAGGGAGGTTAAGAGTTCCATTCCAATTTCGTATCTTATGGGTAATTGGAAATGGGTGAGGAAATCCATGGAAATTGTATTGAAATCTTGAAAATTTATTTGTTATAACTTAATGTACCATTTATCCGCTGAACTCGTAAGTGTACACCGAAAAATATGAAAATAGATAGAGTCATCAATCAATGAGTTTGATGAAAAACACAAATTAAACGTCATGATGTGGTTATAATGTTCTTCTTCATGTTTACCGTCAAATTTTGGAATATCAGAAGGTAATTTGGTTGGAATGACTTGAAAAAAAGGGGAGTGTAATATGGGATTGTTTGTTAATATCGACAGATATGATAGATCTAAATTAGATAAGAAAGGTAACTTTCTATTTCTTTGAGGATGATACTAGTGTGGCATAGGAACACTATTAGGAATGTAAAATGATTGTGGTGGATAGTTCTATCCAACAGGTCCTTCAATATGTTGCTATTGTGTATTTTGAAAAACAAAAGTGGGATTCATTTTTGAGGATTTTGCATAAAATGGGAAGGAAAACCCATTTGTCCCTAGGGAGGATAACTAGTGTAACCTAGGGGAGGATATCTAGCTTGACCTTGAGGTGGGTAACCAGGTTTCTCCTAAGGAGGGTAGCCAGGTTTACCCTGAGGAGGGTAAGTGACTTTCCCCTGGGGAGGAAAGGATGATTGGCCTTGAGGATCGCAAGTGGGATTTAGGACACCTGGGAAGGGTTGTCCAAAATATAGTTTATAAATATTGGGATTGGAATATCCTCTCTGATATGGTTGATTAAAAGTTCCTTCCTAGGGTGGTCCCTAGGAGTGTTTCAGGTTCCTGAAAAAATAAGTTTTAAATTGTCCTCCTATCATAGGTTGGGTAACAACTAGGATTTGTTCGGTGAATGGGATTTTCCCCCCAATTGATATTTGTCTACTGAAGGAAGGTTTCGCCCCATTCAGGATCTGTCCACTGAGTGAGGGTTCCCCCTTGGTCGATATTTGGCTACTCATAGAGGATTTCCCCCCAATAGGGACTTGTCCTATAGTTAATTTTTGTTGTATGACATGGGTTTTCATTATTTTATGTGAAGGTGTCCCAACAGGATTTTGTGGTGTGTATGAGGCTGTTCCTTGAACAGGGATGGTAGGTTTAATTTTCATGGTACTTTTCAAATGACTAGGTACTACAAAACCTGTTTCACTTGCTAGTTGTCCTAAGGTGGTAATCGTATTGAATTTTTGTCTGATAGAATGGTCAACGGACTGAATCAATGGTATTGAACCCACGCTAGTGGTGACATATGTATGTGGAGGGTTAAAGAGTGGTCGAATAAAATTAAAATTTTCATAAAGATCACGACCCAATGGAGTTATCTATATAGGAAAAACATGATTTTGTTGTGGATATACCATTTCAGTAGAGCGAAAAAGGGTAGTATATTATTCATTGAAATTGGGTTCTTCAGGTTCCATATCACGTTCTTTGTATGGCCTTTATGGCAGCCTAGGATAGTATTTAACAATGATATTTCCTGAGGAGTCTACTTAGAGAAGGAGTGGATCATGAGAGTTTTTCAAAGTTGGGTTTGTAGGAGGGGTAGGACCTTCCTGGACTACTACTAAATATCCCTCGGGATTTTCGATCAAAGAAGTAGAAACACTCCCAGTTTCTGAAGAGTTTTCAACCTCTTCACGGTAAGTGTCTTTAGGTGAGTTAAGAGGTATGGTTTCATAGCCTTCTGGTGGAAACGCTTGCATCATACATGATCTATGAAGACCTTTATCATCCATAATACCAATTTTAAGGATGACTAAAGTAAACAAACAACATTCTTTAAAAAATCTAGAAAACGAACAACCAAAACAGTCACACTTCTCTCAATGAATGCACTAGTTGGTGATGAAATCCAACATTGCATGAATGCACTAATTGGTGATGAACACACTTGGTGATAAATGGTTTAGGATTGAGTGGGTGGATTAGTTACGTTGGCAACCTGCTTAATAGACTTACGCCTTCGTGCAAGTTCTTGCATAGTTTTACCCATGGGTTACCCTCCAAGGAGCCCGAGTGAGTTTGAACAACGTTTGATCCAAGTACACTGAAGATTTCCCTTCATTGTCACCTCGTGTAAGGACCATAAATATTATGGCCACTAAGGATACCAACTTGGAGTCATCCTTTGGGTGGGTACAATTGAGAGTCGGGTATGAACGTATGGGTAGGATATCAAGTTCGAAATTCTTCAAGAGAACTGAGGATAAATGGATCGTTAAACTCCAATGGACCATAAACAAATTCAAAACTCATGAAGCTCTGATACCAAATGAAAACAGTTGATTCTCAAGAAGAACCCCAATATACGATCATTCCACTACGATTGGTTAAGCCTCAGAGAGATAATCTCCATTTCTCTCCCGTACTCGACCTCGTTTTTAACCCATGTGTGAGAGGAGGATCCCGACTATGTTTATACAAAGGTTGGATTTTCTCTCCCTATCACAAGATTCTGAGTTTGTCTTGAATGCTTTAGAGAGTTAGTCTCGTAGCCTATTCCAAATATCTAGTCCTATTCTATTAATGGTGTAAAGATCTAAAAAATAAAAGTTTCTAGTTCAATTTTAATTAGATCTTATTTTGGTGGTTGTTTGTTTTGCAAGGGTGAATGATAGTGAAATTGATGATGTTTGAGACTTGAATCTACAAGAAGGTAAAAATAATGATATGAAAATTTTATTTTCAATGAACTTCTAGTTACGGGAAGGAGAAGAGTTTATTTTATTTACGTCACTAACAAACACTCAAAAATGAAAAATTTTACTCTATTTGGTTCCCAAACAGGAATTCATACAGCGGCCAAATTATCACAAAAACTTATTAATATCCAAAACCAATGCATACAAATACTTCTCTGTTTGATTGTGAATGAAAACTATGATATTTGTCTAATGCTTCATTCTTTCACTAATAATGAAAAAATTAACTATGGTGATCGAAAATAGTATGAAGCAAAAGATCAAACAAACAAACATAATCTCAACAATAAAAAAGAGACCTAAAGAAGAACAAACATCAAAATGTTCAATCAAAGATTCAAAAACACTAAGAAATAAAAAATTCATACTTAATAGTCTTCAAGAATTGAGTAAGAGATCAAAGAAAAATAAATCAATAAGCCTGTGATCAATAATATTTCTTGTCAATTCCACTAAGAAATCAGATAATTGAGAAGAGTGGAAAAATTAAAACAAATATAAGAGAGAAAAGGCCAATTTTGCATTCAAGAAAGACAACACAAACTCAATAAAGACTAAAAATAAGGAACAAAAACAAGTTTCTAATCAAACAAGAGCCAAGATCAGACAAAAGAAGTGTTGAGTTAGAGAAGGAGATCCAAAGACTAGACCCAACAAGAAAGAAACCCTGGAAATTTTCAAAATGAGGAGATCAAAAATCTGGTAACCAAGACACCAGAGTGCTACAATGCTCCCTAGAAGGATCTGGGGGAGCGTTGATCAAGAAACAATACTCTGGATTGAACTGTAGGGGAGTGCTAGTTCTAAGGAAGGTTTGAAAAAATCTCAAAAATATCAGTAACTCAGGAAATTTCAGTAAGAGGCTATGTGAGACAACTAGCAAAGACAAAGGATATGAAAACTTCAGATCAAATGAACAAGTAGGATCTAAGGATAGGTAAAAGTCTCGGATGAGCCAAGTGATGAAAAAATGAAAGTTCCTCCCTATTGGAGTCTCCAATTTATGTTACTGAAATATTCCCCTGCAAACAAGTGAACTTTCTCTTGGATTATAGACCCCTCTACCAAGACATAAAATTACATTTGGACACTACCATTCATATAGATTCATTTTATCCATCGAAAAATAAAGAAGTATGATGTACCTCATTTGCAACATTTGTCCATGATTCTCCAATCCGCAAGATCCAAATAATACTTGCAATGGAAAACAAGAAACAAACGATTATCTACTACTCTAATGGATTAGACAAAATCAATCGATCTATGAAGATTAAGAAAGACAAGAACATGTAAAAACATAATTTAAGGAAATAGGCTGAGTATATTAATGATAACTTTAAAAGGAAACTTAGAACTTTCAGATGATATTGCAACAGACTCTCCAAGTCATCCTCGTCCAACCCTTGCTCGAAATATCCACAATCAAAATAACAATGCTTTGCTGATTTATTCTCCTTTTCACCATGGGAATGCCTCCATTTATAGGCTTTGAGAGGCTCAACTACCTTGGGTATATTTGGAATTAGTTGAGGATATGGCTCCAATAGTTGTGATATCTTCCTTAGATGCAACCCTAGAGTTAGATTCATAAATGCAACAATTGACAAGGAAGACTTAGCACATATCCAATAGATTAATATCCAATTATTTCAAGCAATTTATGAGCATGCTATACTACTATTAGAGAAATTTATGCAACAAATTAGAGTATGTTAAAATTTTCAACAAAAGAAATCTTATTAGTCAATTAACTTAAGTTAGGGTTCGTAGAGTATGTAGGAAGTTTGAGAGAATTGAAATGAAGTGTTTGTTTATCACTTTCACCATAATAGAGCTTAAATATTAGTTCCTTTGAGGGTTATGGAGTCTTTATAACAAAAATGAAATAACTTTTGGAGATGAATCTTAGAAAAGACTAAGAGGTAGGGATTAAAATCTAAGGTGCTATCAGATTAGGGCCTTAGGGTTTAAACCTTGAGGAGAAGGATTTCTAGAGTGCAAGAACTTTTGGGCTCTAGCAACCTTTTCTCCCTTCTTAGGTACTTCAACTAGATCGCAATCAATAATCAAGGGTCAAAATCCTAAAGTGATAGCACTTTAGGGATTTAGGAATATAAACCTAGCTAGTAATTCTTCACAAATTTTGGATAAGATTAACCTTGTGAGAGGAGGAATCACTTATGATCCTCTCTTAGGGTTTTACCAAACAATATTTATAGCATGAACTTGTAGATTTTCCCATAAAATATTAATATCGGGAAACAATATTGCAAAAAATAACTTAATTCACCAAGATACCAAAATATTAAACCCTAATTGCAGTAATACCATCCAAAAGTAAGTAAATAAGATCCATCACTTGAACAACCAATATTACCACACTAGTGTAGAAGAGAGAGATAACCCAAGAGGGAAGAAATTTCAGACTTAGTCTCTCACAAAGGTGAGAAAATGTGACGATAAAATGAAATAAGGTGATTTATTTATATTGAGGTACCTTGACCTATTTGTCCACATAAATTGTCAATGATAAAATATAAGATGATCAACCCATTTAATTTTCCCTTACATTAAGAAAAAATATTTTTTTACATGAAATAAAACCCTAGAAGGGTGATGTCATGCCCTAGAATGGTGACGTAGGCTCCCTGTATGAAACAAAAAGAATGAGGATGGAGACGTTGGGATTCCAAAGGCCATGTGTCATTCTCCCATGTTCCAAAGTGTCATGCTATTGGCCTCCTCCTGTCAAGCCACCTTCAGAACCATCTCATCTATCAAACCGTAGCCATTCAAGGTGATGTCAAGTGATAAGAAGTGATGTCCTAGGCCTCCAAATTCCAACGTCCAAGTAGATAAGGGTGAAACCTCATCCTATAGTGATGCTGAGGATACTCCAAAGGAAAAATCCTCTATTATCTAGGTTCAATACTCAACATCCATGGTCTTCCACATGCAGGGTCCAACATCTATCCCATGGGAAAAGTCCTACAAAGACAAACAAGTACACCCTCCAAGTGTCCACAATTCAGATGAATCATGCCAAGTAAGACACATTTAATAAAATAAATACCCAAACATGTGCATAAAATCCCCTCTTTTCAAATTAAACAAATGCTCAAAGACCTTATAAGTTTTTCCAAATTTAGGTGTGGGAGGGGTGTCATGGTTCCCTATTGGGTAAGCCAATCCCCAAGTTAAGGAATTTTTCTAAAGAAGACCCTATCTATATCATGTGATGAGTATGAGGTGATTTGGGGAACAATTTTCGGCATGGGGTTATTGACATATCAAGGGTTCATATTGTCTCATTTATGGGTGCCTTTGTGGAGGGTGTGTTGCATAATTTGTTTGCAATGTAACATTTTTCCAATCCATTGCCTTTAATTTATTATGGTCTGAACATTGAGTGCTATGTGCAATGTAAATTAAATAGCACCGCAATGACACTTGAATTTAAGAAAACATTTAGTGCCATATGCACTGAAAATTAAAAGACACCGCAAATGCATTCACCCAAAAAGCAAGACATTTATTAATTATGTGTTTTTTTTTTAAAGGTCATTAATTTTTTATGGATAAGTGTTTCATTGATCTCATGAAGTTAGGGAAAGCGTATATAAGGATAATTTATGGATTTTAACTTTTTCTAGCTACAACACCTCTAGGCCTTCAGTCCCATCCCATGAAATGAGGTACAAGCCCTTCTTGGGGTCAATGATCCCAACAACCCAAACCATGATGAGACAGAAGGGAAGAGGTGTGGAAAGTGGTAAGTATGAGTGGGATTGGTAAATTGACCCTTTAAGGAGACCCCCCAATAGTAACCATTTTCCTGAGGGTGACCCACTTACTAGGAAACCATGTCAACCACCAAGGTGAAATTGAGAAAAATGTATAATTTCCAAAAAAACGTTTTTATAATTAAGAAAGGAATATTTGCAACACATTCAAATGATTCAAATATTAAAGTGGCACTTACCACGAGAATGGACTTGTTGCCTCATGAAGAAAGACCTGTTGTCTTCTGGGAGCGAAGCTAATGTAGTGGATGCTTCTCTACTGCCAATGATGATGATGGTGAACTGTGGTGGAGGAGTGGGGCTATGTTGGCTTTGATATCCATTTGTCTCTTAGCACTCCATGTCTTCTACCTATGGGCCTCGAGACATCATATTGTTAGTTACCCCTAGGCTGGGGGTAACATCTAGATCCTACATGGGGACATGTGCTTACCATAGAGCACATGGAAACCTCATCATCTCCATGTATGACCTGTGTCTGCACAACTCAAGAAAACTATTGTGATCAAAGGGGTGGTGTAACTCATATGGAAAAAATGACAACTATGAAAAAATAGAGTAAAACTTAAAAAGAAAAAAAATTCAGATATTTTTCTTCTAACATATCAATGCAAATCATATGAATGTAAGATAAAAATATGTAAGGATGCAAAAAAGAAAATAATGTAAATTAGAAATATGTATGCAAGTCAAAGAAAAATGAAAACTATACTAGAATGACATGCAATATGCAACATATATGTAATGGAGGATGGAAATGTGTACCCTGACCTACCTACCCTAATCTATGCTACCTCAATAAGTTAAGTCTCTTCCCGATGATGGGGTCTGAGAAGGTGTCCACTAATAGATAGTGGGTGTCCACTTCCTTCTATTGTGGATATATAGTAGGAATCATTGATAGACTTACCTTCAATTCTAATTTTTTGTGGGTGTTGAGTTGGCCCTTCTTTATATCTGACACCAAGACCAAATATCCTTGTTCATAATTCCCTTTTTGAGATCAATTGATTCTTATAGTACCCTGGTGTATTTCTTCGAGGGATGGATGTGGGAATCTATTGCAAGAATATCTTCTTGGCTTGGCCTAATCAACAACTCCTCATCATCTCTTTTCAATACTTTGACGAAGCCAACTTCTTTGTCTTTGTACTTGTCTAGTTGTTGTTGATAATCTTCCCTTCTAGGCCATATTATATCACCAATATCATCTTTTTGTGTGAAAATAATATCATCCTAGTATTTGGAAATGTTAGGGCCATAGTGAGGGTACTCACCCCCTTTTGGTTCTTTATATCATTCCATAACAAGGGGATAAGACTCTACCAAGGAAATATTCCTTATATTTGTTTCATGCAAATGCAACTTCTCCTCACTAGATTGTCTGAAAACTTTGTTAGGACCAAGTTCAATACCCTTGTGTTTTTCGAGTGGACCTTGGTAGTCACTTCCCTTGGGTCATATTACTTCATCAATGCTATGTTCTTATGTAAAGGGAAGGGTGGCCTAATATTTAGGGAAAGAAGAGTATATGAAGTTTCAATCACTTTGTATATCTTCGTAATCATGTCTTTCAATGCTTTCTTTCATTTTTGTCTTATTATACAAAGTTATATGACCTTGAGACCCATTGGGATGGTTATATAAGACAATTCTATCTGTAGTATTCCACCTAAATTGGTGGCCCATTTTATAGATAATAACATTTATTAAGTTTCAGGTACATCAATGACAACAATATCCATTATGATGGGAAAAATAGTATAGTCATCAATACGGACTTCAAGTCCTTCAATTAAACCACAGACCTCAATACCTCTTGACTCAAATCCACAAACATTCAGATAAGGACTTGTGATCTCCAACCCTAATTTGTTCATGACCTTCAGAATCATCGTATTGACAAATGCCCCAGAGTCAAACATGCAATTGTGAAGTAATAAATCATTTATTTCCAAAGAGACAAAAAACGGTGCTTATTCCTCCTTAGTTTTCTCAAAATGACTAGCTTGTAATGGTATGGGAGATTCTTCAAGCATCCCATGGTAATTCAAGAAACTTGTTGTCTTCTCAAAATAATGGATCTCCAACATCCCATGAATCTTCTTCAGCCTTTGCAAGATATCAACGATATTAATGCTTAGGTATGTCTTATCATCCTTAGGTGTTGGAGGGGATTTTGGTTTAGGAGATCTAAGTTTATTTGGAAGAGCTTGGGATGCATCCTTATTGTACACTTGAGACTCTCTAATCCTCTCCCTTGACTCCTCATTCATTCTACGACTTGATTCTTTCCCTCTTGGAGTTTCTCTTGTGTGATATTGGGACACTCTTGGGAAACATAATAAATATGGTGTCCAGGGTATCAAGAAAATTCACATGATTAGGTCCCCCATAAGTAGTTCTTGGGAATTCATGTTCTAAATGATAATATTTGCATGGTAAGCACAAGGGGCCTCTTCTTAACTTGAAAATTTTGAGGGATCCAAAGTGTTTGGAACCATTTTTTCTTTGGAGCTCAAGGTATCCATGCTTGACTAGCCCTTTGAGGATGCCCTTTAAAAGGAGGCTTTGGGGCTTGTAGTAGTGATCTTTCCAAATTAGTGATTTTATTCATCACCAAGGTTTGATTCCTGGGGAGGTCATTCATGTTATCTTCACATTGAGCCCATGGAGTGCTAGTATCTTGAGTGGGCCCAACATTATGTATTTTTTTTGGTTTAGTATCATCCTTGGCTCTCGGGGCATAGTGAGGTTCTTCTTTGCATGATGGAATATTAGCCTCAATTTTGGCATCCATTCCTTGTGATTCTTGAATGGTTGTAACACCCTTATCCTTGAGTAAATATTTAAAGTGCACTAAGAAATATTTGAGATTGAGGAAGAGAAGGTAATCCTACCTAGGGTGATGGTTGCTAGGTATTTGTTGAAACAAATTTTCAAATTTGGCATTAAATTATCTAACAATTACATTTATTTGATTTCTTGATTTTGGTAAGTCGATTCAACAACATGCTTGTATCCTCTTTATTAATCCACTTATTAAGAAAGGTTTCCTTGAGTTGATCCATATCATTGATGCTCTTATTAAGGAGACTATCATACCATCTCCTAGCAACATCGGCAAGAATGGCCAAGAAAAGTTTCATTAATAGATATTCGATGTCATCACTCATAGGATTAAGTTGAAAGAAAGCCCAAAAATTACTCATATGTTTTTCAACAGTGGTGACATCATTACCGAGAAACTTTGGAAACCATTTTTCATAATTTGGAGGAATTTTTCAAGGGTATCCTAGGATAGTTGACATATCCAAGGGCTTGAAGAGTTTGGATGCCCATTTATTTTGATCCATTCTACGCAAATAAAGGTTTCCATCAAACAAGGACTTCACTACAGGTGAATTGTGGGGAACCCTTCTCTTGCAGGTATTAGGAGGTTTATAATTCCTTCTCAGAATTTGTGGAGTTTCCAGATTATCAACCCTATATCATCAAAGGAAGGTGAGGACTCACCCTCAATGGATTTGCCAAGAAAACTTTGAGAAATAAGGGATTTATGGAAAGTATACCAAAAGTTATGTCATTGAGGAGAATTACTCAATCCTCCCTGACATTGGCGCCAAAATGTTATCACATGATTTTTAGTTGTATAAATCCCCAATGCAAGTCACTAAATATATGTAACTATAGGAAATCATACCGCTATCACATTAGTATGAAATCCCCTCATTTTAGTGATGGAGGAGGTCCACCACAGGGGAGGCTTCCCAGGTGACCTCAAGGGATCAAAGTAGCAATATTTTTAGCAAAGCCTACCAACCCCTCTCTTGATAACCTAAGTCAAGGTATAGGTAAAAGAGAACTAAGAGGTATATAAGTGTTTGATTACCTACCTAGAGAAAGAACACTTATAGCATATATATAATGATTTCCAAGTACAAATAATGTTGGAAATTGTGTTGTCATTGATGTAAAATGTAGAAAGTCTTGAATGCCATTGATATCAAAATTAGGGGGAGACTGACCATTTTTCAATGATGAAGGAATAAAGATTGCGATGTCAGGTCCAAGTATATAACCTTAACCATACATGAATTTGAGGAAGAGGAAGCTTTGTGATACAAACAAAACCAAACAAAGCGAGTCGAGAAGGTTCATGCACATTTATATGTCTATGTGTGTTGATTAAATTTCGATGAGATATGTAATAGAATGTTTAAAGACCATGTTGCAGAGGGTCAAAGGAATATTTGGATAACACTGGTTAAATTACGGTGAAGGTTCTATGAATAGAGAAAGTGTGTTTCGTTTATCGTTCAACAAGATAAATGATCCAGACATGAAGATAATGAAGAAAAGGAAAAAAGATAATATCCCACATGCATAAGGTGAATAATCATCGATGAGTTTATAACAAAAGAGTGAAGGCTCTTAGTTTAGATGAAAATGGAAGAGCCATGGAGCTGTATGAAAGGCACTAACATTTAGTTCCATAATATCTATTTGTATGAACGAATGAGATTAAATATTAGATCCATATCTAATCAGATCCACGGACAGAAGAAGTCCTAAATTTGAAATAAGATGTGATCGTGAAATGATTTTGGAGTTCTCATTTTGGAGTATTTAGCTCAGGACATATTGAGACACTTTGATGAAAGAAGGTCCAAATCAACATGGAACGTTGATCTATTATAGAAATAGTGAATAAATTTGAATCATTGATTGGATGGAAAGGACTCTAAATGATTGTGAGCCATCTTAGATTCCATCTCATTGCCGCATAATCCAATACACATGGAAGGTTTCCACGTGGTGGACATGACAGACTGAAGTAAGAAAGCCATGAGATTAGCCACACATAATGCATTGTAGAGAACCACATGTGAAAGTGCCAAGTCAACATGGTGTGCAAAAAGGATATGGAAGTTGTGATGACATCAACATGAGGTTAGATGCCAAGTCAATGCCACATGTAGCAAAATGATTGATCCATGTGTCATGAAGTATAGAGTCATAGATCCCTTGAAAGGTTTGGTCAGAGAATATCTTGACCATTGGTCATAGTCTGTTAAACAAATCGAACCATCCATCGTAGTGATATGGTCGGAGTGATATAGTTCACCTTTTTATTTACACTTAGAAGTAAGAGTAATGAAGAATATTCCTTTTCGATACCTTCAAAGATTATCAATCGACATTCAAAATATTTGGAAAGTTTCATGGCTCCAATAAGAGGGGTATAAAATAACATTCCTTCTTCGATATCGTCAATCAACATTCAAAATATTGGGGAATTTGTATAGCTCCGATGAGAAGGGTATTGAAGAGTATTCCCTTCCTCGAGAAAAGTGTTATCTCGAGAGAAATAAGAAATATGGACCGTTGGTCAGTGTGTGAAAAATATGGAATCTCAATTGTAGATCAACATGGGTCCCACTTGACATTCTCATATATAGTTTGAGTGACAAGAAATAATTGTCATCCATGTTGAAGGAACGATGATATCAGAGACATCAATTTTAGACTCCAAGGATAGTTGGATCCATCATAGCACAATGAATCAAAGTGAAATACGTACTTCGACGAAAAAGGATTATCAAAGCTAATGAAAACCATTGATTTGAGTTGGGGCGATCTCCTTCATTCATAAGATAGGGTTTGGTCAGAGTGGAGTTGATGAATGGGTTTCAAAAAAGATGACTTTGACAGCCAATTATAGTCGTTGATCTAATATCAAATGGATATAGTGTAATGAATGTTCGGTACCCCGATGGTATCGAGAAATGGATCATAGATCGACAAACAATATCAAATGAGGAAATGATCGAATGGTTGTTGTGTGTCAAGATGGTGTTGAGTATTTAGGATCCTTGGTGGTCTCAATATGAAATAATAAATCAATGATTATGATCAAATGAAGGACAGGTTGGACATTGATCGAATGTTTGTTGTGCGTCAATATGGTGTTGAGTGTTTAGGCACCCTGGTGGTCCTGATATAAAATAATAAATCGATGATTGTGATTAAGAGAAGAAAATGTCGGATGGTTGATATACATTGAAGTGTTGTAGAGTGTATTGGTACCCCAATTATCTCGACGAGCATGATTATAAATCAACGAACAAGATTGAATCCAGGATGAGATTTGACAGCTTTTGAGCATCAAAATTATGCTATATGGTTTGTGAGTAGATCACGTAAAATGAAAAGGTTTAGGGATCAATTTTGAGGAAGAGGCAAAGGGACTCAAATCTGACCCCATGGATTTATTTTTGTAGACAAATACATAAGTACATGATTTGTATAAATAAAGTGCCTGAATTTGTTTTGGGTGTGTGGAAGAAATGAAGAAATAAGTGTAAGGAAAACAGAGGCTCTGAGGTATGCATGAAATCATGGAATAAATGAAGATGATATTTGTTTTGATGACACATATGATGAAGCATGTTGGAGAGGGCTTCTGAAGAAAACTACAAATTACAAAATTTTCAGGGTGGCAGGGTGGAGCAAGGAAGGGTATTGGTGTCTCCTATAGGTTGGTGCCCATTGCATGAGTTGGTTCTCAACAAGGGGATTGGTTTCCCATGCAGGTTGGTGCCTACAAAAATTATTGTAGATTGGTGTTTGATGTAAGTTGGTGCTTACAAATTTTTATAAAGAAAGTTTTTGTGGTTTTCTCCCATTTGGGGTTCCATGTTAAATATTTGTGTATTGTGAATTACAAGATTAAATGTTGGTAAATAATATATTATGATTAAAAATAAACCTTGTTAAAATAAATTAATGATTATCATGTAACACTAATTCACCCCCCTCTCACTATTCCAACAATTGGTATCAGAGAAGTTTCCTTCAAGAACATCCTAATCGTTGGAAGGTGAATCCTCACAATGGAGGAACAAGAAGGGTTCTCCACAAAAAAATCCCCAATATTTGATGGATCAAAATATGTCTTTTGGAAAATAAAATGTAGTCATTTTTTATATCACTCTGATATGATGTATGGGCTTTAGTATTAAATGGTTACAATGATTCAAACACTTCTCAATTAAGGGGTAATGTGCCACTATTTAGGGCTTAACATGCCCCTCCCCTTGAGACAATTGTTGTCCGTGATGGTTGAGTAACTCTGGATGCTTATGTATAAAAGACTCATCTTCCCAAGTGGAATCTTCAGCTGGTAGTTTCCTCCATTTAATGAGATACTATGAAATGGATCTATTCCTCAGCTAGCGAATTCTTGTTTCAGTGATGAATTTAGGCTCCAATATTATTTTTCCTTCCTTGTCAAGTTCTAGAAATATAGTTTGAACTAGGATCTTGTCACCTATAACCTTCTTTAATCATGAAACATGGAAAACATGGTGTACTCGTGAAGATGAAATAAACTCCAATTTGTATGCCATAGTACCAGTCTTTTACAACACCTTATAAGGGCCATAGTACTTTGGTGATAATTTATTATCCTTCTTGGCTTGCTTGAGGAACATCTATTTGTATGGTTTTAGTCTTAAGAACACCCAATCCACTACTTAAAAAATCCTTTCACTACGATGTTGATCTTTTTGTTGTTTAATGTGATTATGTGCCATGGTCAAGTTGTCCTTTAGGATTTGGAGAACTTGTTGTTGATGCTGATGTGATATTCCACTACTTGAAACTTATATTTTTCTTTTAGAGAAGAAGTGATGGAAGGAGGGTGGTATCCATAGAGTTCCATAAATGGAGTCATTTTTGTTGCAGTATGAAAGGAAGTGTTATACCTCCATTCTACCAAGGGTAACCATTTGAATCATTGTGTTTTATTATCAGAGACAAAGAAATGAAGGTAGCCTTCCAAACATTTGTTCACTATCTTGGTTTGTCCATCAGATTGAGGATAATAGGATGAGCTATGAGCCAATAGAGTACCCAAACAAGAAAATAATTATGTCCAAAAATGTACAGTGAAGATGGGATCTCTGTCACTTACAATAATCTTTGGTCTTCCATGTAGATTTTGACTTGTCTCCATGAATGTGGTGGCAACTATACTGGCTTTGAAGGGATGAGAGAGTGCACAAAAGTGTGTGTACTTGTTCAATATATCAAAAATCACCATGATGAAACTCTTTCCTTCAGTCTTCGGTAACCTTGTGATGAAATCCATGGAAACCTCCTCCCAACATTGACTTGGGATGGATAATGGTTGTAAAAGACCAGGGGTATTAATTGTTTCCACATTATTATGTTGGAAAACCAAACATTCTACCACAAATATTTGAACATTAGTTTTAAGGTCATCCCAAAAAATTCCTTCTTTATCCTATGGTATGTTTTCAAAAATCCTGAGTGCCCTCCTACCAGAGAGGTGTGAAATTCAAATAGTACCTTTTGTTTGAGTTGGAATTTCTTACAATAGGTGTGAATTTCTATAGATGGTAATCTGCTAGGCATTAATAGAAGAGGTAATGCCGAGGCACTGATTCAAATGAATATGGAAAAAATCTCACTTGATTTAAATGAAAAAGAGGAAAGAGAATCAGCCAAGATCTCACAAGTGACTACGATAGACATAGTCCAAATAGATAAATGTATGATTAAACCAAGTGTGCAATTATGCGCTATCAACATCATAGACAGACAAAGGGAAGACAGGTTGCCATAATTAGTTTGAGATTGTTACTCTTTTGAAGCCAATTGTCAAGCAGAATCGTCAAGGCTGATATCTCGGCTGGTTGAAAGATGTGTCACCTGTACCGAGCATGCACGAGGACAAGCTTCTGGCACCAAGTAAAGACAGAGAATAAGAAATGGAGCGATTTCTCTTCTCCCTATCATAACTGAAAATTTTGCAACGATTGAGATTCCATCTTATTGTAAAATTGTATAAATATATCATAGAAAGAAAGAAAAGGGGATGGACCTTTTTGCGTCCATTGTAACAAAGTTTTTACATTTTGAGAGTTAATACAAAGCAAATCTGAAGATTCCCAATTTCGTCACGACTGTGTTATGGGTTTGTTTTCTTGTATCTCATATTTCATTTCATTTCATATTCGTATCTGATGAATGCTTCACTATAATTTAGTGCAACCTCTACTATAACAAATGAATTTTGGTTTTCTATATTGTTTACTGTTTTTCCTCTGTACCAGCTATCAACGGGTATAAGACCAGTCAACGCTTTCAGAATTCTATTTATATTTTATGCTTCATCGGGTTATTTCCTTACAATTTTCTTCTTCTATTTATACATGATATTCTCCCTCGATAGGAGCCTTACTCAATAAACAACTAAATTTTTTCTCCCACCTCATACATTTTATTAAAATATAACCCAGTTACAGGAAAGAGCCTTTGATTTTCACCCAATTTTATTCCTGAAACTATAAACTCTCTTTTATACGACCGAATTAAGACAACACTTAATTTCCCTCTGAACTTTTCTTATTTTACTATTCCTCCATGACTATCCCTATACCAACACAACCCAATATCGAACCCGTATTATCAAATCAAACACACATTGCATTAAACCTTTTCGATACTATTCTTAAAACAACCACTACCCAGGTTGAACTCGAACATTCATGGGCAACGATTGGACATGATATAAACATTCAGGAACAGTTGGAGGCTAGACAACGCCAACACCGAAATATTCCCTAGTTTCCCTTGCCGAAGGTTGTCGTTTCTCTCTTCTCTACCCTTTACCCACTTTCGGATGCCTAGACACTGTACTTCTAATCCTTAAGTACAGACTCTGGAACAACATATTTTTGGCGCCGTTGCCAGGGACCGAAGTTATGAAATCTTTTTCCCTGGGAAAACGACATATTTTTTTGTTGAAAGCGTTACCCTTTGATAGTGAACAAAGAGTACACACCTTTTTTAAGGCTTTCCAATATTTCACTTGGTGACTCAAAAAATAATAAATTGGCATCTGGTCGAAGGAATACCAGACAAAACCTAGATGGTAAGGAGATTACACCCATTACAGATCCCAAGAAGATTCTAAAGGCGAGAGGCTCTCTTAAGCCAACCATTGCAGTCTACAAGCTTAAACCCCCACAAATGAAGACTAAGAGTTCCTCTGAACTCTCAACTTCATGCAGTCCTCTCTTTGATACGAAAGATTTAACATCAAACTGCTCTGAAGTTAGGAGTGAGATTCATCCGACAATCGCCTTAGTACAAAAAGGAAAGGGCCCTCTTGAAAGTTCGTCGGCAGTTGAAATACCATCTTTCCTTCAGTTAAATTTCCTGACCTCACCTAATTCTGAAGAGTGTGTTACACATTCGGTTTACACACCCGTCGGTTCTCCTGATTTCATCTCTTGAAAATATGAGGAACCAAGTCCTCGCGCTCCTTATCATTCATCATCAGATTTTACTCTTCACGAAGAAAATAAAGGTTCACTTTTAATTTTTCAAAACCCCCTTTACAACTTTCCACTAATAATCATGGCAGCTGTCGGAGGAGGAGGTGGAGGGTTTATCAGAGGAGGAGGGGGAGGAGCTCCTGTAGGAGGAGTTGGAGGCCAAGGGCCTACCCCCCATCCCAGAGTGTTTGTGAAAGTTGCAGCCAGATATGCTCCCTTGGTATTGCTCGTTCCTCTGCATGACCTTCCCGAAAATTATATAAAAAAATTGCCAAAATTCACTGGGGAAGGAGACTTGACCGCAGTCGAACACATTAATTTCTTCGATCAATTCGCATACAGCCTAGGTATTGAACATGAGGACGTGTATTCGAGGCTTCTTTTCCAAGCCTTTGAAGGCCAGGTATGAACTTGGTTTCGATGTCTACCTGCAACATCTATCTTGTCTTATGACGCCTTGGAAGATGTTTTCCTTAGACAATGGGGAAAAAGAAAGGACCACCTATATTATTTAACCGAATTCAAGTCTTTAAGAAAAAAGAATTCAGAAACAGTTATGGAATTCATTCAACCATCATCCCAACTGTTAAATTCTTTTAGAAAATGGGTTGGGATGGTTTTTAGTTTTGAAAATGAGATAAATAAAATCAAGATACCAATCCCTCTGGTAGAATTGGCATAAAACCCCATTTATCGGAAGAAGATTACCAAAGTGATGGGTGTCTCAGAATTAGAAAGCCAGTCTGATGTTTTAAACCTGGAAGATGACAAACCTAACATCACTTTTGGTCCACATTTTGAAGGGGCCAAAGACATTATTTCTCCCTTTTATATCACTTTAAATGTATACGATCAATTTCTACATAATTTCATGTTAGACTCTGGAGCCTCCCATAACGTTATGCCTAAGATTATTATGGAAAAATTGGGTCTCCAGATCACCAGACCTTATGGAGGTCTTTACTCTTTTGACTCAAAAAGGGTTAAGTGTATGGGAATGATAAAGTATTTAGTAGTTACCCTGGCATAGGTCCCGGTTAAGAGTATCTTGATGGATGTGGTTATTGTTGATATTCCCCCTAAGTATGGTTTACTATTGTCTAGGTCATGGGGAGCCAAGTTGGGGGGTTCTCTTCAATTGTGTTATCACTCCAGGAAACTCTCCTAGGCTATAAGTCGGAGATGCCTAGTAACTAACTCTTTTTGGAAATATTTTCTTAATATTTGATGTGGTTTTTGGATCAAGATGAATATCTAGGAACTGAACTGTGTGTTCAAGACTGTCTAGAAATATAAAATCTCACAAGGCCTTCTAATAATGCAGTCAGACAGGGTTTGATTAAATGGGGAAGAAAACAACTATTGAACCAGATTATACTTCATACAAACAAGCACAATGGGTTTAATAACCAAGGAAATAACTTATGATTATCAACTAAAACAATCAACCGGTGAGATGACAGTCACTTGCAGATTGAATGAGCATCAATAAAGAACTTTCACTCATAAGCTATCAGAGAATAGAGGAGAAAAATCTGACAACACAACTTAAGGAAGCTTGCAATTTTTTATATAATAAGAATAGGTCTTTTGATTACAGTAGCAGCATGGTAGAACCCAAAATCGAACCCTTGGTTCATCTTCTATTCTAATATTTATAACATTACAAAACAGTTCTAAGATCCTGAAAATATGGATCAAATCAACTAAAAATAGCAAGTCAAAATCTGTTGCAAAAGAAGTGGGATGCTTCCTCAAAATGAGGTCAATCCCTGATTTCTCTCAGTTGATTGTTGGTGCAGTGTAGAACAACCTTCCAAGGCTACATGATGACTTTCAAATAGAGACTAGGTCGAATTTGCTGATGTGGCCAGGTGTCCTGCTTTCTGTCTTAATTAAAACATGTTCATAACCTTTGAAATAACTCCTTTCTTCATAATATGTCAAAAATAACTGTTGTGTTTCACTTGATAATTCATTAGACCTTCATTGGAAAAGATCCTGAATCTTTTCATATCAAAAATCCTTGACCTGTGTAAAAACTCGTTCAATTCTGGACACACAGGATTTCGGTGGTTGTCTGGGAAGATTTCTGGGGGAGTTATCCACCGAAAGCGCCCTTTTTCAGTGGTTAATGATCACATCGTAGGCTCACCTAAACCATCGAAATTTAAACTTTGAAGAAGTTCTAAAATTGCAAAAATGTTTATCCTGAACCCTCTTTTAATACTCAAAATTTCTTAGATGCTGCAGCCCTGGTTCGTGCAGGCCTACGAACTTGTGCTGACTGTGTAGGGAGTTCTCGTACATCTATAATTGTTGTGCCTAAATTAGCTAAAGTATCCAGTCTAGTCTGTTCATCTTCAGGTGCTTCAAACTTCTTTAACTTGAGCCTCAGAATCCTGAGCTGCCTGTAGAGTTTCATATTTTCTATGATCAAATCTCTGTTTCTATCTTTGATTTTATCATGTTTTTCTTTAAGAGTTTGATTCTCTTTGAATAGTTTAACATTTATTTCAGTGAGGTATGTGTTTTCCTTTTTTATTACCCTTTCCAGGACTTCCATCTCATAAATTTCTCGCAGAAGCTTATTGATCTTCTTTGTCTTACCTTTCTTAGGCTTGCTGGAGGAGGATTCTGCTTCTGGTTTCCTGTGGGTCTCTGGAGGATTTAATGGAGGTGGATTTATCTTCAATTTTGCATCCTGTTTGGTCTGCAAGTTGTCCTCTATTTTTTCCATCCCCTGCTCTGAATCAGAGTCACTATAAGGTAGATTGAGAAGGTTTTTTTTTTCTGCGACAGGATCTTTCTCTTCAAACTGTAATTTCCTCTTGATCCCTCCCTTCTTGCTGGGTGATGCTTTTGTAGAGTCTCTGGGCATTGATAATCCTTTCCTCCTCCTATGACTGCTCTTGGGAGTAGGATCATTTCTTCTTCTAACCTTCTTAGCTTTTATCTCTGGAGGTCTTTCTGTTTGAAACTCGTTCCAAAACAAGAAGAAACTCCACTCAATTTGTTTCCTCTGCAGAACTTCTCTCACCAGAAGTGTAATCAGGCCCTGATGTGATAGTCTTCTTGCAAATTTAGCAGGCTGAGATTTCACCTATCTTGCCATCTTAGTCAAGGTTTTATGAAAGAAGTAAGGCATGTTTATGTGTTCCCTGTCAGTGAAATGGTTCAGCAGTTTAAAATGGTAATACATGACCCTGTTGTAGCACCCCTCACAGGTGATATACACCAAAATTTCCCTCAGCAAGAACTGCCATTTTGATTCCAGATAGGACATGGGAATGTCCTTCTTCTAGGTCAAAGCTTTATTCAGAGGTAACAGATAGGACCTGAACTCGACATTTGAAGGTGAGGAGGTTTTAAACCAACATTCTCCCATTCTGGATAACCCTGTGTATTCTGCAATAGTTGCTTCATCTATAATAAACTCCTCCCTGCCTATTTTAGCCATCCTTCCATCATAGGAGAGGGCAAATGATTCAGCCACTTGTTGGTGAAAGGTTGTCAATTTTTCACAGTATGTGAAAACTCCAGCCTGTTTAAAATACTCTGCGACCTCTGGATGAGCTTCAAAATACCACATGCCATCGACTTCGAATCTCAAAGCAAGACTTGCTTTTGACATGGCTCAATGTTGATTGTGTCTGAAACTGTGGGAAACAAGGTGTTTGGGAAACAATGGTTCTGAGAACCAGGGATACCGTTGATATCACTTATGAACAAATGGTGGAATCGGTTGACAGAGCATAGGATTGATAAATTCACTAAAATACCGACCCACTCTCGGATGACAGTTTGACTGGGGAAAGCCGAAACTTCAAATTTTCGGGGGGCAATTGCATTTTTGAAACTTTGAAAGGAAATAGTTTCTAGTATTACCTGATAACCCGACCAGATTTCCTTGACTCGGGATGCTGGCAGAACTCAGAGACACCTTGCCAATCACCAGAGAAAGCGAGATCAGGATTTTGAAAACACAATCTTGCTGATAAAATCGTGTACTTGTAGTTATCTTCAGCGATCCTCGGGCTTCATTATAACACATTGAGTTTCCAAATGAAAGAATGACCTGGTAATGATGATTGATGTATCTGCCACTGAAAAGGAGGGAAGCTCCGTGCAATCGTATCTGGCAATCACCGCTCTGCTTGGATTTGAAATGATCAATGCAATGGATAAGATGCAGGTGCTTCGAACCTTTTGGATGGACGCCATGAAATTGCATCATCTCCTGCATGGTGAGCTTTTGACGGTTGCATTTATAATCATTGCACCTATTTTTGACATCTGGCTCGTGCGAAAGCATGAGCTTTCGTTTTTCCCGTTCACATGCTTTCGGTGGTTACTTGCCTCCTGCTTCGACCCTTTATCTACCGAAGATGAAAACTTTCGGTGGTTAATGAGCACAGTGGAGGCTCGCCTAAACCACCGAAACCTGATATTTTTCCATTTTCTTGATCGAACCAAAATCAACATGTCTTTTGTGATTTTTTTGGAAAAACTGACTCTCTAACCTATTGATAGAAATTTAGAAATCAAATTTAGAGACCAACCTATCATCTAAAAATCAAATAAAGTCCATTGATTTATTTGAGGAGTTAACACTGGCTCCTATTGGGGATGAACACCTCCCTGTGAGGTTTCAAGAACCATAGAATCAATGCCTTTCCTGAAAAAGAACCTAAAAACTAAATTATCTGCTAGTGTTTCCATTGAGCATGGAGTTATTGAAAAATAAAAACTAAGACTTTTTTTACAATGTCTAGGCTTTGCAGCCTTAGATGAAATAAAGTTTTAGGAATCGCCCGTTTACCGTGCCACTGAACACTTCCTCACCCTCCAGATTCTGCAGAATGAAAGTGTTATTGTTTTGAACCTGAGTGATCATAAAAGGGCATGTCCACAAGGAATCGAACTTTCCATGCTTGCCTTTCTCCTGTCGAAGAGCATCCCACTTCAGAACCCAGTCACCGATCTGAAAACTGTCTACCTTTTCTTTTCTATCAAACATCTTTTTGATCTGCATCTGATGTGCTTCTGATCTGTCCACCAGCTGTTCCCGAGCTTGTTGTAATTCAACCAAATCCAACATCCTTATTACCATGTCATTTTTCTCAGTCTACTCTTCCTGAAAGAACTTATCCACAGGCAACACTAACTGAACAGGAAATATTGCATCAGTCCCATAAATCAACTTGAAAGGGGAAGTTCCTAAACATTTTTTAATGGTTACTCTGTCTGCCCACAGAGCAAATTTCAATTTGGAATCCCAATTCTTTTTATTTTCTTCTAACAATTTTCTTATGATTTTTATCAAGCTCTTATTTAACGACTCAGCCAGGCCATTACCTTGAGGATAGTAAGGAGTAGAGTGTACAAGCTAGATGCCCATTGACTCACACATGCCCACCAATGCTTCTGCTTTAAGCACTGTTGCATTATCTGCCACCAACCTCTTGGGACATCCAAATCTGCTCAGGATATTTTCATAGAGGAACTTCATGACCACTTGGTGTGTAGAATTCCGAGTGGGGATCGCCTCTATGCACTTTGTGAAATAATCAGTGGCTACCAAAATCCACTTGTACTGACCACTGGATGAAGGATTTATTTCACCGATAAAATCCAAACCCCACTGTTGGAAAGGGCCATTTACCACAATAGGCCTCAGGGGTAAAGATTTCAATTGCTGATTACTGGTAAATCTTTGGCATTTGTCACAAGATTTGACAAATGCGCACACATATGTGAAGAGGAAAGGCCAATAATATCCAGCCCTCAGGATCTTATGGGCAGTAGTCTTCCAATAATGATGACCACCAAAAATGGCTGAATGAAACTGATGGATCACTTTGACAGAATCTTCTTTATCCAAACACTTGAGAAGCAGACCAACAGGGTCCCTCCAATATAGCAAATTGTTACAAATGCAAAATTTGATAGCTCTGAGCTTGAGAGCTCAAGCTTG
>JZKD02S0175807.1:382796-400550 GCA_000966675.3 Picea glauca
TATAATAAGAATAGGTCTTTTGATTACAGTAGCAGCATGGTAGAACCCAAAATCGAACCCTTGGTTCATCTTCTATTCTAATATTTATAACATTACAAAACAGTTCTAAGATCCTAAAAATATGGATCAAATCAACTAAAAATAGCAAGTCATAATCTGTTGCAAAAGAAGTGGGATGCTTCCTCAAAATGAGGTCAATCCCTGATTTCTCTCAGTTGATTGTTGGTGCAGTGTAGAACAGCCTTCCAAGGCTACATGATGACTTTCAAATAGAGACTAGGTAGAATTTGCTGATGTGGCCAGGTGTCCTGCTTTCTGTCTTAATTAAAACATGTTCATAACCTTTGAAATAACTCCTTTCTTCATAATATGTCAAAAATAACTGTTGTGCTGGACTTGATAATTCATTAGACCTTCATTGGAAAATATCCTGAATCTTTTCATATAAAAAATCCTTGACCTGTGTAAAAACTCATTCAATTCTGGACACACAGGCTTTCGGTGGTTGTCTGGGAAGATTTCTGGGGGAGTTATCCACTGAAAGTGCCTTTTTTTAGTGGTTAATGAGCACATCGTAGGCTTTCCTAAACCACCGAAAGTTAAACTTTGAAGAAGTTCCAAAATTACAAAAATGTTTATCCTGAACCCTCTTTTAATACTCAAACTTTCTTAGATGTTGCAGCCCTGGTTCGTGCAGACCTACGAACTTGTGCTGATTGTGTAGGGAGTTCTGGTACATCTATAATTGTTGTGGCTAAATTAGCCAAAGTATCCAGTCTAGTATGTTCATCTTCAGGTGATTCAAACTTCTTTAACTTGAGCCTCAGAATCCTGAGCTGCCTGTAGAGTTTCATATTTTCTCTGATCAAATCTTTGTTTCTATCTTTTATTTTATCATGTTTTTCTTTAAGAGTTTGATTCTCTTCGAATAGTTCAACATTTCTTTCAGTGAGGTCTGTGTTTGCCTTTTTTATTACCGTCTCCAAGACTTCCATCTCATAAATTTCTCTCAGAAGCTTATTGATCTTCTTTGTCTTACCTTTCTTAGGCTTGCTGGAGGAGGCTTCTGCTTCTGGTTGCCTGTGGGTCTCTGGAGGATTTAATGGAGGTGGATTTATCTTCAATTTTTCATCCTGTTTGGTCTGCAAGTTGTCCTGTGTTTTTTCCATCCCCTGCTCTGAATGAGAGTCACTATAAGGTAGATTGAGAAGGTTTTTTTTTCTGCGACAGGGTCTTTCTTTTCAAACTGTAATTTCCTCTTGATCCCTCCCTTCTTGCTGGGTGATGCTTTTGTAGAGTCTCTGGGCATTGAGATTCCTTTCCTCCTCCTGTGACTGCTCATGGGAGTAGGATCCTTTCTTCTTCTATCCTTCTTAGCTTTTATCTCTAGAGGTCTTTCTATCTGAAACTCATTCCAAAACAAGAAGAAACTCCACTCAATTTGTTTCCTCTATAGAACTTCTCTCACCAGAAGGGTAATTAGTCCCTGATGTGATAATATGCTTGCAATTTTAGCAGGCTGAACTTTCACCTGTCTTGCCATCTTAGTCAGGGTTTTATGAAAGAAGTAAGGCATGTTTATGTGTTCCCTGTCAGTGAAATGGTTCAGCAGTTTAAAATGGTAATACATGACCCTGTTGTAGCGCCCCTCACAGGTGATATACACCAAAATTGCCCTCAGTAGGAACTGCCATTTTGATTCCAGATAGGACATGGGAATGTCCTTCTTCCAGGTCAAAGCTTTATGCACAGGTAATAGATACGACATGAACTTGATAGTTGAAGGTGAGGAGGTTTTAAACCAACAGTCTCCCGTTCTGGATAACCCTGTGTATTCTGCAATAGCTGCTTCATCTATAATAAACTCCTCCCTGCCTATTTTAGCCATCCTTCCATCATAGGAGAGGGCAAATGCTTCATCCACTTGTTGGTGAAAGGTTGTCAATTTTTCACAGTATGTGAAAACTCCAGCTTGTTTAAAATACTCTGCGACCTCTGGATGAACTTCAAAATACCACATGCCATCGACTTCGGATCTCAAAGTAGGACTTTCTTTTGACATGGCTCAATGTTGACTGTGTTTGAAACTGTGGGCAACAAGGTGCTTGGGAAACAATGGTTCTGAGAACCAGGGATACCATTGATATCACTTATGAAAAAATGGTGAAATCAGTTGACAGAGAATAGGATTGATAAATTCACTAAAATACCGACCCACTCTCGGATGACAGTTTGACTGGGGAAAGCTGAAACTTCAAATTTTCGGGGGGCAATTGTATTTATAAAACTTTGAAAGGAAATAGTTTCCAGTCTTACCTGATAACTTGACCAGATTTCCTTGACTCGGGATGCTGGCTGAACTCGGAGACACCTTGCCAATCGCCAGAGAAAGAGGGATCAATATTTTGAAAACACAATCTTGCTGATAAAATCACGTACTTGTAGTTATCTTCAGCAATCCTCAGGCTTCATTATAACACATTGAGTTTCCAAATGAAAGAATGACCTGGTAATGATGATTGATGTATCTGCCACTGAAAAGGAGGGAAGATCCGTGCAATTGTATCTGGCAATCACCGCTCTGCTTGGATTTGAAATGATCAATGCAATGGATAAGACGTAGGTGCTTCGAACCTTTCGGATGGACGCCATGAACTTGCATCATCTCCCACATGGTGAGATTTCGTCGGTTGCATTTATAATCATTGCGCCAATTTTTGACATCTGGCTCGTGCAAAAGCATGAGCTTTCATTTTTCCCATTCACACGCTTTCGGTGGTTACTTGCCTCCTTCTTCGACCCTTTATCTACCGAAGATGAAAACTTTCGATGGTTAATGAGAACAGTGGAGGCTCGCCTAAACCACCGAAACCTGATATTTTGCCATTTTCTTGATCGAACCAAAATCAACATGTCTTTTGAGATTATTTTGGAAAAACTGATTCTCTAACCTATTGATAGAAATTTAGAAATCAAATTTAGAGACCAACCTATCATCTAAAAATCAAATAAAGTCCACTGATTTATTTGAGGAGTTAACAAATTGGATATGATGTTCGCCACAATTCTTGTGTTTGGTGTGAAATTTACTCGGCTGTACAGAGAGATGAGGTTAGCATATACAATAATCCACCCTCAAAATCCGAACAATTTCCCTATTTACATTGCGGATCAAGATTTAGGAAATTGTATCTTATCTTTTGATGATGGTTTAGATGGTTGTCCGGAGGAAAACAATATAGAGTGGGAAGAGTCAAGTTACATGACAAAGGATATATGTAGCACCAGTATCTGGAAAATGTATTTTGATGGTGCCTCATCTTATGAAGGGGCTGGTGCAGCTGTGCTTTTAGTGGCTCCCGAAGGAAATTTCGTTCTTCCTTTTTGTTACATACTGCAGTGGGATATAGATTAAACTAACAACATTTTTGAATACGAAGCATTGGTCTTAGGATTAGAGGTTTCCAAGAAGTTAAAAATAAATAACTTAGAGGTATACAAAGATGCAGAGTTAATAGTCAAACAGATAAATCAACTGTGCCAAGCCAAGCATCCCAGATTAAGATCATACAGGAATTGTGCCTGGGATCTGATGGAAAACTTTTTCTCATCCGTAAATGTCCACTTCATCCCACACGCAGAGAACTTACATGCTGATGCACTAGCTAAAGCAACTTCAACCTTATCTCCTCCCATGAATTTCAAAATGAATTATCACATAGAGATCAGACACAGACCATCTATACCAGACAATATCTAGCACTGGCAGGTTTTTGAGGATGACGAACAAATTAAGAAGTTTCTTGAAGCAGTAGGTGAATTCTCTGAAACTCATGCAGACCAAGAAAATCAAAATGACCCAATATGGATCATGCAAGAAGGAGAGGATCCTAAATCTTTCCGAGACAAAATCTCAGATCATTGCATGCTGGTCCTTAAAAACAACCAGATTCTGAAAGGATTGATTCCTCTGGAAATATATTTTGATCAAAATGACATACCTGTGAAATTCGCCTTACAACCCCAACTAGAAGAAGTGGAGGATTGTGATATAGGAACCAAATAAGAATCCATGATGGTTAAAATATCCAAATTCCTTGCTCCCGAAATAAAAAGTAAGTATAAAGACCTACTCAGATAGTATAGGGATGTTTTCGCCTAGTCTTATGATGAGTTAAAGACATACGACACTTCCGTAATTGATCACAAGATACCTCTAAAGCCTGGGGTCAAACCATTTAGGCAAAAGCTTAGACAGATCAACCCCATTTTGTTGCATGTGATCGAAAAAGAAGTTAAGAAACTTTTAGATGTGAAAATAATAGCACCTTTGAGATATTCAGACTGGGTAGCAAACTTGGTCCCGGTCAGGAAAAAGAATGGGGAAATCAGGCTGTGTGTGGATTTCATAAATTTGAATAAGTCATCTCTTAAGGACAAATATATGTTGCCCAAAATGGACCATGTTCTAGAAAAGCTAGTTGGAGCCAACTGAATGTCTATGATTGATGGGTTCTCTCGTTATAATCAGATCGCCATGAATGAACAAGATAGAGAGAAAACCGTTTTCACCACACCATGTGGTACGTTCATGTATGATAAAATGCCTTTTGGTTTGATGAATGCAGGGGCCATGTTCAAGTGTTCTATGGACATCGCTTTCATCGGTGAAAGGGATAAGTTTGTAGTCATTTATCTCGACGATTTGATGGTTTTCTCTAAAACCGATGAAGAACACTTGATACATCTTCAACAGACTTTCGAAAAATGCCACAGGTTTGGTCTATCTTTAAATCCAAAGAAATCACATTTCGCCATGTGGGAAGGTAAGATTTTGGGTCATATCATATCTAGGGATGGAATCAAGATTGAGCCTAAGAGGATTGAAGCGATAGATACTATAAATATTCCCAGAAATGTAAAAGAAATTCAATCTTTCTTAGGTAGAATAAATTTTTTACGAAGATTTATCTCGAATTTCGCTGAGATTGTAAAACTGATCACAAGTATGTTGAAAAAGGACAGTGAAGTAAAATGGGAAACTGAGGCCAAAGCATCGTTCACACATATTAATAAATTCATAAGCGAGGCACCTGTGTTAGCGAGCCCCGACTATCTAAAATATTTTCTTATTTTCTCATTTTCCTCCGAAAACACTATTGTCGCAGTGCTCCTACAAAAGAACGAAGAAGGTTTCGAACAACCGATCACCTTTTTCAGCAAGAGCCTTAGAGACGCAGAACTGAAGTATGATATAATAGAAAAACAAGCGTACCCCATGGTAAAAGCATTAAAGGCATTCAAAATGTATGTACTACACTCAAAGATAATTACATATGCACCTACCAGTTCTATGAAATATATTTTGGTACAACCAGACAACGATGGAAAAAGAGGGCGATGGCTCGCCAAAATGAAAGAATTTGATCTGGAAGTCAAACCGACCAAATTTATAAAAGGGAAATGCCTAGCCAAACTCTTAGCTGAGTCGAATTTCAGAGCCCTAGGTATCAATTGCCTGCATGAAGGTGATGAAGACATGAACCTAAATGAGCTGAATGAGAAAATAGGTCCAAACAAGATCGAAGAGAATTTCATATCGCCAGGTTAGTATAGAGACATAATATCATACCTGCTAACTCTAAAATTCCCAAATGAGCTATCACCATCAAAAGCCAGGACTTTAAAACTTCATGCTGTTAAATATTGTATCACCGAAAGTCAGCTATATTGGAAAGATCCACTCAGTTTCCTATTAGTCTATTTAGTCGAATCAGAAACTCAGTGGGTTATAGACGAATTTCATGAGGGAGTCTATGGGGGTCATCACACTTGGAGAGCTACAACTTACAAAATTTTGAGGGCTGGGTACTACTAGACAAAACTTTTCTCGGACGTTAATGCCAAAGTCTGAGCCTGCAACCCTTGTCAACTATTTGTAGGTAAACAGAAGCTCCCGACACTGCCTTTAGTTCCAGTTAAAGCTGAAGCCCCATTTCAGTAATGGGGTCTAGACTTCATAGGAGAGATTAATCCTCATTCCAGTTCTCAACACAAGTGGATCTTAACCACAACAGATTATTTTACTAAATGGGTGGAAGCCATTCCAACCAAAAGGGCCATAGACTCGGTGGTAATCGACTTCTTAGAAGACAACATTTTGTCTAGATTTGGTTTCCCCTGAAAGATAATTACAGACAATGCCCAAGCCTTTAAATCTATGGCTATGATCAGTTTTTGTCAAAAGTACACTATCATTCTTGGCCATTCCACAATGTATTACCCTGAGGGAAACAGATTGGCTGAGTCATCTAACAAGAGCCTAGTAAATATAATCAAGAAAGTATTGGATGAAAACAAAGGTCTTGGCATGTGCACTTAAAATATGCATTGTGGGTGAATCACATAAGCACAAAAATGTCTATCAGCATTTCGCCTTTTCAGATGGTATATGGGACAGATGTTGTGCTACCTATAAACCTAGTGCTTCCAGTGATGAAGTTATGGAAAGATCAAAATGAAGAACCTAGTCATATCACCAGGAGGATAAATCAGCTGATTGAGGTTCAACAACATAGGGTCGAAGTAGATGAAAGGTTGCAGAAATACCAAGATGACATGAAGGCATTATTCAACCATAGAGAAAAGGATAAATATTTCCTCCCAGGTGATTTAGTATTAAGGTGGGATGCAAGAAAGGAGGAAGCAGAAAAAAATGGTAAATTTGACCACCTCTGGAATGGGCCATTCAGAGTCTTGGCCCTAGAGGGAAAAAATTCTTTCCTACTGGAAAATATAGACGGTGAAATCCTCAATGCCCTTGTCAATGGGCATTATCTGAAGCATTATATGACGTAACATTCGCCTAAAATAAAAAATAAAAAAAAATTGTATACTTATATATATATATACTTTGTATACATATATATATTTTTCATTTACGCATCAATTTTTTATTTTCTTTTTCTTTCATGAACTTTCAACACCTTTCGGATAGCCTCGATAAGCTTCATATTTTCCTCTTACAGGATTCCAGCTACACACAAAACAATAAGGAGAAGTAAACCAAAAGTTGGTGTTAGAAATAAATCGGCTTAAATAGGTGATACCTAAGATTTTTATATTGTGCAAAGAAATTGAAACAAAAAGGTAAATATGAGATTTCCTAAAGGATATGTTCTAAAGGACTATTAGAGAAAACCGAGGTAACCTCATTCAAACAACAACATCGTCTGAACTGATAAATAACAAATTTGTTTCTTTGTTTGATCGTTTATGAAAAAATAAGACAAATTAAATGATTCCCTCAAATTAAAAGCAGTCAGCTGAAGTAAAGTACCCCCAAAAAATATCTACAGGAGTCAGTTTTGAATTTTTGACCTCTGTATTTTCAGTCAGTAAGTCACTACCTGTCACCCTTTTCTATCTTCGGGTTTACCTTTTAAAAATTCAGCATCTTTCTGTTTCACATAAGAAGGGATAAGATTTTTCATTTCAACCTCATGAGCTTCAAATCAGATTGTGGAAATAAAGTGGGTCTTCACAACTCCTCGATCCCCTACTAAACGAAGGGACGCTTAAAGTGATCCTAACTTTCCTAGGTTTTTCAACAATATCATAGGATTGAGGCTTGCTCAAATAGAATGCCCTAAGAAAGTTATTTTCCCTTTTTTCCCTGAGAATGAAGGTTTTGTGAAGGTCAAGGGAAGGTTGGTACCGAGTAATCAAAGTAAGTTGGCAGACCTATAATGCAAAATATTACACAGATATCAACCCTGATACAAACTAATTTCCCCCATCTTCACACTCTAAAAATAAAATTATAACACAGGTGGTGAAAGGAAATTCATAAATGATTGCCCCCATCTAGTCCAAGAGACGATGAAAGGAAATTCAGAAATGATTGCCCTCATCTCATCATTTAAATGCATAAATATATTCCGAAGTGGTGAAAGGAAATTCAGTAAAAGGGGCCAGATAACTTCACCGGGATACTGAACAGGCTCGCTAGTAGTGAAGCAATATTTGAGATATCTGTAAGGCTGTTATACATGAATATCACTCTACTCTGGTAACCAATTCTTTTTAAAAATCTGATGTACATCCCAAGTTTAGACGGGACTTCCTAATTAAAAAAATATAATCTTCTTCTTTTGATGCAAGCTGATAACCACACGATCTGTTGGGTCTCCTAGAACTATTTTGATTGTCTTAAGGCATACTTGAATTTAGTAATGGGAAAGGGAAAGTGATGAAAGGGACTACGGCTAAGTTTAAAAAGAGTATTTGAGTTTGAAAAGATTTTAAAGGTAAAAAACGAAGTCTCTTTCCCCCTTCGATACCCTGTTCTCAGGAATCTTTTCGCCTAATTGAAGCTATTGACTCCATTTACCCAATATTGGCACATGGTCTATTGTTCTTCCCATCTTAAAAGAAAATGAGATCCCTATTTGGAGCCTATGTTGGAGCCGCCTTTGTTTTTTCTAGCCCATCTCAAATTTCATGTCTTAATGCTCGAAATCGAAAGATAGTTTTCGTATTTTCCATCTGTGGTTTCAAAATCTCAGAAGTCTTATCACGCAAGCAATGATAATTATTGTACTCTCGAGGCGAGTTCTACTTTTCATAAAAATTTTCTCTTTTTTGTTCTACCTCGGGATTTCGTAGGTTGGATGCTATAGATCACGTAGTACACAAGTCCTGAGCAACAAAACGATGAAATCGCTTTAAATTTTTACCCGGGGCAGTAATGAGAGTAAAATTTTCCTAAATCATGATTAAACATCATCGAGTTTTCACGCCTCAGTGTTCACTAAATCCAAAAGTCTTATTGTCGTAACCATGATGGCCGAAACCACGAAGTCCTTATTTTAGTAACCCATGTCAAGGTTAAAGGTAAAAGCTAAACTGATGGTTAAGTTTTGTCGGCAATTCGCCACTCGACGTTTTCTCTTTAAAAAGATACACTATCTAAGCCCTGACTCATGAAGTCACGATAATGATATGAACATAATTAATTAAACACTTAATCTGAGTTTATCTTTCCTTTTAATTAAAACATATTATCACGATCTCGCGGTTTTGCAACTCGGCATGCAAACTTCCCGAAAACTTACCTTCGAAGCTCCAAGTCGCGATATGGTGAATATAAATAATTATGTAATTAATTAAGTGCCTAATCACAATTGCGTTTTTATTTTTTATTTTTAAGTAAAAGTGGAACCTTTGTATTAAGCTTATCAAAAAAGGAATACAGCTGTCAGGCTTGGTCCAGCTGTCTTGCCAACAGAGAAAACCAGGGAAGCTGGCCTATCTTCAGTAATAGCAAAATTAGACATATAATTATGCCACCCTTCCCGTGGGAAACCAAGGGTTTTGTTCGTTGTAACTAAGAAGTCTAAACTGTAACTAGCCCGAGGAGCCATAGATCGAGTACATAACAACATTAAAATCATGAGAAATCAAAAGAGACCAGAACCTAGTTTGCCTGAGTGTCGTCCTTGCCTGGAAAAGTGAAGGGTTGCACGCAAGTGGGACACCGACGCAGTGGAGAAGCTTCAGAGTATGCAGCATAGAGCAGGTCCAAATGCTGACTGATGTTCACCATTCTGAATGCCTGATCCTCCGCCATGTTGCGCAGGTCAAAGATTAATTGAAGGTGGTCGTGGTGCAGCAACGACGGTGGGGGTGGCAAAATTCTTTCTGGGTTCACTTCTTCATCATTCAGCGTCTGCTCTCTTGTCGCGTAGTCCAGTGGCGGTCCCTGGGTGTGCTCCATAGTGTCGAGGTTTGGTAGCTCCTCCTCCACAACGTAGAATGCATAGAACTCACTAGGAGTGGTGTCCTACGGTAGAGGAATATCTGGAGGGGAAATAGTTGTCGTGGGGGCGAAAGGTATCATGGTCAGGACCTCCTCCTCCGGCATAGTTCCAGGCATGAAGGATGCAGAGGTGGCTCCTCCTCTACGATTTTTCTTAACTGCTTTGAGGGCCCGAACAAACCGCTGATGGCGCTATCGCCGGGACTCTGGTGCACGCCAGCCGGAGCCTCGACGAGGCTGAACCCGAATGCGAGGCATGATGAACAGGAGAGTCGAGCTATCGGCTCAATGATTCTGAATTAGCTGAAGCACAGTCGAGGGCAGTGTGGGTGGTCTGCTGCCCCGATGGTAACAATGAACAATGCCCGGGACGACAATCAGCATTAACGTTAAGTGTTGAATGCGCTGGCCTTTCATTCCCCATCCATGCGCGAATGGCTCCATTAGGATTTAGTGCTCTACGGAGGCCGAGGCTCGGCATAACTGCTCGCAGCCGGGAGGGAGGGTGCTATAAATGGCGTGCCCTATTGTCTCCACCACGTGCCTTGGCTGCATTTCCATGTGTCCTAGCTGACAGCATGACACCCCATCCGGGGGCACAATTGCATTTTTATTAACCGAAATAAATCATCGCAAATTCGGGGGTTAGAGGTTCAAAGGGTTAAAGAAAAATTCCCGATACAACGAGTACTGAAGGATCAATTAACTTTGGTAAAACTAAATTAATTAAACTAAATCAATATCTCCTGTGTTTTGATGCTTGCACAGTTTACAAAGAAGTCTTAATTCTTCCTTACGCCAATTGACATTTCGAACCGCCAAAAATTTATGGCATTAATTAGAAATAAGGCGAATCGACATATAAAGATTGGGTTTTTATTGCTAAATTTATTTCTAAACATGATTTGATAGATCTGTTCTAAAAAGTACCATGTTTTCGAATATATATAGAGCTGTTATTTGTTATAACAAATTCATTTCTATATTACGCAGAGCACAATTTCTCAGCGAGCTAACTTCTGTATGTATACATATTTTTATCGTGAAGAGCTAAAGTAGGATCTCCAATCATGGCGCCGCGAAAAGAATCCAAAGCCAGTGTTGAGGTTTTGGGAAAAGGTTCAGACAACATCACTAATACTTCACCTCAAAGTGTCAACTCAGTCCCGAACTGGTCGTTCATTTCTGATGTTCTGTAGGCCAAATTAGTGGATTATTCCGATGATTCCAGCGACAACGAAAAAGACAACATAACCACCAAGTATGAGATTGTCATTCAATAGGGAATGCATAAAGTAGCGGCCAGGCCACGACTACTCCCCTATTATGATATGGTCTGATGGGCATTAGACCATGTGGACATACCAACCAGAACCATCATGAATGAGCAAAAGGTCGCCATCGGGACTTTCAAGCCTGAACATCTGCAAGCCATGTAGAAGTTGCCCACAACGTCCGACCTTACATATGATGCTGAATTCTTGGAAGAGTTCAAACAGAAGGAATGTGTGCAGTATGACAAAGCTATGTCTAGCTTAATAAAAGATTGGGTTTTGCACCCTGCGAAGTTCAAGGCAGACAGTCATGGTATATATTCAATAGCTTCCTTAGAACCACAATTCAAGTATGTAGCTATGATGACATGTAGATTATATGGGAGAGAGGACACCTCACATTTATTTATTCAATGGGTGCCTCTAATATATCGAGTCTCCAAAGGTTGTTCTTTCGACTGGGTGAAAATGTTGTCCGATAGCTTGGCCAGTCGGGTTATAGAGTATCGGGTGCAGAAAGAGAGCGGAAAAATTTGTGCATTTTTTATGTATGCATACATTATGGATGTCGTGTGCTTTATAACACCATTTCCCTTAATGATATGGAGTTGGAATCCAACAGAGGACGAGCCCATCCATGTCTATCATGAGAAATTGTGGGAAAACAAAGAGACAGATTTTGTATATGAAATCTTCAACTGGGTGATGGTACTGCTGCATGTCACTATTTTTGGCCACCCGCCACCCAAGATCTCGGAAAGTATAGTGATGAATTTAAGAAGCATAGCTAATTGGTATGTAGAAGCCGAATTCTCATATCTCAGAGTTTTCAGGGCTTCTGTTCCCCCGCATGCATTACCATCATTCATTCCTGACAAGATGGCTTGTCGTGAGGTTGCTAGACAAACAGTAATTGGTGGTATAAGAAAAGATCTTAAGGGATACTCAAAAAAGGTATGGCCACCTTTTCCTGTTCATTTAAATTCATATTCTTTGTTATATTTCGGGCATGCTAAAGCTGAGGCAGCAACCCTGGAAGACCTAAAGTTGGTCCGTATTGAATACAAGAAGCATGATCCGCAAAGGGTCGTGAGTAATCATTTGGCCAGTTGGGGACTCAAGAGATTTGAACACGAAAATTCTCCCTCGGATGACATTTTCTGAGGCGCAATATCTTATGTCGAGATTTTAGCTCGGATACAAACCTTGGCACCTGAAGAGAGGGCCGATGTTCTGAAATTCCAAGAACATCGACGCATTTGTCTTCCCACAGTATTACGGGGTGAGAATCCGAGTACAGTGGAGGTGAAACAAAAAGATGTCTAAGGCTCCAAGGATGCGACTCTAGGTCAAGAAAAACACCAGGACGAGGGAGAGAAAACTAAGAGTCTGAAAGAAAAGATAAAGAATCCTGACCCGCCGAAGAAGCAGACTCCGATTACTACTCTGGAAAAATCAGCAAAGCAAATCAGAGATCCTATTACATCAGTTACTCCCTTGCAGTCAACTCAGGGAAATATTGACGCAGGGTGGATCTTCAATGAGGAGTTGAGGCCTATAAGGGTGGAAGAGCTCCCCCCAAATGAGTTCTTCTTCAATAAAAAGAGAAAGGCAGTGGTAATGAGAAAATTCTATCAGAAAGGGGAGTCGACAGTCAAGAAATACAAATTTATGACTGATGGGAAGGACAAGAAGAATGAATAGTTCACCATGGAAATAGCTGGGACATTATGGGCATATTCCACAACGAACCAATTTCCAGTCAGGGTTTTGAAAAACTAGCCGAAATGAAAAAATCACCTCATCAAGACCCTAGAAGCTAGACTAGCCACAACATCGAAGGCTTCTAGAGACCAGGTGAGTGTAGGAATAGAGAAAGCAAGGTTGGTCGATAAAAGTGAGAAAGAGATGCTCAAGACTAAGCTTGAACAAGCATAGCTGGTGGTTCTAGATGGTCAGATGCAAGCGATCCAACAAAAAGATTTGATCGAACAGCTACATGCTAGGGTGGAAATCGCCAAAAGAAAAGTGATAAATATCGGGATGTTCCAATCCTAGGTGATGGAGATTCGGAGAAGAGTCTCTACGACCCAATGAAATTTACTCGCCAAGGTAGAGGTGATTCAGAACAATTGTTTGTTGGTTAATCAGGTTTTGGAGAATTTATCTGCTAGGGAAAGAGAAGCTGGAGCAGCACAGGTCTCCTTTCAAGAGGTTGTCATAGGTACAAACAACATGGATTCAGGAAGTACTCCCAAGTTTACCATTTTGGATCAGACCAGAGGAAATATTCTATTGAAAGAATGGGAACACAACATTTCAAAAGGTAAGCTGCAAGCCAAGAGGGTAACACAATCCTTAGAAGAGGCTTTTAGTTCTATAGATGGTAATATGCTAGGCATTGATAGCAGAGGTAATGCCAAGGCACTGATTCAAATGAATATGGAAAAAATATCACTTGATTTAAATGAAAAAGAGGAAAGAGATTCAACTGAGATCTCACAAGTGACTACGACAGACATAGTCCAAATAGATAAATGTATGATTAAACCAAGTGTGAAATTATGCGCTATCGACATCATAGACAGACAGATGGAAGATATGTTTCCATAATTAGCCTGAGATTGTTACTCTTTTGAAGACAACTGTCAAGCAGAACTGTCAAGGATGATATCTCGGCTGGTTGAAAGATGTGTCACCTGTACCGAGCACGCACGAGGATAAGCTTCTGTCACCAAATAAAGACAGAGAAAAAGAAATGGAGCGATTGCTCTTCTCCCTATCATAACTGAAAATTTTACAACGATTGAGATTCCATCTTATTGTAAAACTATATAAATATATCATAGAAAGAAAGAAAAGGGGATGGACCTTTTTGTGTCAATTGTAACAGAGTTTTTACATTTTGAGAGTTAATACAAAGCAAATCTGAAGATTCTCAATTCTTTCACGACTGTGTTATGAGTTTGTTTTCTTGTATCTCATATTTCGTTTCATTTCATATTCGTATCTTATGAATGCTTCACTATAATTTAGTAAAACCTTTAATATAGAAAATGAATTTTGGTTTTCTATATTGTTTACTGTTTTTCCTCTGTACCGGCTATCAACAGGTATAAGACCATTCAACGCTTTCAGAATTCTATTTATATTTTATGCTTGATCGGGTTATTTCCTTACAGTTTTCTTCTTCTATTTATACGTGATATTCTCCCTTGATAGGAGCCTTACTCAATAGACAACTAAATGTTTTCTCCCACCTCATACATTTTATTAAAATATAACCTAGTTACGGGAAAGAGCCTTTGATTTGCACCCCATTTTATTCTTGAAACCGTAAACTCTCTTTTATACGATCGAATTGAGATAACACTTAATTTCCCTCTGAATTTTTCTTATTTTACTGTTCCTCCATGACTATCCCTGTACCAACACAGCCCAATATCGAACCTGGATTATCAAATCAAACACACATTGCATTAAACCTTTTCGATACTATTCTTAAAACAACCACTACCCGGGTTGAACTTGAACGTTCATGGGTAGAAATTGAACATGATATAAACATTTAGGAATAGTTGGAAGCTAGACAATGCCAACACCAAAATCTTCCCTAGTTTCCCTTGCCGAAGGTTGACATTTCTCTCTTCTCTACCCTTTACCCACTTTCAGATGCCTAGACACTATACTTCTAAGTCTTAAGTACAGACTCTGGAACAACACGAGGCATCACATTCCAAGATAAAGGTTTTTGTGAAGTTTGGAGTGGTCAAGATAGGAGCTTTCCACATCACCTCTTTAAGTTGTTCAAAATATTTAGTTTCCTCTAGAGTCCATGAAAATTCATCTTTCTTAGTTAGTGTCATTAAAGGTGCTGCTATTCTTCCATAGTGTCAAACAAACTTGTGGTAGTAACCTGTCAAACCCAAAAATCCTCTAAGATTATTCATTGTTTTGGGAATCTATCATTCCATCATGGACTTAATATTGTTAGGGTCTACCTTGACACCTTCATGAGATACAATATGACCCAAATACTCTACCTCCTTCACCCAAAAGAAACATTTGTATGGTTTGGCATATAGTTGTTTCTCCTTTAGTAGTTGTAGCACCTTGTCAACATGTCACACATGATCCTGCCAAGACTTGCTATAGATTAGTATATCATCAAAAAATAATAACACAAATTTTCGAAGGAAGGGATTGAAAATGGAATTCATCAACCCTTCGAATGTGGAAGGTTCATTTGTAAATCCAAAAGGCATGACCAAAAATTCATAATGGCCTTCATGAGTTCGGACTGTTGTTTTTGGGATATCTTCTTCCTTCATTCTAATATGATGATATCCTGAATAGAGATCCAACTTTATGAAATAGATTGCTCCATGTAGTTCATCTAACAATTCATCAAAGACGGGAATGGGAAACGTATCTTTAATAGTGATGTTGTTGAGCTCTCTATAATCTGGACACATATGCCATGCGCCATCTTTCTTGAGTACCATTACCACCGGTGCAAAGTAAGAACTTTGGCTAGGTCTAATAATGTCAGTCTCTATTTAATCAACCATACACTCAATTTCACTCTTCTGGGCATAAGGCTATCTGTACGGCTTGATGTTAGGAAGAAAAATCCCAGGAATTAGGTGGATAGAATGATCATGATTTCGAGTGGGTGGAAGACCTTTGGGAATATCTTCAAATACTTTGGAATGCTTATCAATGATCCCTTGGATATCTAGGGGAATATATAGCTTAGATGTTTGAACATCTAGTGAGAATAGTTGTGCAATTACACCTTGATGCCCCTTTTTCAATAATTTTGTCATGCCATTAGAGATTATCACCTTACTGGGTTTCCCTGTGATACCTCTTAACTCAATTTCTTTTCCTTCTAATGAAAATTTCATGAAAAGTTCTTGAAAATTAAAATCTATTGTTCCTAATGATTGTAACCATTGGATTCCTAGTATGACATCAACACCACCCATCGGTATAGAAATAACTGGACTATTGATTATATAGTCCCCCATAGTAAGATTGATCTTATTGCATTTTCCTAGCTCGACTGCTTGTTTTTCATTTTTTTGAGGAGTTGTAGAGGTGCACGTGGCCTATAGTGGGTCTGCATGCATGCATACATGCCCTGCCCTTGGACAACCCACACACATACACTTGTTGTTTAAGTGTCAGTAGTGTGCATGTTCAGTATTGTTTTTTAAGAAGAGGTAGTCATCCTCTTCCCTATCAGGGGTCACACTTATCAAGGATTTTATTGATCTAGTCCTGGTCTCTGTCATAGCAATTTGTAGCCTAGGTTTGACTTCAACGCAGATTTCTTTTTCTTCGAAAGATTTATTGTTTTTCTTTATTTGGTTTTTGGATGAGATAGTGAGTTTGTCTGATCTTCTTGTTTGGTATTGTAAGTAACTCCCTATGGTGGGCCAGAAGTCATTTATTGGCCTTGTCTTGTCTTTATTTTTTTCCTTTTTCCTTCAGAAAAGAAGAAAATAATACAATTTCAAATTTTCTTGTTTTGAAAGCATAATCAAAAAATAATTTTCACTTTCTTTGTTTGGTTAAGTATTTGGCTATTTGCATTAATAATCAGGAAAAATAATGCTTTCATGAGTTCTTGGATATTGACTTAGGAAAACAACTAGCTTGTAGTCGAGAGAAATCTTGTTTTGAGTTTTTTGTTAAAAGATATTAGAAAAAAAAGTAGTTTTAAAAGTTGGTTAAAGAGTTTAAATGTGCAAATCTGAATTTGTCAACAAGAAGTAATTTTGTCTCCAACTTTCTGTTTGTTTTCTTCTTTGTCTCCCAAACACATCACTGGTTTCATGTCCTCTTCCTTTGACTTAAGACAGCCACAAAAATTAACGAATAATTAAATCAACTAGAATTTATGTTTGTAGGGTCCATCAACTAGTCTAGGCTAGAGCCTTGATTTAGGATTGGAGAGGAAACTCTTCAAGGCTACAAAAAACAAACATAAGAGTCTATGCTAGGGAGTGTTAAAAAGTATAGTATTGTGAAAGTTATCCGGGACCCCCCTCTAACATAGGGGCTAAACACGACATCGCGTGAAGAAAGGTAGCAGAGATAACCCCTCCAAAGCTAGACCAAGCGTAGTGGGGAACACATATAGAGGGATTGTCTTGGGATTCCATTGATCGCATTTTCCATGGAGCTTCATGGGTCTTGAATCCATTCAAGTCCTTAGTTGTCTTCCAGAACACTTGATTTCGATACCCTTGATAGGTTTCAGGCTTTATACCCTGCTCATTGCGGTCCACCCGACTATCGATTATACCCACCTAGTGAATGTTCGCGTGATGGAGACCTAGTTGCCTTTATTTTAGGGACTTACATAGGTGACTGTGGGGGTATACCATGGTACCTAGGACAAAAATTGGGACACACTTTGCAGAGTATACCCAGAGGGTGCTTTCGTATTCGATTTTCACTTGCACCGTTAAGTTGCTCTAGTGTTCGTTGTTGTAACTGTTCTTCAAACTAGCTAGTGACTGCTTGTCTTATCTCATAGAAACATTTTCTAGTGTGTGCTTGTTTTTAAATGATTATATAAAGCCCTAGTGTTTCTTTGATCTTCTCACATAGTGGAGGATCAGGATCTCCACCAGTCACAAAGGATTT
>JZKD02S0175807.1:419094-449158 GCA_000966675.3 Picea glauca
AACAATACACCCTTCGTAGCAATCAAAACGAAAAACGAAAGAAAAGAAACAATCAAAGAAAAAGCAAACTTCACACCCAAAAGTGAGATTTGAAGAACAATGACCTCGACTGAAATCAAGATACTGAGGTCTGTAGACCTTTGATGACCTTCACCAGGGTTTTTTCTCAATTAAAGAGAAGAGAAAAGCAATGCATAGGTTCAAAGCTTTACTCAACAGAAAAACTCAATGAAAAATGGCGAAGAAGGCTACAAGATCCGATCAACAAGGTATTTATTCTTCAAAAAGATAGATGTCAAGGCTGAAAAGGAAGAAAAATTGATTCACTAGATCACTCAGCAAAAGAGCCACAGAGGCAAACCCTAAAAAATTTAATTGTGGAGGGTTTTTTGGCTAAAAGGGGGATGGTGCTCTGTTGCCAAGGGAAAAGTGCATTATAGCGCTCTGTGTAGGGATATTAGGAGCGTTGGCGCTCTGTCAACACTAGAACATGGGCGCCAGGGTCTAAAAGTCTCAGAAATGTCAAAAAAATTCAAAAATCGAGATCTGAGCTTGACAAGTATGCCGAATGTGACAAGGTAAGGATCCAATTAGCTCATGAAACTAATCAAAGAGGGGTGAACTAGGTCTGAAACAATCAAGGGACAGAACAAGGTCAATGAGGAGAAAAAATCCAAACAAGAGGTTTTGATTTGAGGCTATCTCCCCAGTGGAGTTGCCAGTTTCTGTTGTAGGAAAATCTTCCTGCGGACAGGTAGATCACCTCTAAGGCTTGACCTTAACCCTAGACAGAAAAATGCTTAACGTGGACACTGACTTCCTTTCAAATCTATCTAAACTAATGCATGAGAAGGGAGGATAACATAAGTACCTTTTAATCGACGTTTATCCCTGCACGCTCTGAGTTGCGCTCCAATCCTTTTGCTCCTCGCTGAGGTCTGTGGACATGTTGATGGGCGAAATTGACCGTCCGTCAACTAGGAGAGTGGAACTGGTCCAGGGTTGTCTAAATAACCCAAGCTGTTTGGAATGGACCACCCTGACGAGTTTAACGGCTCCGTTGGCCGCTCTAAGGTCTCCTATGAGAACCAGAGAGAAATGATCTGAGCTAAGAAATCTAACTAAACTAAATAAAAAAAACTAAACTATAACTGAATACAAGAAACTAACTAAAATAAAGGAAACTAGAAACTAATAAAACAAACTAAACTAATTACACTAATCTAACTATAAACTACTAACTATTATATATACAAGATACCAATTATGATTATAATAACTCAAATCAACTATCTAATTATCAGCTACAATATTCCTTATTCACAAAATGTACACTATGGACAACCCACAGATTTGATTAAAACCTGCAAAAATCATATGTATTCTGCCCTAAGACAGCCATGGATCTCTTTTTTGATTTTTGTATTTTATGAAAAGGAAATACAAACTATTGAAATTAAACAATCTAATATATATTACTGAAATTAAACAATGTAATATAAATCTAACTAGAATATCATTTATATTAAACTACTTAACATAAACAGTAAACAACTAACTAATTGACCTGGAAACGCTCCAAGTCTGCCCTGTATAGGATAACTTCTTAAGCTATTTGGAGGAAGAAATTCACACCATTTAGTCCTTAAGATTTTCGCAAACGATCAACTATGCTACTCCTTGAAGTGTGTTACAGGACAAACAAGACACAAAAGAAAATCATAACAATCTTCTGATGATAAATCTCTGCAATAAGGGAAACCTATTATGCAGAAAACTTATATGTAACAATTCAATCTATGAAGAAGACAAAGCTATCATTCACAAAATGAATCAACAACTGTTATGTCTTTTATCTATTTGGAACCAACAAGATATGTATAATAGTAAACAAATTATATCATTTGCATTTGATTTAGATAACAAAGTAATACTAAACCATAAACAAAATGATATACAAAACTTGAAACAAAGTGTTGATATATTGAAAGCAAAAGCTATGAAAAAACATCAATTCTGCTCCAGTTTGAATCAGAATTACATATCTTTGTTCTCCCACAATTGAGGATGATCATTATTACAAAAGTCATAAGTTTATATAGGTTTCTCACAAGGTAAAACATCCTTGTGAATAATAGCAAATTGTTTACATAATCTGAAAAAAAATCCCTAAATCACCTAAACTAAGGAAATAAAATGCAGGTAAAATCTGTAGATCATCCCCTAACTACTCATGATATCTATTGCCAATTTGAATTTGCCTGCAATAGAACACAAAGATCAAATTAGAAGGATGTTTTATTAGGAAAACAATAAAAAATTGACTTTAAAGACTTAGCTACAGAATCATCTGATTATGTAGCTAGTCAAGAATAGCAAACAGGACTAGATATAATCAAATAAAATCAAATCCAAAACTAATTACTAATGATTCAATTATTCCTTAAATTAAACCAAATAAAAAAAGAATGCAATTGGGACAGGGTAAGAATACTCTGTTTTTCCAATTGACATAGAATCGAATCAAATCTTAACAAGACTGTTTCATAAATGCAATCAATGGTAAACCAAATCGTATGAGATACAAAACAATCATTATTGATTTACATAGAATCCAAATCGTTTAATCAATTGCCAACATAGAAAATTCGTCAAGATAGAATATGCATAACTATATCCATAGAATCCATCCATAGACTTCGTTTGCTGAGTTTCAAACAGTTCATAGGTATGGTCATAACTGCCATCGACTAGTTATAGCAATGGATTGATATCATTCAGTTAAAGGAATGATATATAAATTGCTTCCATTGCAATCGGATGAAATCAAACTCCATGAATATCGACTAAAAAATCTTTATGTTTGATCACCATACAGACAATAGACAGAGGTGCGATAAAATCGATAGAATTCATGAACTGGGCAATAATCAACACAAATCTTTACTGAGTTAATTATAGAAACAATATCGTAACCTTGAACAGAATCCAATTCAAACAATAATGGGAATCGAATAAGTTGCAATTGGTTATGTATCAATGGGAAAGTATCAGATTTGGTTGAAAGATGTTGAAAATAGTTAACCCATTTATCAATCATATTTACTCATAACCAATTCAAATCATAGCATTGACTGTATTCGAAAATAGAAATACCAACAACAGTCTATTTTTAAAAATATTAACAAATTATCTTATCAACAGAGCATCCAACTGAAGTTAAATTTGAACAATCAAATCTATCTGCCGATCCATCGAATCGAAACCAAATTCAATCAAATCTAAAACTATAACGAAAATTGATTCATCAAAAAAAAAATTATATACAACAAAGCATGCTTATGTAACAGAGCAGGTGAAATATGTACACAGAGTTTATGGAAGTGTAATATAAATGAGTGAAAATTATACCAGCGTAGTTGCTGAGACTATGTCAATTTTGAATTGACAATTGTTGTAGCAGACTCGACATTTTTGAACAGGATTGAACCAGTAGTTCGTTGCTTCTTATCATAGGGTTGCACCTTTGCATTCTGACCAGTGACCTTTGCCACTTGGTTTTCCAAATCGTAGATTCTAGATTGCAACGTAGGCACATCCAAGTAGTACCTCTCCAACCATAACCCACACTGATCGCAAGGTGGAGCAACAGGTTGAGCAGAAGGGGGTTTCGACGATTCACCGAGGGTTCCATGGGGTAGCTCGATGCCAGGAAAGTCAGGGTTATCCTGCAGATAAGGAGGTAAATTCTTGACAAAATCATGAGGAGGTTTGCCACACAAGCCCTCTGAGTAAGGATACTCTTCGGCGAGAAAACGTTCAATGTCTGAATCAAGGTCTTCGCTGACCACGATAGGTTCTGATTTGGCAGGGGGTTTGGGTTTATTCCTCGCCATGCGAGAGATTAACCTTGCATTTTTCTTGCCTCTAGAATTAGCATTAGTTTTAGTTTTAGGCTATTTGGTCGTGGGTTTATCAACTTCGGCTTGTTTAGTCACAGCCATAGGAAAACTTGTAGGTGAGTCGGGTTTAGGTTTGGGTAGTAAAACGCTATAAGGCACAGGGGGAAAAGGTTTGCTTTCGGTCACCATGGGCTTATCAACCTGTGGAGGGTTCGATTCTTCAAAGCCATTACGGCTGAGAAAATCTTTCCAAGAATCACGACGTAAACCCAATTCATAAACCAAGATGATTTTAATCAACCCCAAATGGAAGAGGCTGGTATCAGCTTGGCTACGCTTGTACCTTTTAGCCATTTTGAACAAACTTCTATGAAGATAATGGGGCATACTGATTTCGAAACGCATAAAAACCATCAATAAACACAGGTGAAACAAGAAAATGAACCTGTACCTGCCCTCACAAGTAACAAATTGCTTGATTATCATCAGGAGATCATACCAACGTGATTTCAACATTTTTGCAGGAAAACCTCTGTCGCATGAGTTCACTGTTCGAGACTGAAATAAAAATGTCCACGGGACATCATCTACTTGCAACTTTTGGACCATTTCTGTCTCGTGACAGGCAGGCTGGTTGCCGAGCTGAGAAACTGTTCAGTGATTTCAAGCTGGACATCTCCAACTTTGGCTCGGCAGCCATCGAATGATAACGCAAATTGTCGATCCATAGTGAGGTTATAACCATCGAATTTCCTTATGAAAGCAAGCCACCCGAGATTTTCCAGGTCGCTATACGCACCATCAAACATCAACAGTGCTTGGCACCTGTTGGGATCGGCCCTTACGATAGGATCCATGGCTTCTATGCATGGTGGGGTTTGAACCGAACAAAATAATGCACAGGGTCAAAAAACGATAGGGTTTAACAACTTCAGCGCTCAAAGAGGCAAGGATTAATTGCATGCGTGCGAAGGTGGTGGGATTACCACCATCATGCAATGTATTAATGACTGAGTACAGTGCTATTCCATCCATAATCATAATCGTTTAAACCATATGTATCGGCCAACCAAATAGGTGTACAACCATATCAACGTGCCATCCATCCGAAATAGAACCAACACCATATGTTACCTTCATGTGCCAAGTGTACAGTTTAATCCAACATGACATTCAACATTAACCAACGATCCATCATATCAATCAAACGTTATAAACCAATGTTAATTCAATCGTGCCAATGTATAGTTCGAAACTATGATCGATCAATGTAATATCAAACTCACAAAACAATGCACCAAGCATCGATTATAGAATTGAAATCCAAAAGATTAATCAATACGCCTTTGTGAAACTCAAACCAATGTCTTTATTCTCAAATCGACCTTATAATATTACCAATGCATTGGTTGCACATTCAAATGTTTACATTTCAAAGTTTTTTAGAACATTGCAACCAAAAAATCTCATATAATCAATGAGTCAAGAGCTCATAGCAATAAGGATCAAAGCATATAAGACCAAAATCAATCGTGACCTTTATAGGATCAAATGAAACCAGTAAATCTTCATGCTCAATGGCTTAGTAATCAAATAGATCCAAATGCGCAATCAAGGTAAGAGTAGACCAAAGGACATAAGTTTGGAAGAATCTTTTGCAGTCATGTGATAAACCAATGGTCAAGTGTCTTTCAAAAAAAAAATCAATAAAAGACGACGACAGTCCAAACGATGAAAGAGGTGTTTTCACACTTTCAGTTGTGAAAATTGAATCGAAACCAAATTGCAATTGTCACAAATATGAAACAAATGTCTAGTTGCACAATGCAACGATGATTTGTCGTTTATAAGACAAGAGGTGTAGGTAGCTTTTTTAAGAGTAATTTAAAAAAATGAATTGGCTGCCAACAGGACAAAACAAGATACAACCACTTCCTACTCTATTGAAATTAGCTTGAAAATAGATCTATCAATAAATGATAAGTTCATGTGACATCAAACACAAACTAGAAAGAAACAGGCCAAGCGTGTCATATTAATGAGAATAACGACAACATTACTTACAATCGTAGATGCGGATGCGACAACTTCATCAAGTCCTCTTTGTCTAACCCTTGCCTGAAAGATCCACAACCTGGATAACAACAGCTTCACTGATCACTCTCCATTGGCTGACTGTCATTTTCCTCCAAGATCATAAGTTTCATATGTTCAATTCTTCCTCCCCTTTTCACCATCATAAAGCCTGTTTATATAGGTTGGGAAGGGGTTAACCTCTTGAGTTATGTTTAGAACCAGTTGGGAACCTTCTCCTTGGATCAGGGATCTTTTGATGAAACCAAGAATTCGAGCACAACTGCCTTGTAATCTCGAATGATCCTCCCCTTATTCTCCTCAACGAGCTAACAACTAACCCAGAATAGGGAGCGCTCCCTCAGAACATGCATCAGAGCGTTGTAGCGCTCTTGGTGAGCCTTGGGAAAGCGCCAGCGCTCTCAAGATGAGCAACGCTCCTCCAGAAGGGCTCAAGGGGCATTATAACGCTCCTTGAAGCATGGTAGAGGAGCGCCATTTCTTCTGTAGCTGTAGTAGGGGAGCGTTCCCCCTCCAAACTAATGTTTCAGGGTCTCTTTCAGGTGTCAAGAGCTATTTTATTCCAATAAACCAGTTCTCCTCTTCCAAATCAGTCATGTGAGGTGTTATAAGTTCCTCCTTAGTGTCGTTATCATGACATCATGTCTGAACATCGTTTGCGACACTAGTGACCACCTTGCGACACTTGCGAAAGTTGTAGGGAAGATGCGACACTTACGACGATTGATAGGGACAATGCGACACTTAGCAATTTTGATGTGTAACAATGACGAGACCACAACTCTCTTTTTGTTTAACCAGATTATAGCAAGGTTCGATGTCCCAAGAGAGATTGTCACTGACCATGGCAGTCACTTTTAGAACAAAATGATGTTTGATTTAACATCAAATCTTGGGTTGAGGCAAGAACATTCATCACCCTACTACCCACAAGCGAATGGTCAGGTGGAAGCTATAAATAAATATCTTAATACCATTCTACAATAAACGATCAATTCGGCCAAGTCAAATTGGCATTTGATATTATAGTCGACATTATGGGCCTATCGAACATATGTTAAGAATGCAACTAGTTTCTCACCTTTTCAAATCGTTTATGGGCTCGAAGCAGTCTTTCCCATATAGTTCCATACATTGTCTCTAAAGTTGGCAATAGAGTTATTTCCAGACACTTCATCGCTTGCAGAGATTTTATTATACCTTGAGCAGCTCTATGAGCAACATCATGATGCAGCCTTGGATAACGAGGCTCACAAGAAAAAATTCAAGTGTCATCATGATCGGTCTATTCATTCTTGGATTTTCTCTAAAGTCGACCTTGTCCTGGTCTATGACCAATATAAGGACCCCCTAGGGGCAAGCAAGTTCAAACCCATGTGGTTTGGACCCTTCATCGTGAAAGAGGTTCTAAATAAGGGTGCTTATCGTCTACTGGACTTTGATGGAAATTATTTGGTGGAGCCTAGAAATGGGATCTACCTCAATAAGTATTACTCATGGGTAGGTCGCCTTAGGTGACTTCTTGTACATATGTATAGTTCTTATACATTTGCTTTTTTAGTTTTTGTGTTTTTATTTTTATGGCCGTGTCATTTTTTATGGCATCATTTTCACTGTGGCAGATGTCAAGTGAATCAGAGGTGTTCTTTGGGTTTGCAGATGGTGCTAGCCAACACACTCAGAGGCTTTCTTACGTAGCTTGGGTGATTTTCATGCCTCAAGGATAATTTCTATTTTCAGGAGGTATCTTCTTAGGTGATTCCACAAACAATGTTTCCAAATACAATGCAGTATTAGAGTTGTTTCATGATGCTTTGTTGCATGGTATCTCTCACCTCCGAGTCTACTTAGATGCTCAACTAGTTGTGTCTCAATTAAATGGATTCTACCACGTTTATGATCCTACTCTACACCAATGATTCCTTAGGGTACGTCTCTTAGAATGAAGTTTTAATTACATTACATATATCTATGTTCCTAGGAGATTGAATCAAGTTACATATACTCTAGCTAATCACATATTAGATTGGCATATTGCACACATGTAAAGAAAAAGCAGACACATGCACATGTAAATACATTTGTAAATAAATGTAATCCATAAAACACAAAATATGGAAATATGCATATATTTATCACAAAATATCAAAGTACATGGGTGGGCACAAGTGCCTCAAAAATAGGTCCAGTAAGAGTCATGGGGCTTATTCCCTCAAAAATATACAAAAGGTTCCCTCGACACATAAGAAGTCTAGCCTAACTAAGGGCAGGGCATGTTGACCCTACCATAGTGAACAACGACAATGGCCAAACGCTGAAAGAGCTAGACCCAGCTCTGTGGTACCCCAACAAAGTGAGTCTGCATAGATGATGGGAGATCCTCGATATCTGCTATAGGAACTGTATGAGTAAGAGCAGTGAGGTTCCTCTCCACCCGCTTGAAAACTCTCTCAGACTCTTCGGCTGTAGGTTCCCCTACTGCTATTGGTCTACCAACTATAGATGGTCCCGCCTGGTCCTCATGAAGTCTACTAGACGTACCAGCCCCACATCTACACATAACAGATACATACGTGTTAGATACTCTGGTTTACAAAAAACATTATATATATGAAAAAACATAAAAATTAAATAACTTTGAAAAAAAAAAAAAAAACTTACCCATCTCTCCTCGCTCCTCTCCGGGGGGTACAAGCATGTCGGGATCTCTGAAAAGTTGATCTCAGCATAGGGGTAGTCCTCTATGGACATAATCTATCATGCCCACTGGGAAAAAAACTTGTCTTCAAAAGCCTTGATGGTCCTCCCTCCCCCCTGTCATGGAAACATTGTTGCCCACCTACATAGCATTGGGAGAGGGGCCTCATGCCCTCATATAATCTCTTTAGGAGTAATACTGGGGACCCTCTTGAAGAATAAAGAGAAAAGAATTGTCCCAAACCCAAAGTTTTCGTGTCTCTGCATATGAAACTCTGTTAGCTACCTCTTCATGCAGTCTAGTAAGGTGGTACTCCAGTCAAACATTTGTGCATTTAATCACGATACCACACAATTCTTGTGCACCCAGGAAGCTTGATGTAAATATGCGGATCCAGTGATCCGCCTAATGAGAAAAAATATCACTTTTAGTGATAGGCTTGAAATATTTTTTTTCGGCACCTGAGTGACCACTTTGTTAGTGTCGGCTTCGCAATGGAGTCCAATCAACTCCTCTATGTTGTGAGGACCAGAGGGAAAAGTGAGAAAGTTGTCTGGTTCCCCTCTCCTTGAGAGGCCAACTAGAAAATATATATCTTTAGTCATTGGAGTCAACCACTATCCCTCAAGAATAAATGCCTCTGCATCAGTATGCCAATAATATACTAAGGCATTCAACAACCTAGGTTGTGCTTGCATGAATGGACACTGGAATAATTTCAACAAGCCACATTGAGCCAATGCGACAATAGCATCAGGGTCCTCTCCAACCAAAATATCAATGTCCTCATGCTCCCTCTCTCTCCAGGGAACATACATCCTGCAATTCACAATTTTAGGAGGGATTAACTCTTTAATCTTTTAATTTTTTCAACATGTTGGAGGGTATACACATGGGCTATAATATACACAGTCGCGTATGCCCACATGCAGTATTTTCTCTATACGTGGGAATACACTGGGTTTCATAGGACAACCCGCATATACATAGATCCAAACTTTTTAAAGGTTAGCCCCCCCCCCCCANAAAAAAAAAAATTCACAATTGAAGAATTAAAATGCAAGGGGGGTTAGTATGTACTTACTTGGTCCAAGCGAAAGTTTTTTTTGTCCACTGAAGCTCCCATAATCAACTCTTTTAAAAAAGGGGTGTTTTTGGCTTCTTAGTCAATTTCTCAATTAACAATGGTGATAATGAGCTGCCAGCCTCTATTTATAGAATTTTTGGCCCCTTTTTGTCATTTTTTGGACCCCTTTGTCGTTGTTTCTAGCCTGAAAATTGTTTAGTATGGTCCAGGAATTTCTTATGGATTGTTACTATAAGTGTTACTTTGGGTATTGGGAAACTTTTTGGAGATTTGGGGCATTTTTAAGGTCCTTTGGTAAGAAGTCATTTTTCCAACTTGTTGCATCTAAGTCAGGATTCCACCTCCACTTTTTGTATCTTGTTGCCTTTGTCACTTTTCCATAGGATCGACCCCACCAAGTTGTGACATAGAACCATCATTGCTGCTTTAGAAGTGTCGTACTTTATTGGTAGAGCCTCCCCCTTCATGGATGCCCTAGGTAGATCCTGGTTGCATTTTTGGTTTCCATGCCGTCACTAATGACTATAGGCTCGGGAGTCCTTATTAGTTTTTCCTAATTACGAGTTTGAGCCTCATTTGCATGATTCATTATCACTCTTTACCTCACCCTTGAGACTCCCAAAAACATAACAGGTCTTCTTCTAATCCTTTTTCAAACCATCTAAACATGAAAATATTGTCAAGTGATCTTGTTTCCCTTCACACTCGCTAAACTGAAATTTGAAGGCACGTTTGTCCGGCGGTAGTTTACCCCTTTTTTGGTGTGGATGGTCAACTGTAAGAACAAAGGTATAATATAGGAGCCTTAGTTCTCTATAAGAGTATTCTCAAGTATAATTTTAACTCTTTTTCGAGCCTGAGGGACTAAATTTATGAAAAAGGATCCCCCACGGAGTCCATAGATAAGCTCTTTTTAGACTCCCTAAAATTGAAAATATCGTCGAGCGACCTTGTTCCTTCACACTTGTTAAAATGGTCCATAAGAACATCTCATACAAATTCCATAGTTAAGATTTTTTTAGACTCGTTAAATATGAAAAATTGTCGAGTGATTTTGTGCTATTTTACCCCTTTTTCAAATTGACTAGACTACCTTCGAAAAAGGTACTCTAGCAGACTCTCCTTTTACGTTGTTTTAGACTCTATAAAAATGAAAAACCTTCGAGATTACCTTCAATGGGCTCATTAAAATTACATCGAAGGATGTTATCATTGTGTCTTTTTAATCGCACTTGCATTCTACATCTTTGGCCTAATGCCAGCTCCATGTTGCTCTCAACTGAACCATTTGAAGCATGCCTTATACACAAGCCTTGCAGCACTTTGCCTCTGCATCTTGACACCTTGACCCATGGAGGATTTTTTCCTAGTGTCCCTTTGCTGCATATGTCCCCTTTCTATGAGAATCACCGTGTTCTAGTATTTATGTGACACTTGTTCCTCCTTTGTAACAGATCATTCTTTTATTATTTTTAAAAGATTTCCAAAATTATTGAAAAAGACAAAAAAACATAAAATATACCCCAAAAAGAGTAAGGGAATTTTTTTTTTTTTTGTTGGCAACACAATGACTCTCCCTTGGACAAAGCACAAACTTTCATTTGTTCGTCAAGCTCTGGGATTTAATATGATCTCAGGAAGTTGTTCTCGTTACATAGAACTGTGTCCTCCTCTGTTTGGTTATTCTTTCAAACATATGGAGAGTTTGTGTTGCCTCTTGCATTGTGAACTTATGTCAATGCCATGCTACCTGAATCTCATCATTTATCATGCTATTGTCCAAGGGAAGTTTTTACCAAGCTCGAGTCATCCATTCTATATTTTTTCTCTTGACCTCATGCTCGACCATCCTGAAATCCCAATCAAGTCTTTTTTCAAAATCAATGAAGCCCTCGACCTGGTCATCAAGATCCACTAGTCTATTCCCGATGAGATGTTGAATACCTATGGGTAGTGAATTCATGCATTCATATTACACTCCTACCTGAGTTATGAATATTTTTAAGTTGTTTCTCTAGCTCTAAAGGACTCATCTCTAGCCATCATGCATCATTAGCTTCTTGAATATGGATATTATACATGTATATATTTTTGATTTTGAGATGTATATCTATTGTGTATTGCTTGCAACTACATTTTATATAGTTATATGACATGGATCTGCAGTGTATTTGATTAGCAACCATGATTTTATTTCATTTCAAGCATGGGTATGCCTGCCTCAATGAGACAATTGTTATTTTGGCAGATTGCACTTCCCGAACTCTAGTCCCTGGGGTCACTCTCTTCGTATGTTGGTGAATATTGGTAATACAGTTCATACATAAAATTTTCTTCTAACCTCACACATTAGGGGGCATCTGTTATAACCCTAATTTTCACCAGACATGCATACCTGGCATCAGGCCATCTCACTTGCCATTTTTTCCAAGCCACCATTGAAAAAATCTTCGAAAAATCCATCCTTTTGAAGGCATATGCACCCTACACCACTGTTGCCCATTTATATATGCTATCTAACCCATTACAGTCCACGTATACTGAAAAAATAACAAAAAATAGAAATTTGCAAACATAATACAAATTTATGGGTAATTGCCTAAACCGTGTGACCACCCATAGCTGGTGTTGGCCCTTGGTTATGGAAGAAAGTGAAGACTGAGGAAGAAAAGGTCAAACATGAACTACACAAGAGACACAGTGACTATCACTGGGTCGAAGTAAGAAAAAAAGAAAAAAATATGGAGCGAAGTACGGAAAATCAAGCCGATGAATGAGGAGATCAGGGATGACAGATAAGTAAGAGAAAATAATTGTAGACAAATCAGGAAGTAGAGAAAGCCACCATTGGATGCTTTGGAGAACCATGTGAGAAGGGAGGAAAGACAGGCTAGCGAAGCCCTGAAAAGGCAGGTCAAGTTGACCTAGGGTTTTAGACACCTAGGGTTTTGGGTAATTAGGGTTTTGACACCTAGGTTTCAACTTAAGGCTATCGGTGAGGGACTATAATGCATAAATAGAGGTTGAGAGCACCTAGGTTGGGTCGGTACTAATGTTGGGTATAGATATTGATTATTGTTTTAGAGATTATTGTAATGTGAGAGAGAGGAGTGTTGAGAGTGAGAGCCTTCTGGTATTGTAAGATCTTTAGTTGGGTGCGAAGATCAAGTCCTCTAGCTAGATGCACAGGAAGGTGGGAGACATAGAGAAGAAGAGAGAAGATCTATTGATTAAGAGTGCAGATTAGAACTGTAAGATTTACCTTAAAATATCATAAGCACAGTTCTATGGACGTATCCCTAGAGAGAGGGTGAACCACATATATTTTGTGTTGTATGTGTGATTGATGCCTAGATCTTTGTCATTGTTATACTGTTATTTGCATTATTGTGTTAGATCAGATGTATAGATGCACATAGTAGATCTAGCTAATATGAGATATATGAATTCTGCATTATTATTGTATTAGTTCCACTTGATATTCCCATGGTTGTAGACATCTTTGTCCTACAACCCCCCTCTTAGCTGCTTCGGGTGAGACTTCATCTACTTTGCAGGTCTTGCCTAAAGGGCTGATAGTTAGGGTTTTTTTGGTGCATTGTTGAAGCGTTGAACCCTAGGTTTGCTCCTGTGCCAACAACTGGTCACTCAACCAGATAACTACCCTATTCTAGCCTATAAAAGAAGAGGTAGGGGTCCCATTTGAAAGGAGAAAAATAATAGCAAAGAAAATCTGCCCTTTTTTGTATTCCCCTTGCCCTAATCTTTTGAAACCATTTTGTGAGGAGAAGAATATGTGGAAGTAGTTGGTGCACAATTGAAAAGGATAATAGGACTAGATTCGAGGAGTAGTGGATGATCTCACCTTTGTAAGTTACTTTTGTGAGATTAATAAAAATAATTAATTTTCCCGCCTCGCCATATGAGGTGTTCAATATTCAGTTTCGATTATATTATATTATAACCTCTAACCCACTAGTTCATATATAAGATGCATGTTTGGAGTTCTTTTTTTGTCTTTTTTTGAATGCAGGTTGGCTTTGAGAGGAGACTTGCAGTTGAGGAGAAACCGAACACAAAAGGATCGACACCAAATGCAGAGTTCAAGGTAGAGTTACCGGATTCTTTTTATCCTTGTGTTTTATGCATGAATGTGGGGTCTATGTCGAGATGATAGTAACAATTAGGAGACTTTAGATGGTTATTTATGCATGCATTACAGAACCCTTAGTGCTAGTCTGTAGGGGGTTTTCCCACCCATAACGGTGCCCCGCTCAAAATAATTGATATACAATTTTGAAAATTATACCATAAATAATACAGACTTTCCACTATCCAATGAAACTAGTCTCACTCAATTTGGATACTCTAGGAATAATTTATGATTTTTTTACCCAGAACACCTACTTGAGACTAGTCAATACGACTAGTCATATACCCTATCTTCCACAAGGTGTATATACAAATGCAAGATGACCCAGAAGATGAATTTTTTATCATAGATACTTTAATAATTTATGTGAATATCCTATGGATTTAAGAGTCTGAAATGTTACAGAAACAAATTTATAGCGAAAATTTTGTGATGACGTAATTCAGGATGATTCGAGAACCCTATCTTACACAGGATGTATCTATGAAATTATAAGGCCTGTGGAGTTTAAATTTGAACCCAATGTAACTTGATATATCTACTAAATATCCTCCAGGGGGTTCCATATGAAATATTGTAGAAAACAAATTACAATGAAAATTCCAAGGTGTCTCAGATGTAGCAGCGAAATCCCAATACCTTGAGCTCTGATACCATATATTAAGAACCAAATATCAATATAGCATAGAAAAACCTCAGAATAAGTACTCAACTCCTTGAAAAAGAGATAAATTCATATAATAATCCTCTTCGAGGGGAAAACCTCCTTATACACCACATAAATGTCCAAATACAATATGATTCTAAATGAAAATGTCTCCTTGGTATATATAGGAGACTAGGAGGTACAATTACAAGTAATGGACCTAAGCCGACATAAATAAAATAACATCACTAATGTAATATGCCCCAATTAATGGGTAATGTTCCACTATTTAGGGCTTAACAATGAGGTTTTCAACTCCATCAAAGGATTAGGAGATTATGTGGAGGAATATATTATTGTACAGAAGTTTCTCAAGTCACATCCCTCAAGATTTAATCCCAAGATATATGCTATTGAAGAAATGAAGGATCTAGACAAACTAACAGTAGATGATTTGCATGGAACCCTAACTGCATATGAAATAAGAATAGAACATGATAACCCACCAATAACATCAAGGAAGGAAACAACCTTTAAGGCATCAAAGAAGACATAGTGCAATATAAGTGATTTCTCAGACAATGAATTGGATGAAGAAGAAGAAAACATTGTCAAGGAGCTCAAAAACATATACAAAGGTAAGATCCCTTTCAAATTTTTTAATTGTGGAAAAATAGGATACTTTGCTCATAAATTTCGTTATGCAAATACCAATGTGAAAGAAGAATTTAATTTGAAGAAAACTAACAGAAGGGAGATAAAAAACAAGAAAAATCCTTATATACAAAGGAAGAATCTATATTCCAATAAAGACAACAACTCATCATATGATAGTGATAGTGAAGAAGATGAGATTCTCTTTATGGGTCTAGAAACACAAACAGGTGAAGATACAAACTCAATAGAAGAAAAAAATTGTGTTAAAGATGCAGAAGTAAATCTTTAAGAAGAACTCATTAGTGCCCTATAAGAAAATTACAGAATGAAGGACAAGAATAGAAATCAAAAGTAGGAACTATAGAAATATAAAGAGAATGAATATGAAGATAAGTAAACAGAGAAGACAACAATTACCTTAAGGGTTCAACTAGAAGAATCTAATAAGATCAAAGAATTTCTAAGGGATCAATTGAAACAAAAATAAGATATTTGCAGCACTCTTGAATCTGAAATATGTCACCTGAGAAAGGAGTTGGAGAAATCATCAATAAGCTCTATAGTTTTAAATGAAATCCTAAATTATCAAAGAGAACAATATGACAGAATGGGTCTTGGCTATAGTGATAGGAAGGAATATGTTAATGAAGAAGCATCAACATCTTCAAGATAACCAAGAGAAGAAAGAACCAAGCTCTATGCCGACACTCTAAAAAATACAGTCAAAGTTGAATACCACGGAAGGGAAGAACACTATGATCCACAAGAGACAAATTTTACTCACAAATATTGAATATGGAAAACTATCCCATCAATATGGAATCACTCAACCAGGTATCAAAACTATTTCTATGGTTATTGTTATTCTTGTAATGGATTTGGTCATAAAACAATAGACTGTAGAGAAAGTATAAGAAGAAATTACATGAGGAATAGATACCAGGATACTTATGGATTCTCAAGGATAAATTACAATTCATTTTCCCCCTTGATGAAATACAATCTCATATGTTATAACTACAATAATTTTGGACACATAGAAAATTAATGCATAAGTAATCTCAAGCAAGTTTCACCTATAATGAAAAGAAGTTGGGAAAAAAAGAAAGAAAATTCCCTATTTGTTCAAGAAACTCTCTGTACTCAGAAAAATAAGGATAAGTGGGTTATCAATAGTGGATTCTCTATTCATATGACATGAGACATGAAACAAATCATCACCTTGGAAAAAAATGATGGCAACATTACATTTGAATTTTGGAGACAATGGAAGATCGAAGATAGTTGGAAAAGGTGCCCTAATCCTTGACAACAGAAAGGCTAAAATAGAAAAGGTTTTGTGTGTTGAAGTTCTAAAAAATAATCTTCTTAGTGTAATACAAATGTGTAATCAAGGACACAATCTCATATTTACCTCCCGAGAATGTGATATTAGAAAAGCATACTCATGAAAGTTGATAGAAAAAGGAATCAAAACTCCAAGTAATGTATATTTTCTTAATTAAATCAATGGAGAAAAGTGCTTTATAGGACAGACATATGAAAGTTGGTTATGGAAAAAAAGAATGGATCATATGAACTTTGACAATCTGGTAAAAGTCAGTACCAAACAAGCAGTAATAGATATGCCAAAAATCATAAAACCCTCAAGCACTATTTGTAAGCAATTTCAACATGGAAAATATTCAAGGGTGAACTTCAAAACAAAGAAATATGCAACTTCCAAGCCTTTGGAACTTGTACATACATATCTTTGTGGACCATCAAGGATTTAAATCTTGCAGGGAGAATGGTACTTCATGTTACTGATTGATGATTATACAAGAATGACTTGGGTTACTTTCCTCAAAAATAAATGTGAAGCATTTGAAAAATTCAAGGCATTCAAAGCTCTAGTTGAGAACGAGACATAGATGAAAATTAAATGTTTAAGGTAAGACAATGGAGGTGAATTCATATACAATGACTTTTTGGAATTCTGTGAAGCATATGGATTAAAAAGACAACACACAACAACAAGAAATTATCAATAGAATGGGGTTGTTAAAAGATAAATCAAACATGTACACTAAATTTCTAGAACAATGATAAAAGAAGCAGGTCTATCAGACAATTTTTGGAGAGAAGCATTTTATACAACTGTTTATATCCTAAATAGAGGATGGATTAGAATGAACATTGACAAGGATCCCTATTAACTATGGAAAGGGTGACCAACATCTGTCAAACACTTCAGAATTTTTGGGAGTAAGTGTTACACCAAATGAGACAATGAGGACTTAGGAAAATTTAACTCCATATCAGATGAACAAATCTTTCTTGGATACTCATTAAGAAGCAAAGCCTAAATGTGTTACAATAAAAGGCTGCAAAAGATTGTTTAAAGTATTAATTTCATAATAGATGAAGAAATCAAGAACACTAAAGAATAAGAAGATGAACATGAAGAACAAGAACAAGAAAATGAATAAGAATAGAAGGAAGAAGAAGAAGAAAATGAAGAATAAAAGGAGGAAGAAGAAAAATAAAATGAAGAATACACGAAAGAAGAATAAGAATGCCAAGATACACAAACAACAACAAGGTTTGTACAAAAGAATCACCCATAAAATTTGGTTCTTGGTGAAAAACATGTTAAAACCTAGAAAAGGGAGGAAATTGGAAAACAATTTTGAGCAGGGGAATATCTCCCTACTATCCCAAGTAGAACCTAAATGATTTACATAATCTTATAATAATAAACATTGGGTGAATTCTATGTAATAATAGTTAAATCAAATTGAGAAGAATGAGACTTGGGATATTGTCCCAAAACCCAAGAATAAAAATGTGATAGAAACCAAATGGGTATTCAAGAACAAGTTGAATGAAGATGGAAAAGTAGTAATAAATAAAGCAAGACTAGTCTGCAAAGAATGATAAAGTAAAAGGCATTGATTTTGAAGAAACATTTTCCCTTGTTGCAAGCTTAGAATCCATTAGGATGTTTTTGGCATTTGAAATCTTTAAGAATTTCAAAGTATATCAAATGGATGTCAAGTCAACATTCCTGAATGGAGATCTAGAGGAAGAAGTGTACATAGAACAACCTGAATGGTTTCTATTATCAAAAAATGAAGATTATGTTTTCAAATTAAATAAAGCATTAAATGGATTAAAGGAAGATCTTGAAGCATGGTATTCAAGACTTACAACAACAAGGTTTCAAAAGGGGGACAACATAAAACAATCTATATACCAAAATAAATCATGTAGAAATGTTGATCATTGTAGTGTATGTAGATGAAATTATATTTGGGAGTAATGATGATTAAATGAGCCAAAGGTTTACATAAGATATGTGAAAGGAATTTGAGATGTCCATGTTTGGAGAATTGTCATTCTTTTTAGTACCGTAGATTACTCAAACTAGTAAAGGAATATTTGTATCTCATACCAAATACATAAAAGATATGTTGAAGAAGTTTGATATGGAAGATTGTAAAATATCCAGTATACCCATGGTCATCGGATGTAATCTCAACAAGGAGGACAAATATAAGAAAACTAATCAATCTTTGTATAAGTCAATGATATGAAACCTCATTTATGTAACAACTTCAAGGCCAGAAATAATGTAGATAATAGGGATAGTTGGAATATTTCAAGATGCACCCAAGGAAACACATGTACAAGTTGTCAAACAAATATTTAGATATTCAAAGGGTACTTTGGACTTTGGACTATGGTATCCAAAAGGAGATGAATTTACTCTAACAATATATGCTATTGTAGATTGGGCATGCAATATTGATGACAGGAAGAGAAAAAGTGGAGGAACATTCTTCTTGGGAAATTGTTTAGTATCTTGGCTCATCAAGAAATGGTCTTCAATATCATTGTCCACAACATAAGCATAGTATATTGCAGCAACATCATGTTGCACACAACTTCTCTGGATGAAACAAACATTGCAAGATATCCAGGTAGAATACAAGCAACCATTTTCTATATTATGTGACAACACCAATGCTATAAGCATTTCAAAAAATCTAGTAATGCACTCAAATACAAAACATATCCCAATCAAATATATTTTCTGAGGGAACACATGAATAATAATATTGTTAAGTTGGAGTATGTTTCTACCAAGGAACAAATAGTATACATATTTACAAAACCCCTACCTAGAGATATGTTTGAGTATCTCAAATATAAGATGGGATTCATTCCCATTTCTTAGTAAAAAATTCAGCTGAAAGATTTTGGGAGCTCAAAAGAATCAAAATCTCAGGGGGAGAGTGCATATAGTTGCATGGTGAAGAGAAAAATGAAGAGTATCACATTAGGGGGGATTGAAGAAGATAGGGAAATCATTGGTTACATAACATAAAATGAAGAATACATAAAAATGGAGAAAATTCTCTTTTCCATTGATGTCAAAGGGGGAGAAAAAAGAGACAGGGGGATACTTGCATAGACTAGTAGAATGCATAATCTATGAATTTGTTGTCATCAATGAAAAAGGGGGATATTGTTGGAAATTGTGTTTTCATTGATGTCAAATGTAGAAAATATTGAATTTCATTGATGTCACAAGAAGGGGGAGACTGACCATTTTCAATGATGAAGGAATAAAGACTATGATTCCAGGTCCAAGGATCGATCCTAAACCATATAGAACTATGAGGAAGAGAAAGATTCATGCTGCAAATCAAACCAGATATAACGGGTCAAGAAGGTTCCTACGCATCTATATATCTTTATGTGTTGATTAAATTTCGATGAGATATCTACTAGGATGTTTGACGATTAGATTGTAGAGGATCAAAGGAATATCTGGATAGCACTGATTAAATTCTGGTGAAGGTTATGTGAACAAAGAAAGTCTGAGTTGTTGATCATTGATCATTCAACAAGATCAATGATCCAGATGTGAAAATAATGAAGAAAAGGAAACGTATAATATCCCACATGAAGAAGGGAAATAGTCATCAATGAGTTTATAATGAAAGAGTGAAGGATATTAGTTCTAATGAAAATGGAAGAGCCATGGAACCGTGTGAAAGGAACTAACTTTTAGTGTGATAATTTCCATTTGTATGGAAAACCAAGATTAAGTATTAGATCTAGATCTAACCAGATCCACGACCAAAAGTAGTCCTGAATTTTGGATCTGATGTGATGGTGAAAGGATTTCATAGTTTGTGTTTTTAGATTATTTATCTCAGGCCACATTGAGACACTCCGACGAAAAAATCTCTTAATCAACAGGGACTGTTGATCTATCAGAGAAATAGCGAATAAATTTGAACCATTGATTGGATGGAAAGGACTCTGAATGATTGTGATCCATATTAGATGTTGCATCAACACCATGTCATCCAATACATGTGGTGGAAATGAAAGGATGACGTAAGAAAGACACAAGAGAAGAAAGTCAGCATGGTGTACAAACAAGATCCAAAAGTTGTGATGATGTCAGCATGAGGTCAACTGCCAAGTCAATGCCACATGTAGTAGAATGATTGATCCACGTGTCATCAATTACAGAGTTGTATATCCATTGAAAGGTTTGGTTGGAAAATATCCAGACCCTTTGTTGCAACCTATTAAACAAATATTATTGTCCATCAGAGTGAGGTGGTTAAAGTGAAACAATTCGCCTTTTTATTTACACTCTGAAGCAAGAGTATCGAATAATATTCCTTTTCGATACCTTCAAAGCTTATCAATCGAAATTCAAAATATTTGGGAAGTTTCACTTCTCTGATAAGAGGGCTATCGAATAATATTCTTGCTTCGATACCATCAATCAACGTTCAAAATATTAGGGAAGTTGTACAACTTTGATGAGAAGGGTATTGAAGAATATGCCCTTCCTTGAGAAAAGTGTTATCTCAAGAAAAATAAGAAGTATGGACCATTGGTTGGCATGAAAACAAGATGCAATCTTAGTCATAGATCAATGTGGGTCCCACCTGACATTCTCATGTACAATTCGAGTGATAGAAAATAACCATCATGCAGGTTGAAGGACCGATGATATCAAAGCCATTAATTTTAGACTCTAAGGACTATTGGATCCATTGGAGTACATGGCATCAGAGTGAACGAGGTACTCCGATGATTAAGGACTCTGAAAGCTAATGAAAACCATTGATTTGAGTTGGGAATATCTCTGTCGTTCATTGGAGAGGATTTTGTCGGAGTGGAGTTGATGAATGGGTGCCAATGAAGAGGACTTTAAGAGCCAATGATAGTCGTTGATCTAAGATCATACGTCTACTCTGTGATGGGGTAGTGTTGAATGTTCAGTACCCTAATAGTCTCGATAGATGGAATGTATATCAACATATGAGATTAATGAAGAAATGATCGAATGATTGTTGTGAATCAATATGGTCTTGAGTGTTTTGGCACCTCGGTGGTCCTGATATGAAAAAATAAATTGATGGTTTTGATGAAACAAAGGAAAAATCATATGGTTGTCATACATTTAAGTTTTATAGAGTGTATTGGTACCCTCATTATCCCAATGAGTGCGATTGTAAATCAACAAACAAGATTGAATCCAAGATGAGATCCAATGGCTATTGAACATCAAAATTGTGTTGTGTTGTCTGTGAGCAGATCAAATGAAATGAAAAGGTTTAGGGCCCAATTTTTAGGAAGAGGCAAAGGGACTCGAAGCCGACCCCACGGATTTATTTTTGTGGAAAAATCCATAAGTACAAAAGTTGTATAAATAAAGTGTCTGAATCTGTTTTGGGTGTGTGGAAAAAATGAAGCAAGAAGTGTAAGGAGAACATAGGCTCTGAGGTTTGTACGAAAGTGTGGAAGAAATGAAGATGATCTGAGTTTTGATGACATAGGGGATGAAGAATGTTGGAGAGGTCTTCTGAATAAAAATATGAATTACATTTTCTTCAAGGTGGCAGGGTGGAGCAAGGAAGGGGATTGGTGTCTCCTATAGGTTGGTTCCTATGACCAATAATTGTGTGGGTTGGTGCCCATTGGATGATTTGATTGGATGAGTTGGTTATCATCAAGGGGATTGGTCTCCCTTGCAAGTTGGTGCCCGCAAAGATTATTTTATATTGGTGTTTGTTATAAGTTGGTTCTTACAATTTTTTATAAAGAATTTTTTTGTGTTTTTCTCCCATTTGGGTTTCCATGTTAAATATATGTGTATTGTGAACTGAATGATTAACTGTTGGTAAATAATATATTATGATTAAAAAGAAACTATGCTAAAATAATTAATGATTATCATGTAATACGTATTCACCCCCCTCTCAGTATTCCAACAAATAATACCCCTTTAAGACACTTGACAGTGGAAATTGCTATGGTTGTTATGAAATTGCGATGGTACAACAATTTATAACAATAAGTACAAGTTTATAACGACAACAATAAAAAGAGATCAGAATTGCATCAATTGACAAGGAAAACTTAGCACATCCAATAGATTAACATCCAATTGTTTCAATCAATTTTTGAGCATGTTATACTACTATTACATAAATGTATGCAACAAATTAGAGTAATTTAATATGGATGTAGAAAAAGTTTGCAACAATACCAATCTTATTAGTCAATTATCTTAAGTTAGGATTAATAGAGTTAGTAGGAAGTTTGAGAGAATTGAAATGAAGGGTTTGTTTATCACTTTCACCATAAGAAAGCTTAAATATTAGTGCCTTTGAGTGTTATGGAGTCATTAAAACAACAATGCAATAAGTTTTGGAGATGAAGCTTAGAAAAGAATAATAGGTAGGGATTAAACTCTAAGGTTCTAGCACATTGGGGCCTTAGGGTTTAAATATTAAGGAGAAGGATTTCTAGAGTGAAAGAAGTTTTGGGCTCTATTGACCCTTTCTCCCTTCTTAGGTACTTCAAATAGGTCACAATAAAGAATCTAGGGTCAAAATCCTAAAGTGATAGAACTTTAGGGATTTATTATTATAACCCTAGCTAGGAATTCTTGACAAATTTTGGATAAGATTAACCTTGTGAGAGGAGGAATAACTTATTCTCCTCTCTTAGGGTTTTACCAAATAATATTTCTAGCATGAACTAATAGATTTCACCATAAAACATTAATATCATAAAAAAATATTGAAGAAATTTACTTACTTCACCAAGATACCTAGAGAGTAAACCCTAATTTCAGAAATACCATGCAAAAATCAGCAAAAGATATCCATCACTTGAACATCCAAGCATAGTGCACTAGTGTAGAAGAGAGAGATATCCCAAGAGGGTGGAACGTTTAGACTTGGTATCTCACAAAGGTGAGAAAAATGTGATGATAAAATGAAATGACAAGGTGCTTTAGTTATATGGATATATCTTGACCTATTTGTCCATATAAAATTGTCAAAGACAAAATATAAGAATTCCTATCCCTTTAATGTTCTCTTACATTATGCCAAAATAAAATTTTACATGAAATAAAACCCTAGAAGCGTGACATCATTCCCTAGAAGGGTGACATAGGCTCTCTAAGTGCAACGAAAAGAATGAGGAAGGAGGTGTTGGACCTCGAAATGCCATGTGCCAAAGTCTCATGCTACCATGTGCCAAAGTTTCATGCCATGGGTCTCCTCATGTCAAGCCATCTCTGGAATCATCTCATTCATCAAACTCTAGCCGTACAAGGTGACGTCAATGGCTAAGAAGTGACATATTAGGCCTCCAAAGGCCAACGTCTAAGTGGAGAATGGTGCAACCTCATACTCTAGTGATGCTAAGGGTCCTCCAAAGGAAACTTCCTCTATCATCTATATGCAACACTCATCATCCACGGTCTTCCACATGGGAGGTCCAATGTTAATCATGTGGGAAAGGTCATGCAAAGACAAAAGAGTACGCCTTCCAAGGGTCCAAAAGTCATATGAACCATGATAAGTAAGCCACATTTAATACAATAACTACCCAAACCTATGCATCAAATCCCCCCTTTTCAACTTAAACAAATTCTCAAAGACCTTATAATTTTTTCCAAATTTAAGTATGGGAGGGGTGTCATAGTGCCCTATTGGGTAAGCCAATCCCAATGTCAAGGAATGTGTCCAAAGAATAACCTATCTAGATCAAGTGATGAGCATGAAGTGAATTTGGGGAATACTTTTGGGCAATGGGTTCTTGACATATGAAGGGTTTGTATTGTCTCATTTGTGGATGCCTTTCTGGAGGGTGTGTTGCATCCTTTGTTTGTGATGCAAATTTTTGCCAAACCCTATTCTTTAATTTATTATGGTATGAAAAATGAGTGATGTGTAAAATTAAAATTAAAGATCACCACAATTCCACTTGAAGTTAGGAACACATTGAGTGGCATGTGCACTGGAAATTAAAAGACATCACAAAGGCATTCCCCCAACAAGCGCGACATTTATTAATTATTTGTTTTTCTCTTTTTGAAGGTCCTTCATTTTGTATGGAGAAGTGCTTCATTGATCTCAGTACCTTAGGGAGAGAATATATAAGGATAATTTATGGATTTTAACTTTTTCCAGCTACAACACTTCTGGGCCTTCAGCTCCTTCTTCCCATGAAACGAGGTACAAGACCTTCTTGAGGTCAATGAGCCCAAAAACCAAAAAGATGAGAAAAAATAAGGGAAGAGGTGTGGAAAGTGGTAAGTATGAGTGGGAATGGTATGATGACCCTTCAAGGAGACACCCCAGTAGAAACCCTTTCCCTGAGGGTGACCCACTTACTAGAAAACCATTTTAACCACCAAGGTGAAATTGGGAAAAAGGTATAATTTCCAAGAAAAAAATTTTATAATCAAGAAAGGACTCTTTGCAACATGTTCAAATGCTTCAAATATTAAAGTGACACTTACCTGTATATCATACTTTTTACCTCATGAAGCAAGACTTGTTGTCTTTTGGGCCAAGTTGGCGTAGTGGATGTTCCTCTAGTGTCGATGATGATTATGGTGAACTATGGTCGAGGAGAGGGGATCTGTGAGATGTGTTATCCATTCATCTCTCGACACTCCATGTATGCTACCTGTGGGCCTCAAGAAATCATCTCCTTATTTACCCCTGGGATGGGGGGATAACATGGTGTAAGTCACGTATCAGAGTGGGAAGAGCTTTCGATGGTGTCCTATGAGGAACTATTCCTGCAAATGCAACCATGCCTTATATACCACCTAAACATTATGTGGTACCCAATGCTAATAACGATGCTACTTGTACTTGGTATTGGATTTCTGCAAAATATCATGGACTTATTGTTGGATGTGTTGTATTCATTCAACAATTTTGGTTGCTCAATCAACCACATTATGAGCATGGGAGGAACCTTCCTGTGTGGTAGTAATGGGTAGAGCTATGTCAATGGGGGGGAATGGCTTGAACCCAAAGCACACCTAAAAGGGGCTATGGACAATAAATTTGTGGAGGGATATGTTGTACCTATGTTGAACATAAGGATGGATCTCATCCCATGTGCGTGGATGTTTGGAATTGTAAATCCTCAAGATATGAACAATCATCTTTTTGACTAACTATGTTTGTCCACTAGTCTATGGGTGGAAGGAAGTTGATTTGATCAACTTGGTTTCCGTCATCCACCATAGGTTGGACCTAAAAGTACTCGAGAAACTATTATATCAATATGAAATAATGGTCTTTGGGAGCCCAAAATGAACCCAAACACATTCAAATAAGTGCTTTGTGGTGGCATTGAGGAAATGATACTCTTCTCATAAGGTAAAGGTGTCAACACTTCCACCTTAGAGAATCGATCAATGACCATGACATCATAGTCATTCCCATGTTTGGTTGAAGGTAGACCAGACATGTAATCCATGGATATGGAATACTAATGACTATCAGGAGTAGGAATAGGGGTGTATAGCCCCTATTTCTTGATGGCGAGTTTGGAAATGGAGTAGGTAGTGCATGATCTGATTGTTATAAAAATAGGATTGCAAAGAAATAAAATAAAAAAAATGCAGAAATAAAACATGGAATATACACAATACAATAGAGACACAGATATATGTGGTTCACCCAGTGTGGGATACATACACCAGATAAGTTGTCAGGTCCTTCCTTTTTATTATCTAACAAAATAAAGGGATACGACCTAAAACACTCTCATTGTAACTTCCTCTTCTTTCTCTCTTAATATCCTCTCTCAGAATACAATAATCACATTCATACATATCTGCAATACAATTCCTTAATAAAGTATGGTTTCCTTCTAGGGAAAAAATCCCTAAAAATAACTTCTACCATAAGATATGCGACCTTATAATGAATGGTCCAGATTGAATACAAAATTACAATATTTTACAAGGGAAGTTTTCCCAATATTTCACTTTGGGGCTTGGCAATAGTTATGGGGGTGAAAAACCCCCCACACCCCCCTGTTAGGGAATGGGGTCCAGGCATGATTGAAACAAACCTATGAATCAGAAAGATAACCAGGATCCACAACCAACAATCTCCCACTTGAAGACTAATCACAATAGCTCCACTGCTTTTGTACCTTTTGGAATATACTCCACCTTGGACCTGTCAAATTTCTCATATTCACCTTCATTTTTGAAGACCAACTAAAACTGAGAAGGAACTCAGTTTCTCCCCGGTTACTCCCTTTGTTAACATGTCTGCAAGATTTTGACTAGTATGTATCTTTTCCAACTTCAAATGTCCATCTTCCAAGATGGATTGTATGAAATGGTACTTGAGAAGTATATGATTCAGGTTCGAATGGAAGTTTGAGTTCTTTTCAAGATGAATGGCACTCTTTTTGTCACAGTACAAGTTGATATTCTCCTTATTCTTTCCCAATTCTTCCATAAACCTCTATAACCAAATTATCTCTTTACTAGCCTCTGTGGCAACAACATACTCTGCTTACATTTTTGAAAGTGCAACAACCTTTTATAGTTTTGAAATCCAACTTACTGTTGTTCCACCTACAATAAAAACATACCCTATGGTGCTCCTCCTTCTATCTTTATCACCTACCATATATGAATCAACATATCCCTGTAGAACAGTGTCTGAACCTCCAAAACATAATTCATGAGTAGAAGTACCTATCAAATACCGTAGAATCCACTTGACTGCCTCTTGATGTTCTTTACCTAGATTTCTCATATACCTTCTCACAACTCCCACTGCATATGCAATATTTGGTCTTGTGCAAACCATCACATACATCAAGCTACCAATTTTTGATGAATAAGGGACCCTGGACATGTATTCTCTATCCTCCTATGTCTTATGACACATTTCCTTAGTTAATTTGAAATTTCTGGCCAAAGGTGTACTAACAGGTTTTTCATTTTGCATTCTAAATCTCTCGAACACCTTCTCTATGTACTCACCCTGAGACAATGTCAATTTGTGATTTTTCATGTCCCTTGTTATTCTCATACAAAGAATTTTATTTTCATTACCCAAATCCTTCATTGAAAATGAATTAGATAATTTCTTCTTGAGAACATTTATATCCTGCATATTAGACCCTGCAACAAGCATGCCATCTACATACAATATCAAGATAATACATATTCCATTTTCTCGCCATTTAAAATAAAAAAAGTTATCAGAATGACATCTATTATAACCTTGTTCTATCATAAACATGTCAAAATTCAAATACCACATCCTTGGATCTTCTTTAGGCCATACAATCTCTTCTTCAACCCGCAAACCAAATTCTCCTTCCCTATGACCTCATACCCTTGTGGTTGCTGCATATAAATCTCTTCCTCCAAATCCCCATGGAGAAAAGTTGTTTTTACATCTAACTATTCAATATGCAAATATTCTACTACCATAAGACTTAAAATAGTATTAATTGAATTCATTTTAACAACAGGAGAAAATATTTCATCAAAATCTATACCTTTCTTTTGTGAAAACCCCTTTACAACAAGTCTAGACTTGTACCACTTTTTGCCTCCATCTTCTTCCTTGAACCTGTAAACCCATTTATTTTGCAATGATATTTTTCTTGCAAGTAACTGAACCAAGTCCCAAGTCTATTTATTTACAAGGGAGTCCATTTCCTGTTCCATGCCTCGGTCCCACTTCTTTTTATTTTCTACCTACTTTGCCTCATCATAACTTTTTGGTTCACCAGAATCAGACAACAATAAATAATACAATGAAGCAGAGTATCTTTCAGAGGGTCTAATTAACCTGGTAGATCTTCTAACAACACTTGTAGGAGTTTTAGGTACTTGTTTCTCTTGTTGTTTTAAATTTTTATTTTATGGCACCTTTGGAATTTATTTTTCAGTGATCTCATCAAACACTGTGTATTTTGGTTTTTATTTTTCCTATTTCTTTCCCAGAAATTGATCTTTGTACATGAACTTATCATTGAATGTGACATCTCTACTCCTAATTATTTTGTGATTTTTATAATCCCATAGGCAATAACCAAATTCAATGATACCATATCCAATAAAGGTACACTTCTTGGATTTTGCCTCAAGCTTTGTTCTATTTTCTTTATCAATATGGACAAATGCTTCACAAAAAAAAGTCTTCAAAAATGAATAGTTTACCTTTTTACTTGTCCATGCCTCCTCTTTAATTCCACCATCCAAAGAGATTGAAGGCCCTTTGTTTATAAAGTAAAAAAAAAATCTATTGTATCTTCCCAGAATTCTAAGGGAAACCCAACATGCATTCTCATACTCCTTGTACTCTCCATGATTGTCCTGTTCATCTTTTACAACACACCATTTTTTTGTGGTGTTCCTGGAACTGTCTTCTCTCTATGAATCCTATGGTATGAAAAATAATCATCAAACGCCTTGCTACATTATTCACCTCTATTTTCTGATCTGAGACACTTCAACCTTTTTCCTGTCTCATTCTCAACCAAAGCTTTCCATTTCTTAAAAGTATAAAAAACATCATACTTTTGTCGAATGCAATAAACCCAAGTTTTTCTAGTTGCATCATCAATAAAAGTAACATAATAACAAGAGCCACCAAGATATGATACCCGAGCTGGTCCCATACATCTGTATCTACAAGCTCTAAATTTTCACTCTTCTTTCTTTACTGTCTCTAAGAAATCTGACTCTCTTATGTTTTCCATAAACACAATGCCCACATAAATACAAATCAATTTGTTTAAGATCTAGCAACAAATTTCTTTTGTGAAGTATATTCATCCCCTTTTGACTCATGTGTCCAAGCCTATGACGCCACAATGTTGTATCCACTCTTGTAGAAGCTAAAGAAATAAAAGAATCAATACTACTAGTACATAAATACAATGTACCTACCTTCTCTCATTTTTCTATCACCAATGATCCTTTGGTGACATTCAACACCTTATCTATAAATATGGATATACATCCTTCAATTTTCAACTTCCTTTTTGAAATTAAATTTTTCCTTAGATCTGGAAAATATCTTACCTATTTCAGCTACCATTGGTTTCCATTATTTTTCTTTATTTTGTACCTTACCCATTCCAATAATTTTTCATGGTGCATCATCACCCAAATGAACCTGTCCAAAATCACCTTGAACATAATCTAGAAAATGTTTCCTATGGGGTGTGGCATTAAATGAATCCCCTGAATCTACTACCCAAGACTCAAAAATATTATCTATAGAAAGAATAAAAGCATCTTGTAACACATCACTTGTTACATTTGCTTCCTAATTTTTCTCTTGTTTTCCATCTCTTTGTTTCTTTAGAGATCTACAATATTTCTTCATATGTCCTTTTGTTGGCATAGGGGTAGACCCAGAGTTCAACGCTTCAAAATAACACTAACAAAACCCTAACTACCGACCCTTTAGGAAACACTTGTGAAGCAGGCGAAGTTTCACCC
>JZKD02S0175807.1:470036-483172 GCA_000966675.3 Picea glauca
GATATCGCGTATATCCAGTAATATAACAGAAATATATCAGAGATGCAACCATAAACATAGAGATACAGTAATACACGATTTCTATTAATGAAAGAAATGTACAAAGACTGTAAAATTACAGAGTGAAAGACTCTCTAGAATGGTGGCAACTTATCTCTGAGAAGAGATGTGACGGCTACTCGCATTCGCAAGAAGATGGTTACAATGAGGCTCTGGAGGCATTTTTACAATAATAGGGAATTCCAAAATTCCTAGACATCCAAAATCCTAACCCTAGGAGATGAAGCGCCAAAAGTCATGTGGGCCCCGTTTGGGTAAGTTGGTGCATCAACTTCCTGGGGTCGTAACTTTTGCATACGATCTCCGTTTTAGGCGTGTGATAGCTCGTTGGAAAGGTATCATCGAGGAGATTCATTTTGGGGGATCAATCATGCCTATGGCTATCATTGAGAGCCTATATCTCGAAAAAAAATCATTTAGGCCCTCAAAATGGCCCCGGAAGTGAAAACCTACTAAAAATAGTAAATTGCCAAAATGGCCAGAAAACTGTTTTGAGCCATTTGGTAAAGGTGGGTGGCCCCCGATATCCACCTGGATCAAGAAAGGCGATGAGACAGACAGAACAACAAAATGAAACAGAATAGTGATGAGTCTGGTAAGCCATTGTTGAAAATCATATCACTATAATAACTTTCAGTAGCAAAGATTTATATTTCAGGGTGGTTGGGAGGTGCTAGGGAGGAATGTTGTCCTCAGAGGTTCAAGTGGGTGCTTGAACACAAGGATTTGTAGCTTCCATCTGGTTTCATCCAGAGAAACCAGGGTTGAAGGGAGGTGCTAGGGAGGACTATTGTCCTCATAGGTTCAAGTGGGTTCTTGAACACAGGGAGTTGTAGCTTCCAACTGGTTGCAGCCAGAGAAACCGGGGTGGTGGGGTGGTGCAAGGGAGAACTCTTGTTCTTTTTTATACAGGTTGGTGCTTCTATGATTGGAAGTTGGTGCTTCCATCCAGTTGGTGTTGGAAACACTCAGGGAGTTGGTGCTTCCTTCTAATTGGTGCTAGAGAAACCAGGGAGTTGGTGCTAGAGAAACCAGGGAGTTGGTGCTTCCTTTTAGTGGGTGCTAGAGAAAATAGAGAGTTGGTGCTCTCAGCAAGTTGCAGCTTGCAAAACAGAGGTTGTAGCCTCATTATGAGTTGGTTCTCATATGTATGATAATGTAAAGAATGTAACTATTACTTATCATATAAAGAAAAAGAGGTTGTTTCCCTTTATGGGTTTCCTCAGGAAATATCTGTCTCCATGTATCACATGTGTGTGACTGATGTTGAATGTGCCTTTGTTTATCTCTCTGCATTATTGTGATAATCACTGAGTGCCTTGTAAATATTTTAAAAGAAGCATTATTGTTTAAGCATGGTAACAACTGATTCACCCCCCCTCTCAGTTGTCCAACATCCAAGGCAGGTGTCATGTTCTTTAGTTGATCATTTGAATACTCGATTTACTCAACCAAATATGTTTATTTGTGCATTATACCACCTCTCCATATCTACATAACTCTTGTTATAAAGTGCATCTATGACTCCATCATATCCAATAACTTCAGGATTAGAATCTACATTTGTCTCTTGCTTTGTCATTTCATGATCAAATTATGGAAGTATATTTAGAAATCCTTCCTTAAAAGTGCATCTTTGCAAAGGTTTAGGGGAAAATCTCTTAAAGGAATATCTTGAAGCTATAGCTTTAAATCACACTCCCTTACAATGATTATGACCTGTGTAGAAACATCCATGCATGATATGTCATCTCTTGTATCTCATTGTGTGTAGCAGACTTCCTTATCTGCATGAATTTCAAAGTCATAAATCTGGATTTGATTGAAGCTACAAAAATCAAAACTTAGCAGTGAGTCCCTCATAGTTTTCGTTTGCACAAAGGACTTGACCAAATCATCCCCAGGAACTTTGTCAATTTAATCGTGGGCACATTTCACCACTGGCACTTTCACATTTCCCATTTCCCATTGGCACTTTCCCATTAGATAACATTTCCCATTAGATAACATTTCCCATTGGCACTTTCACCACTATTCATTCTGTTGCGCTGGAATTTGTTGGGCATTTTTTTTTTCTGCTGTCAATATATGGCTCTTGATGTGTAATGATAGGCATTGAAAATCGAATTCTTAAACCCTACAACTTGATAACAAATCAACACCTACACAATATTGGCACCTGTATCATCGATTAGTCACTTTGATAGTTCAATGTATGGTGCGCCATATGAGTAGGGTTTATCTTTTTTATTTAACTTAATTGAACAAAATCCCACATGAACTGGTACATACATAACTCATTCGATGATATGTATGGAGTATTATCTTGGTGCTTGTGCTGAGCTTGGTGTTGACTCATGGCCTGATTCATGGATTAGCATGAGAATTGGGCCTATGGGATAACTTGTGGCTTTGACATGCGAATTCGGATTTTGGCTTTGGTGTGACCTGTAGATTGGAATGTATTTGATATTGGTTGCATATAAATTCAGGTACTAGGAGCTAGGCCTTCAAGTCAATAATTTTTTGTAAAATGAAATAATAAAATTTAGTATAAAACTTGACCTCCAAATCTTAGGAAAAAATAATCAAACAGGAGATTATCAAGGTTTGATGAGAAATATGAAAGTTATAAAAATGGGCAAAGACCAGAGGATTTAGGGAATTTTGACAAATTGGGTGAAGGAGTTCAAAATAACATATGAACAATAAAAATAAATGATATGCTACAGTAACTTCCAGTATCAATATGTGGATTTTGACCACTACAAATCCAGGTACTAACAAATACTTTCGTTTTGTATACCATAATCCAAACTCTTTTGTTCCTTTGAGATATCTGAAAATCCTCTTCACTGCTAATACATGTGATTCATTTGGTGCTTCTTGAAATTGTGCCACTTTTCCAACTGCCTGCATTACATCTAGTCTAGATGTTGTCACATATAGTAGGATACCAATCATTGACCTGTATTGCCTCTGATCTGTAGACTTTGAATCACCATCATTGCTCAATTTGCAACTGGTTTGCATGGGAGTGATAACTAGTTTGCAATGTTCCATTCCAAACCTATTTATCATTTCTCTAATATACTTGGTTTGAGAAATAAAAATTCCTTGGTTTCTTTGATGTATCTGAAGACCCAGAAAGAAGGATAGTTCTCCAAGTAATTACATTTCAAATTCATTTTTCATGTTCTTTGCAAATTTCTGTCTTAACTTGTCATCGGTACATCTAAAAATAATATCATCAACATAAACTTCAATTAATAAAATACTATCTTGTGTTACCTTGATGTAGAGGTTGTTTTCTGCACTTCCTTTTCTGAACCCTGCCTACTGTAGATATTTATCCAGTCTAGAGTACCATGCTCTAGGAGCCTATTTTAGACCATACAAGGCCTTCTTTAATTTACACACATAATCTATGTTCTTTGACAACTGAAATCCTTCTTGTTGTTCAATGTAGACTTCTTCTTCAAGTTCCCCACTCAGAAAATATGATTTCACATCCATCTGATACACTTTAATAATTTTGGAGCATGCATAAGATAAAAGAAATCGGATTTCTTCCATTCTGTCAACTAGGGAAAATGTCTCTTCAAATTTGAATCCTTCAACCCGTGCATATCATTTACATACCAATCTAGATTTGTTCCTTGTAACCTGTCCATCTTCATTCAATTTATTCCTTTATACCCACTATCTGTCGATCACATTCTTATCCTTTGGTCTTGGAACCAATTCCCAAGTGTCATTTTTCTATATTTGATCCAATTCTTCATCCATGTCCTTATTCCAAAATTTATCGTTGTTGGCCTATTCAAAATAGGTTGGTTCAATATTAGATGAGAGTGCTAGGTGTGTTTATTCTAGTGAATAGATTCTTCTTCTAGTCTCAACTCCTGCATCTTTATTTCCGATAATATGACCTGAATGATGATTCTTTTGTACTCATCTGCTAGGTGTCTTTGGAGGAAATTGTTGAACTTTCTCTTTTTCTTCTATTAGATCCTCTTCATCTTCCCCTTCTACTTATTTTTCATCTTCTGCTTCTTCTTCATAAATTAGTTCCATTGATTCATTTTCTTCTTCCTTTAATTCTTGTCTACCTGTTTCATCAATTATTACGTTGATTCTTTCCACAGATTTTTTCAATATCAGTTTGTAACACTTGTATGCTTTCCTTGTACTTGAGTAACCAAAAAGTAATCCTTTGTCAACACGAGAGTCAAACTTTCCCATTCTACCATCTTCTCTTTTGATGTAGCATTTTCTTCCAAAAACTCTGAAGTGCTTCACATTTGTTGGTCTTCCTTTCCATAGCTCATAGGGAGTTTTGTCAGTGTTTTTTTTTAGAATTACTCTATTTTGAATGTGAACTAATGTATGCATTGTCTGTGTCCAAAATATATCTATCAATTTGGAATCCATTAGCATTGTTCAAGCCATTTCCTGTATTGTCTTATTCTTTCTTTGAACAAATCCATTATGTTGAGGTGTCCTAACAACGAAGAATTGCATTTTTATTCCATGCCTTCTACAGTAGTCCATCAATTCCTTTGAAGTGAAATCTCCTCCATTATCATATCTCAAGAATTTGATTTTTGAATCCATTTCATTTTCAACCATTTCCTTGTAGACCTTGAAGTTTTAAAAAGCTTATGACTTATTCCTGAGAAAGCAAACTGCAGTCATTCTTGTATAATCGTCAACTAACAACATAAAGTATTTATCTCCTTTTAAACCCTTTGCTGTAGTTGGTCCAACTAGATCAGTATGCAAAATTTCTAGTGGTCTTGTCGTTGAATATTCTTTTGATTTAAACCTGGTCTTTGTTTGCTTTCCTTGTTGACAATGTTTGCATAAAGTGTTGGTTGGTTTCGTGATCTGGGGCATTTCTCTAACCGATTCCCTTTTGCTGACTTTGAAAAGGTTATCAAAATGTATGTGACCCATTCTTTTGTTCCATAGCCAAATTTCATCTTCCTTTCCCCGAAAACACTTTTCATTTCCAATTTCACTTAATGCATATATGTTGCTTGAAGTTCTCGCAGCTATTGCAACCATTTTTTTTAACCTTCTTTTCTTATTTTTCACTCTTATGAATTGAAAGTAACTTTATGACCTTGTTCACAAATTTTACTCACACTTATAAGATTATGTTTCATATCTTCTACTAGTAGAAAATTTTCTTCCTTAGTATTCTTGTTCCCAATTATGACTGTGCTTTTTCCAGTGATTTTAGCTGAATAATCATTTTTGAAGGAGACTGATCCATCTCTTTCCTTTATTAATGTAAGAAACCTATCTCTATCACTTGTCATGTGTTTTAAACAACCACTTTGAACATACCAACCACGTTTATTCTTCTTATCTTGTAGAGCGATTGTGCATTCTTCATTGCTATATTGATTATGCTTTCTTATCCATGTCCTTTTCTAAGGTTCTTGTTTATGACTGTTATGGTTATCTAGGAGAGAATGTCATTATGTAATCTTTGGCCATGTGTACAAAGTTTTTATGTTTGTATCATTCCACTTTAGTGCTCAAAGATTCAAACATGTTGTAACTTCTTCTCTATGTTTCACTAGGCCTTCTTCGATAACCCTTTTGTCTTCGATAACCCTTTTGTGTATGAATTCTTTTCTCTTCTGATAACTTCTATGACACACAACAATTCTTCTCGATAGTAAACTTCTTCCTCTTCATATTCTTCTTCAGCCTCTTCAGGTTATTCTTCGGCCTCTTCATATTCTTCTTCGAAGTGTTCCTTATCAGAGTCTTCTACTACCATGAATATAACTCTTTTTGTCTCACTATCACTGACTTGATCTTCATCTCATGAGATGTCTTCTTTGGTGAATAATATTTTCTTGAAAACTTTCTTTGTGGTTATTTTTCCTTTATATGTTTGTTTTCTATTTGATTAACCTTCATCATTTCTCTTTTTCTTATGAGGATTTTTTTTTTATCAAAATGACCAATATCATCAAAATTAAAAAAAATCAAAGGAAGATTACCTCTATACCTGTCGTTGGTTCCCTTGATCAATATTTTGACAAAGTTGGCCACTTCTTCATCATATTCCGAGACGTAATTGTTGTTGCTATGTTATTTTTCTTTTTTATTTCCCTTTTGCTTTGACCTTTCGGTTGCTTTGAAGCCTTCTTCATTTATATCTAGATTTTCCTATTCAGTTCTCATTTCATATGGTGTAAAGATTCCATGTAGTATGTCCATGCTTATTGAGTTTAGATCTTGTCTTTCTTCTAGTGCTGATATCGTAGGGTCAAATCTCATAGGAAGAGATATTAGTACCCTTTGAACAATTACATATTATTTGATTTCTTCTCCCAATACCAAGATTTCATTTATTGTTTCATCGACTCATAAAATGTAAGCTGCAAGGTTCTCATCTTCCTTCATCTTTAGTTGTTCGAACTGACCCCTGTATTTTTGAAGCTTTGTTTCTTTGAATTTTGAATCTCCTTCATAAATATTTCGAAGTTTGTCCTAAATATCTTTAGCATATTTTCAATGTGAAACTTTGGTGAATACCGATTCTCCAAGACCATTGAAAAGTGCATTTGTGGCTTTGGAATTATTCTGACCGAGTTTCATGTCTTTGTCATTTGTCGATGGAACTGTTGGTTTTGTGTATCCATCTACAATTGATTTCCAAATTTCAAATCCCTGTGCTTGTATATATGTCTTCATCATTATTCTCCAAAAGTCATACTTCTGCCCATCAAACTGTGATATTCCATTTTTATACATGTTGTTGCTCTCCATGATCTACCTTTCTGTGGTTAAAATAATTTCTGAAGGAACCTTCTCTGATAACAATTTTTGGATTATTGAGAGGGGGCATGAATCAATAATAGAGAAATCTAATCCTTTTTAACCATACAATGCAAGTGTTATATCAATGTAGCATTATCATCCAATATTTCCAGAGTAAATAAACAATGAACAAATAAAAATTCATACACATACACAATACACCAATGTTTTTACGTGGAAACCTAAAGCGGGAGAAAACCAAGAAATGGTTTTTCTTATATGTCTTAAAGAATTACATTCATTGGAAGCACCAACTTCCTTTGTTTTTCAGATGCAATTGGAAGGAGGCTCCAACTCCCTAGTTACTCAAGCTACAACCTGAGGGAAGATCCAACTCCCAAATTCTCTAGCTACAACCAAAAGGAGGATACAACCCCCTATTTTCTCCGGCTACAACCAAAAGGTAACTACAATCACCTGTCCTTTCCCCGTCCAACCATCCCAACGTTTAAGTAGAATGATGGAACCACTTTCACACTATCACTATGAGATATACTATTGTAAATTTGTACCAATAAACCTGCACCAAACAACCTGCATCAATAACCTGAACCATGTATCAACTTGTACCTCAACCTGTAATCAACTTGTACCATAAAAAAGTGCATCAACTTGTACCTCAACCTCAACCAAAATCCCTCATCAATTTCATCATCCAAATATGATTTTTAACTCTTTAATAGACCCAATATATATATAATCACATATCTACAAACCTTCCTTAACTTTAACAACAAGAGACTAGCGTTTTCATCAAACTTTACTTTAGTCTCACATGACCAGTTTTGGATTAGTCAACAACCCTAACTTGAAATAATCATAACTATGTACCTGTAATGAATAAAGATACGAAACTAGTACACAATGTTACTCAGTGTGTTTTATGCAATTTCTCCAGATGTCACTACTTGGAACCTCTCAAAAAAGGAGTTATAGCAAAAATGGCATACCTTGTTGAATTTTGGCTTATTCTAGAGAGCGAACTTGTAGAGAGTTACACGCATAGAATATTTGTTGTATGGATCTGAAAATTTTACACAGAATACTAAAAATTGTACTCTAACCAACACATTTGGTCTTACTGAATTTGGATATGTTATAAATAAGTTATGATGTTTTGCCCGAAAGACTTGTTTTAGACTAGTTTCAGGACTAGCCACAAACCCTATTTTCCACGGAGTGTAACTCCAAAATACAATGATCCACAAGATGGAATTTGTACCACAGGTACTTTAATATGTTTCCTCAATGGACTCTCAATTTCACGGTCTAAATCATTCTAGAAAAAACTTTATAGCGAAAATGGTGAGATGACCTATAAATAGCATACCTTAGAAAGTATCATCAAAAGAATTTATCCTCCCTTGAATTTCGGCCTTATTTACTTATCCTTCCCTCTGAAATTTGGCTTAGAAAATTTGGCTTAGATATCCTTTGGTTACCCCAGTAACCTATAGATATTCAATTATTCTCAAGTGTGATTAAAATGAGAGAGCCTTGCCTCTTTTTTATACTTTCATGTAGCTTCCTCAAGGGGTTACCTTTTAACCATCTTAACCCAATTTCCTTATTTTAGGGTTAACCCACTTCTAACCACTTTCCATAATTAGAAATTTCTCCATTTTATTTTTTATTTAAATAATCCTCCTTTACTTTGTCACTTCACTTTATTATTTAAATAATCCTCTTTGACTTTGTCACTTCACTTTATTATTTAAATAATCTTCTTTGACTTTGCCACTTCACTTTATTATTTAATTAATGTTTTTTGAGTTTGTCACTTCACTTTATTATTTAAATAATTTTTTCTCTACAAGCATTTTGACTTCTTTGACCTTTTGGGGCTTCAAGCCAACATGTGAGGGTCCTCCAAATTTGTAAGGCCATAACTCTCAAACCGTGAGGAGTTATGTGACGATCCACATACCACCATAAATGACATGGCATGTAGTATCCATCTAGAATATTATTACCTGCAAATATATCAAAAATCATACCATTATACATCAAACAAAATTGTGTCCATTACCCAAACCTTTGTGCTACCGTAGTTTGCTACCAGAGTTTCTTCAAGGGTTGACATCAATGAAAACCAAACCAATTAATCAACAATGCCACCATGAGAAACTTTCATGTTCTTATACCATTCTATGATAGCCCCAAACTTAATCTACTAGGCTATGCCACACAAAGATACTTTCGGAAACATCATACACATCCATATAAACATATAAATGACAATTATCATCTACCTATATATAAACACATACAAACGACATATTCTAATAATACACAAATTAATGTGAAAATAATAGTAAGCCTATACATACAACATATACAATATATCTCGGCATTACTCATCAATTATATCACATATACAATTACACAACATGTAAATGAACATAGAAGTGGCACTTATATTTTAATAGAAGACCACCAACTCTGGGCATACCTTCCATGAACCTCCCAGTCATAGACCACGCTTCTCAACACTCTCAGTAGTGGGTCACCCCTGAGATGGGACTAAACTCCATTAGGAAAGGGATTCCTAGGCTAGGAAAGGTCGACAAGGAAATCACATAGTTCAATAGGAAGGAATTCCTACAAGGAGCCACTTAAGCCCACAACTCATAGACTCTCTTTCCCCACATTCTTGTTCCACCCCAGGAATGTACACATTCATTGCCACACATTCCATCGACTGCTACACCTCCCTTTTCAGGGCTTCAACAATAGGCTAGATCGAAAATTCTCAGATCTCTGTAGTTTTTACTAGACTTCCTCCAAGAGAGCTCACTTCCTCAACAAACTCTCTCACCTGGAGAGAGTTTATCACAACCCTGGAAACCTTCTTATTTTATCCATCTCCTAATTCTAGAGGGTAACCACAACAAAAAAATTAGGTATGGGATCTGGTAATGACATCAAGACACACCAGTCCAAAGAAGACATGGGTAGAAACAATAATGGCTAAGGTATGATCTGGCTTAGGAACTACGTAGTCGTGCGGTGCTTCATAGGAAAAAAAAATTATCTTCATAACATGGTGTGTTAGTTCCCCCCCTAGGTTGCAGAGGTAAAACAAAATGAGGAAACAAAAGTTGGTTGTGTGAAGGATCTCTCTGTCTACTTGCGTGAAAGCGTGGGGACTATTCCCACCATCACGAGTGAAAACCAACGGACTAACTTCCCAACCTAAAATTGCATCTACCCAGGTTGACACATGTCTTCCTAAATATGTAGGAGTTCCACTTAACATTTGTTCCCTTCCCATAGGAACCTAGGAAAACATAGTTTATGTCCAAACCTTAGCCTCTAGGAAACAATAATATAATATTATTCCCTTAGAGGTAAGCCCTCTAGCTTATCCCCTTTTTCCTAGACTCTTAGCCCCTTCCCTTTACCTACCTAGTAGAGATTAGTCCCCCATAACTCTTTCTTCATGGTCGATCTATACACAATGATGTAATTATATTAATGATGTGAGTATTTACATGCACAAAATTAGGCTTAATGACCTTAGCATCTAGGCTCTCCCTCCTAATAAACACATAAACCTTATATATTATTATAACTCAGCTCACCAGCCTATCAAACATGTTTACAATTCATAATTACAACTGGGGTTCTACCTGGGGATATTACAAGTTATGTGATGTTCCACATACCATTGGAAATGGCATGACATGTACTATCCATCTATAATATTCTTTCCTTCAAATATATAAAAACTCATACCTTATCCATCCAACAAACTCAAGTCCATTACCCAAACCTTTGTGCTACCATAATTTTCTACCGAACTTTCTTTAAGGGTTGACATCAATGAAAACCAACCCAATTAATCAAAAATCTCCCCCTTTGGCATTGATGGAAACACTCTGATGCAATACTGAAGTCATATCGCTCATGTTCCCCTTGTAACCATCCCTCTGGAACCATGCCTCTGTTATCTTTCTCCAAGCATTTACCTTTGCATCCGATAAATATCCCCCCCTTTGTCATGAATGCAAAAGGTATCTTTCCATCCAGGTCTACTCCCCCTAACTGAACTCTTCCTGAAACAGATCTCCCAACTTGAATTTTCCTCTTTATGGTGCTTCCTTGTGTAAATATAAGACATATAAGATAAGAATTTAGTATCATTCATTTTGGAGTAGAAATTACTTAGAGTATTTGGTGAAGATACTCAAAGGCTTCACTTGGAAGCAGTTTTGTAAAGATGTCTACCACTTGTTCTTTTGTGCCCACATATTCAACTCTGATGTTCTTCTCTGCAACCTTTCCTTGTAGAAAGTGATAATTTATTAGAACATGATTCTTCTTGGAGTGCATCACCAGGTTCTTTGAGATATTGATGGTGCTTGTATTATCATAATATATTGGAATGGGATAATCAAAATCAACCTGTATATATGTCAGAGTTTGTTTCATCCATAAAACATGTGTAGAACATGTTGCTACTACAATATACTCTACTTTGGTTTTAGATAAATATATTGATGATTGTTTCCTTCTTAGCTAATATACGAAACACTAACCCAAGTAGAACATTGCTCCACTGGTGCTTTGTCAGTCATCAATACAACCTACCCCATATTCATTTGTGTAGGCAATAAGTGATAGATCATTTCATTTTGGATACCATAATCCAAACTCTTTTGTTCCTGTGAGATATTTGGAAATCCTTTTCACTGCTAAGACATGTGATTCCTTTGGTGTTGCTTGAAATTGTGCCACCTATCCAACTACTTGCATTACATCTGGGTTGGATGTTGTCACATATAGTAAGCTACCAATCATTGACCTGCATTACCTCTGGTCTATAGAATTTGAATCATCATCTTTTCTCAACTTGCAACTTGTTTACATAGGAGTGGTAACTGGCTTTCAATATTCCATTCTGAACCTCTTTAACATTTCTTTAATATACTTAGTTTGAGAAATAAAAATTCCTTGGTTGATTTGATGTATCTAAAGACCTAGAAAGAAGGATAATTCTCTGAGTAATGAAATTTCAAATTCATTCTGCATATCCTTTTAAACTTTCTTGATGTAGAGGTTGTTGTCTGCACTTCATTTTCTGAAACCTCCCTCTTGTATATATTTATCCAGTCTAGAGTACCATGCTCTAGGAACCAGTTGTTCAATGTAGACTTATTCTTCAAGTTCCTCGTTCAGAAAATATGGTTTCACATCCATATCTATCCATATTGTTGAAGACTCTGGTACACAACTATCCATAATTTTGACTCATATGTCACTATACTATCATGAAGTACTACTACAATTGATTAATCTTTCATATTGTACTTCTACTAACTGAATGCACTAAATCTATCTACTCAAATTCCACAAGCTGGTCGAAGGATGGTTTTTTGGTCTGTCTTAGCTGCCTCATAGACTCCCCCCTATCTATTATTCGTATTATCTAGGAGTCTCTTAGTTGGATGGCTCAGAACAATTCATGCCTTGAAGTGTATTCATCATCATCTTCATTAGTAGATTCATCATCTCTTTGAGCTATGACTTCTTTATTTCTGTCTTTGGATTCATATTTCACTACATTTCTTGAAAGTACAATCTCTTGAACATGTTCCTTATTTACTTGTCCTTCTTTTCTTTCAGTTATTTTCCAAACCTTTTTTTATATGACGCCTTTCTCTATAGAATTTTCTTCATATCATTGTATTTCCAATCTTGCAATCTTTGGGACCTGGTCTTTGTTCATCTATTCTTCGTGTTTTCTTATTCATACTTTATTATATCTGATATAAGTGTTCTCTTTCATGGAAGTATCGATCATGATTCTACAATCACTAGCTATGTGCCCATGATTATGAAATTTGTAACATTCAATGTTACGTGCAGCCACATATGCACTTCTTCCTTGAAGATTTCTTTTATAATCCCTGCAATATGCAATCTTATGTCCAAAATTAGTACAATAAAAACAATGACCATAAAATAAGTTTTCATACCTGGGGGTGAATGATCTTTTTTGTGGTGTAATCCTTCTGAATCTCTTCCTTGACTGATCATGATCATGATTGAAGCTTCGAACCAAACATCAATATAGCATAGAAAAACCTTAGGAAAAGTACTCAATGCCTTTAAAAAGAGATAATTTCATATAATAAGCCTCTTCGAGGGGGAAACCTCCTTTTACCCCACTTAAATGTTCAAGTAAAAGATGATTCAAAATGAAAATGTCTCCTTGGTATATATAG
>JZKD02S0175807.1:487948-521314 GCA_000966675.3 Picea glauca
TGATTCAAAATGAAAATGTCTCCTTGGTATATATAGGAGACTAGGAGGTATAATTACAACTAATGGCCTAAAGCCGACATAAATAAAATAACATTACTAATCTAAATTGCAACTATTGGCCTAAAGCCAACATAAATAAAATAACATTACTAATCTAATATGTTCCAATTAAGGGGTAATGAACTCATATTAGGGCTTAACATTTGTGGCTTGAACATGGATGGTATTCTTGAATATGTATCTTCAATAGTTTTCTTAGATTCTGGTTGACCATGATTCCTTCCTTTGAATACTTCTGCATAAATCTTTCTATTTTCTTGATTCTTCATTTCTAGCAACCTAGAGTTATTCTCTTCCTTATCTATAGCTGATGTGGATGTTTTTGTCTCTTCAACATTCGTTTTGAGTTTGATGGTTTTACTTCTCAATGTGACAAATTTTTCTTCAATCTTCTCAACCTCTTCTTCTTTCTTCATTATCTGTGACTTCATGACTTCTTCTACTCTTTTCACTTCTTCAAGATGAATTTTTAATGTGATTATTTCTTCTTCAAGTCCTTTCTCTTATTGACCTTAATCGGCCTCAAGTTGGTTTAGATCATTGGTTCTTTCCTTAAAATGATTCGTCAACATCGTCTCTCTCATTTATGTTTTTTCCTTCTGTGCTACTATTTTGGCTTCCAAATACTGCTTTTAATATTCAAGATTTTCTTCGATCTTTTTGGATTCTTCTACTTGAGTTCTTAAGTTCTCGATGACCTATTGGGATTCTTAAAAAATGTGAACACTTTCCTTTTGTTTCATCAATTCTTTCTTGAGTGGCTTGTTTTCTTATCTTAGTTCATCTAAAGCAATAATCAATTATTCTTCATAATTGTCTTCCTTTTCAATTAGTTTTTATATCTCATTTCCTTCATGGAATTCTATTTCAAGATGCCCATGTTTTTCAAAATTAAAGGAAAACAACATAACTCTAGTGATTATGTACTCTTGATCTTCTGAATCTGTTTGACATGGTGAACATGATTCTTCTTGATCTGTATCTGCATCTTCTGAATCTACGATGGGTGAAGAATATATGTCATGTAACTTATCCCAAATTTCTTTGGTTGATGAACATTTACCAACCTTTTCTCTTATCGGATTAGGTAATCCTTCAGAGATGAAATCCATTGTTATGTTGTTATTCTTCTTCAATTCCTTCTTGGTTATAATCTTTTCCCTTTTTGAACTATCATATCCTGTAATGAATGATAGCCACATATAATACCCCTATGCCTATAAAAATTCTTTCATCCTCCCACTCCATAACTCATACATTAAACTATTCTGACCATTAAATAGTGGTACTCCATTCTCAGAATAATCCATAATCTCCTTCCAGTGGTTAAATTGTTTCCTGAAGGAACCTGCTCTAATACCAACTGTTGGATTACTGAGATGGGGGGTGAACCAGTGATAGAGCAATTTAATTCTTTTTAACCATAAAATTAAAGTGTTAAATCAATGTATTTGTTGGAACACGCACAATTATTAACTTTCGATCTTTTTATTTTCTACTTCATGAAAATAAAATTTTACCCGAAGAGAGCAGAAACTTGGAAAGTGGCCTTTTAATTTTAAAACAAATTCATTACTGGTTTGTTAATAATAAGGCATGCACAATATTCATTGTTGATGAGTTTTTCCTTTTGATTGAATAATCCTAATAACCTTGGAGTTCTGGAGCCACCTGAATTTTTAAGAGGTAAATCTCTAACAGTCGCTTTGAAGCTCCGTGCATCAAATGTTTCAATAAGTCTAAACAATAAAAACCTCTGAAGTCCGAGCTCCCGAAATAATTAAAGTTAACGCAGTTAATTAAGAATTAAGATCAACTACAAGATAATTAATTATCTTCACAATTGGCTAAAGTTAACAATTTTAATAATTACTATAATTTGCCAGATAACAAATTTCATTAGAATTTTTTATAATCTCTTTGTAAACAGATCTATACAAGATTTTCGAATTTCAAAATTATTTTACTATTTACAATTGATAGTTTTGTTAAGTGAAGAGATTAAAGACATCTCTTTTTACATGAAGGCTAATCTTATTTCTTTAAATATTATGGCACTGTGAAAAGTTGCAAGAAAACTTGATGGATCAAATTTCAGAATCTAGTGGAACGATAAATCAGTTCGGAAGCTGGATAAACTATGAAAAGGAGCAAATATAGTAGATAAGGGGATAAATAGATAGAAAAGGGAGAAAAAACTCTTTGGAGTGCTAAGTCTCCGAAGTAAAGGATCTCCTGCCGTGTGTCCTTTTGATTTCAATGGTGGAGATTTACTTCAGAACTCTAGGCTTTGGGCATTCCAAGGTGAAAATATATGAAATGTTAAATCCATGAAGTGGAGGATCTCCTGCCACATGTCCTCTTGATTTCAACGATGGATATTTACTTCATAACTTTAGTCTTAGGGATTTCTTTCTTCATACATCCATATTTCTTCTGAAGTGGTTATCCCCCAAGTGGAGGATCTCCTGCTGCATGTCCTCTTGATTTCAACGGTGAGGATTTACTTCGGAACTTTGGGCTTCGAGCATTCCGAGGTGAAAATATCTGAAGTACCAAGTCTCTGAAGTATAGGATCTACTGCCATGTGTCCTCTTTGATCAACGGTCAATATGGGCTTCGGGTCTTCAGGATTTCTTTACTCATCACTGCTTGCCTACCCACAAAGTACGAAATAGCCAAATATGGGGATCGTCTAACACATGTCCCCCGCTCATATCGACGGATGATAATTACATGAAATTCTCTCTATCTTCTCTAAATATGACCAAGATTTGTGACCTCAGCTTAACTTTGGTAACTTGTCTCACTTTGTGAAGATCTACAGACAAATTTTAATGGATCATGGAGATCAGTGGCTAAGAGAGATTGTGGGGGGCAAAGTTGCGCGGTGTTTAATTTTGAAAGGCGGTCCCACAATTTAAACCAAGGTTTTCTCTCGGGCGTACATGACATCACTAGGTGCATTGCAAGAAAAAAAAAGGGTTACTTCAAACCATCCCCTTGCACCCCTACAAAATAGATAAACATAAATGGACATTGGAGCAAAACCTGTCACACCTTCCACATTAGTTACCCCATTAACCTCACCACCTACACTTGTCCCCATGTCATCCTATTCATGAGAATTTACTCTTTCTCGTAATTGTTAGCCATCACATGACAATCCAACACTGATCTACCTGTCACATTATCACTCCCTCCATATTTTCAACTGATATTATTTTTATAGTAAATGCATCCGAAGAACAGATAGCAACAGAATCTGATGGCGATGATAAGAAACAAATGATTATGGTAGCCTCAATGGACATATGTGGCCAATTCAAAGAGAAAAGGAAAACATGAACCTCTGGGAGCAAATGAACATATAGATGAAAGTGATAACTCAAACGATATATGCATGTTGTCGTTTCATTCGAATTACATTCCATTTTTAGGAGATATTGCATGAAGTCCAACAGTTTTGAGTTGTGACAATTTTTGTATAAATAGATAGATTTCAAATCTATTTAGGGCTACTTCTTGTCGAATGTAATAGAGAAAACTCACCTTTTTTAGTATTAATACAAGTTCATACATCGATTCTATTTTTCGTTCAGTTTGAGTTGTGTGTTTCTCCTGTATTTCCATATCTCTAAATTTCCTTATGTAATTCCTTGATAAGTGATTGATTGCAATTTAGTATCACAACTATTGTAATCACATTATATCAGAAATTCATTAAGTAAGTATTTTTTCATCTATATTTACTATAAGTAAAAAAATGCCTGCAAGTTGTTTGAATTACTGCATTTCATATCATGTTCAAGGGTGCAATCTCTACTTTTCTTCTACTACAACAAGTTGACACTCCTCAACAATTGATGCCTTTATTTGTTTAACATTTTTGTAGTTTCCCTCACACCATTTGATATTACAATTGTGACTCAAATAACAAAATACAACCTTTGTACTATCTTATTATTAATTTCATTTAAGGATTGTTTGAATTTTTTAAAGGAACTTCCTTCACCACATCCTGAAGTATTTGAAAGGTCGCCACTTTAGTCCCTCAAATTATTTGAAAATCCCCTTTATAGCTCCCAAAGATCATCTCCTAGACTTCCAATGGCTGGTGTTGGTGGCACCGGAGGCAGAGGAGTAGGTGGACAAGGTCAAGAAAAAATCTGCCTCCTAGAATATTTGCCACGTTAGCTTCCATATAAGCTCCATTGGTCCTCCCTACCTTCCTTCATGATTTTCTCAAAAAATATATGAAAAACTTACCGAATTTCATGGGAGGAGATCTAACCACAACAAAACACATAGTTCTTTTATTATCAGTTTATTGATATCCTTCGCATCAAACATGATGATGTTTACTCTAGAATGTTAGTACAAACCTTTGAAGGAAAAGTGAGGACATGGTTCAGAGGGCTCCTTGTAGGCTCCATACGGTCATATGATGACTTGGAAAATGCCTTCTTAAGACAGTGGGGAGAGAAAAATGACCATCTTTATTATTTAACCAAATTCGGGGCTCTAAGAAAAAACAATTTTGAATTAGACCTTGAATTTACTCAGAGGTTCAACATATTGTATAACAAAATTCCAGGTGAAATCAAACCTTCTCAACCTACTACAAAGGTAACTTTTGCAGGGGATTTGAACTTGAATTTGCTCTCCTATTAAGATAAATAATATCGACCACTTTGTCAAGAATGTAGGATGATACCATAGAAATTGAATCCAATATGATGGCATCCAAGAAATTAAAAACTAAGATTGAGATGGGAACCAAAGAACCTAGGTGTTTCAAAGAACAAGTAGGACCCTTTGGATCTAGGAAGTCCACAAAAGAAAACATGGATGAGATGGCCAATATAATCAAAGATTTATCAAACAAAATATCTAGAACAGAATTAGATCAAGCCAAACCTAATCCATACATTAGGAATCAGTTCAAGAGAAACCCTAACCCTCAGATACAACAAATACAAATAAAAAATGAAGATGAAAAGATCCAAGTTCCATTTAAAACTGAAAAATTTATGCAGAGAGATGAAATGAAAAATTATGAGGAGCTAGAAGAATATCTGAATAACCTTAGTGATGATGATCTGGAGCCACACTTAACCAGGCAAGATTATGAAAAATTTGTAGACCTGGAATCCCTATTTAATAATGAGGAAGGCATCAAAAATCTTGGAGATTCTACTTATCAAGGGCTAATTGACTCAATAATGTCTGAACTCCAACAAAAGTATGATTTAAGGCCTAGAGATAAAAATTCTACGAATGTTCCACCAAAAAATATTTTGTCATGAAGTAAAATGAATGAGGTAGCAATTGCTAAAACACCAACTGAAACACAAGTTGCCCCAAAAAAATGAGTTGAAACAAGAACAACGCAAACTAAGAAACCAAAAAACACAGAACAAGAAATTCCAACCAGAGAAACTGAAAAAGAAGTTGGAGGTTTTAGTTTAGAAAATGAGCATAATAAAATTAAAATCCCAATGCCTCTAGTTGAACTTGAAAAAAAAAATGATTTATAAAAAAAAAATCGCTAAAGTGACAGATTTTTCTAAGGCCGAATTTCATGCAGATGTTATTAATCTACAAGATAAAAGACCTACAATCATGTTCGGTCCACACATAGAAAACAACAAGGATTCTATTGCTCCATTTTATATTACACTAATTGTGCATGACCATTTACTCCACAATTGTATGTTAGATTTTGGGGCCTCTCATAATTTAATGCCTAAAATTTTCATGGAGAAGCTAGGCCTCAAAATCACTAGACCTTATCAAGACTTGTACTCATTTGATTCTAGAAAGGTTAAGTGTCTAGGCATGTTTAAATATTTGGTAGTAAATCTTGCTCAGATCCCTGTAAAAAGTATTTTTATGGATGTGGTCAGTGTTGACGTCCCTACAAAGTATGGCATGCTTCTATCCAAGTCTTGTGGTGCCAAATTAGGAGGATCAGTTCAGTTGGACATGACTTACGCTACAATCTTGATTTTTGATGGACAATTCATTCAATCATATAGAGATACTAGATTGACGTATACTGTAAGTGACCCCCAAAAAACCAATAATTACCTAGTCTATGTTGTTGATTAGGACTTAGGAAATTTTATTTTATCTATAGATGATGATTTTGAAGAATGTATAGAACAAGAAAATAAAAAAGTAGAAAAAACAAAGAAAAGTGTAAATAGTAGAGAAGGAATCTGGAAAATGTTTTTTGATGGCACTTCATCCTGTGAAGGAGTAGGGGTCGGAGTGTTATTTGTAGCACTAGGATATGAGTACGTTATTCCATTCTCATATATATTACAGTGGGAGATTGATTATACAAATAATGTCTGTGAATATGAAGCTTTAGTCTGAGGATTGGAAGTTGCCAGAAAGTTAAAAATTGAACATCTGATAGTTTATGGTGATGCAGATCTCATTGTGAAACAAATAAAACAACAGTATCAGGCTAAGAATCCAAGGCTGAGGTCATACAAAAATTGTGCCTGGGATTTGATAGAAAAATTCTTCTCATCTTTTAATATTCACTCTATTCCCAGAATGGAAAATCAACAATTTTACTCTTTAGCCAAAGCTATTGTGACCTTCATACCCCCCACTGTATTGAAACTAATGTATCACATTGATATGAGAACAAACCTTCGATCTCAAAAAATGTTCATCACTAGCAGGTGTTTGAGCACGATGAACAAATCAAACAGTGCCTTGAAATGGTTGAAAAGTTTTCTGAGACTCACATAGATCAAGAAAACTAGAGCGGTCCTATTTGGGTCATGCAGGAAGGTGAAGACTTTGAAAAGTTGCAGGATAAGATCACAAACCATCACATGCTCATACTTAATAAGAATCATATCCTCAGAGGTCTGATCCCCTTAGAGATATTGTTTGACTAGGATGACATATCTTTAAAGTCTACCTTACGACCTCAACCTGAAGAGGTTGAAGACTGTAATATAGGAACTGAAGAAGACCCTAAACTAGTCAAGATATCTAAATACCTTCTCACCCAAATGAAGAATACGTACACCAAGTTGCTTAGGAAATAAAAAGACATTTATGTGTGGTCCTATGATGATCTAAAAACTTGTGATACCTTTGTTATTGAACACAAGATTCCTTTAAAACATGGTATCAAACCTTTCAGGAAGAAAATCAGAAAAATAAATCCTATTCTCCTGCCAGTAATAGAAAGGGAAGTCAAAAATCTCCTCTATGCAAAAATTATCGTTCCACTCAGATATTTCGAATGGTTAGAAAATTTGGTACCCGTCAAAAAGAAAAATGGTGAAATAAGGCTTTGTGTAGATTTCAAAACCTTAAATCGGTAGTCCCTCAAAGACAACTACCCACTACCGAAAATGGATCATGTTCTAGAAAAATTAGATGGAGCTAACAGAATGTCCATGAATGATGGTATTTCTGGATACAATCAAATCAATGTCCATGAAGAAGATAGAGAAAATAGTGCATTTACCACTCCATGGGGAACTTTTATGTATGATAAAATGCCATTTGGTTTGATGAATGCAAGGGATACTTTCTAGAGAGTGATGGAAATTGCATTCTTTGGTGAGAAAGACCAATTCATTGTTATTTATCTTGATGATTTGACAATTTTTCTAAGTCTAATGTAGAACATCTTCTACATCTCAGGAAGACCTTCAAAAAATGTAGAAAGTTCAGTTTGTCTCTTAATAATAAGAAATCACATTTCGCTATGAAAGAAGGGAATAACTTGGGTCATATAGTGTCAAAATAAGGAATCAAGGTCGAACCTAAACAGGTTGAGGCTATAGACACGATTAATATTCCTAGGAACAAAAAAGAAATTCAATATTTTTTAGGAAAGATCAACCTTTTGAGAAGATTCATTCCTAATTTTGCTGAAATAATTAAATTGATTACAAATATGTTGAATAAGGACAACCAAGTGAAATGGAACACTGAAGCTAAAGCATCATTCGAGTGAGTCAAGAAAGCTATAGGCGAATCACCAGTGTTATCCAATCCAGACTATACTAAGGAATTATTGATATTCTCTTTCACTTATGAACATACTATCGCAATGGTTCTCCTGCAAAAGAACAAAGAAGACATTGAGCAACTGATTGAATTTTCCAATAAAAGTCTCAGGGATGCAGAATTAAGTATGATATACCTAAGAAACAAGCTTACGTAATGGTGAAATCTCTCAAAGATCTCAATACATATGTGTTTCATTCCAAAATAATCGCTTACATGCCAACAAGCATTGTCAAAGACATATTGGTTCAACCATACAGTGATGGAAAGAGAGGTCATTGGTTAGCTAAAATTCAAGAGTTTGATCTAGAATTAAAGACGACCAAACTAGTCAAAGGTCAAGGCTTGGCGAAACTGTCAGCCGAATCAAATTTTAGGGTGCTCAGGATAAATCACCTAGAATCGCACAGGTATCTCCTGGATATAGAGGAGCTTGATGATCAAATACCTATGATTTAGATTGAATATAACTTTTCTTCCTCTACTTAGTATTGTAACATTGTTTCATACATCCTTACCCTTCAGTGCCCGAATGACATGACTCCACCCAAAGCAAGAACTTTGAAGCTACATGCATTTAAATATTGTATTATCGATGGAAAAATCTATTGGAAGGATCCTATGGGTTTCTTGTTATGTTTCTTAACAAAATCTGAAACAGAAGGAGTCATAAATGAATTTCATGAAGGAGAGTGTGGAGGAAACCACACATGGAGGGAAACAACCTACAATATTTTAAGAGTAGGATATTATTGGCCAAAGTTATTTACTAACGTGAATGTCAAGATAAAATCCTACAAATCTTGTTAATTGTTCTCTGGTAAGCAAAATCTCCCTACACTACCTTTAATACCGGTCAAAGCAGAAGATCCCTTTCAAAAATGCGGTCTAGATTTTATCAAAGAAATCCATCTGCAGTCAAGCACCCAACATAAATGGATTTTAACTGCTACCGATTACTTCACAAAGTGGGTCGAAGACATTCCAACTCAGAAAGCTACATATTCGGTAGTAATAAACTTCTTGGAAGAGAACATCCTATCGATATTTGGTTGTCCTAGAAAAATAGTCACTAACAATGCCCAAGCTTTCAAATCTATGGCAATGTCAAATTCTGCCAGAAATACAACATTGTGTTATGACAGTCTACAACCTATTATACTCAGGGGAATGGGTTGGATGAATCATCCAACAAGATCCTGATGAATATAATAAGAAAAGTTTTGACAGAAAATAAAAAGGCTTGGCACGTTCATTTGAAATACGCCTTATGGGCGAATCAAATCAACACCAAAAAATCAATAGGTTTGTCCCCTTTTCAATTGGTTTATGGTACTGACATTTTCTTTCCTATCAATCTCACTCTTCCTATGATGAAGCTCTGACATGATGAAAATGAATATCCAAACGATGTTACAAGAAGGATAAATCAAATAATCGAGGTCCAGCAAAATAGAGCCGAAGTAGATGACAAACTTAATAAGTATGAAGATGATATGAAGGCCCTTTTTGATAAAAAACTAAAGACATAGAGTTTCACCCTGGATATTTAGTTTTGAAGTGGGATACTAGGAAAGAATATGCAGGTAAACATGGAAATTTTGACCATCTATGGTTCATACCATTCAGGATTGAAGCTACTGAGGGGAAAAAATCCTTCTTACTAGAAAACCTCGACGGAAAAAATCTAAACGCTCCTATCAACGAGTGCTACCTAAAAATTTTTATGCAATAGTCATATTTCAGATTTCCATTAATACTTAATGTCACTTGAGAGATAAGGATGTATCATAACATTCACTTTCTCTCAAAACAAGTGATAAATTAATGATTTACTTGATTGAAAATATAAAGGAAATCTGAGGTATGAACATCTACCCCACTAGTCCAAGATAAAATTTTAAACAAATCTTATTGAATGTAAAGGGGGTTTCACTCATATATATATTGTCACCTGATAAAATATTAGAAAAGTATAAATATTACAGATTAATTCTGAAGCCTTCTCTGAACAAAATGAAAATGAAATAAAACTTAAATAAAAGAAGAAAAAAAATAAGGATAAAAAGGGCTTGAAAAGAAGTTCGAAAATCAATAAAAAAACTTGTGTCAAAATGAGATTGTTTTGTGTTTGGCCCTTTAAGTCATTATTCTGTTTTATTTTTCCTACCCTTAATATTTTATTCTCTTCTGATTTTCACTACCTTTCCTGGATCTTGATAGAAAGAAAGAATTACACCTTGACTCCGAAAACTTAAAAACATATCTCTGAAACATGATTAGGATAAAATATTTATGTTCCTTGGATTTTAGTTGAAAGAAAGTATGTCCAGACTAATCCTGATAAATTTAACTCTTCTATCGGATTTTAAATTGACTAATTTGCTCAAGGTTGATCCATGAAAATCAAAATCCCTATAAAATATTCCTTACAGGCGAAGGTGTATTGAGAATTGGAAGAAAATTAGTCTCAAAGTATACTTAAAAATTTATGACAGACCTCCCTTTTAAAAAATTTAAGAAGATATCATCCCTTGTATGATACATACAAATTTATTCCCCCCACTTCAAAATATTAAAATATAAGGCAGAGGGTGAAAGGAAATTCATAATCTGATTGCCCCCATCTAGTCCAAGACAAATGGTTAAAGAAAATTTAAAATTTGATTGCCCTCATTTTTTCCAAAAAGATATGATGTGTTGTTCTTGAGTCTGTACTAAGGCTTAAAAGTACAGTGTCAAGGCATCTGAAAGTGGTTAGGATAAGGAGAGGAGAAAAATAAACCTTTGGAGAAGAGTCTAAGGGATATTTCTTCGTTGGGGTTGTCTGGCTTCGAACTGCTCCTGAATAGTTATGTCATGTTCAATGGCTGCCCATGATTGTTCAAGCTCGACCCGGTTAGTGGTTGTTTTAAGGATAGTTTTGAAGAGGTTCAAGGCGATATGCATTTGGTTCAATAATCCAGGTTCAACGTTGGGTTGAGTTGGTGTAGGAACGGTCATGGGGGAACAGTACTGGTAAGAGAATTGTCAAGAAATATTTAGTGTTGTCTCAGTTAAGTTTCATAAAAGAGAATTCACGATTACAGTATTAAAGATGTATGCAAATCAAAGGCTCGTTCTCGTAACTGTATTATATCTTAATCAAAGGGCGAGATGGGGGAAAAAAATTAAGCCGCTTACAGTGTCAGGTTCCTATCAAGGGAAAATCTCATGAAGTAAACGGAAGAAGAAAATATTGAAGGAAATAACCGATGTAACAAAAATATATGTAGAATTCTGAAACTGCAAATTGGTCTTACACAAATGATAGTTGGTGCCGAGGAAAGGCAATAAACAATCACATAAAACCAAAATTTATTCGTTATAGTAGTGGTAGTACTAAATTATAATGAAGTACATCAATTACAAATATGAATTGAAAATGAAAAATGAGGAACAAGAAAGCAAACTTGTAATACAGAAGTGACGGAATTGAGAATCTCGGATCTGCTTGTATTAAGTCTCAATGCAAAAACTCTATTACAAAATCTCAAAAAGGGTCCATACTTGTTTATTTATTTCTAGGATATATTTATACAATTTCTACAAAGCAAGTAGAATCTCAATGGTCGCAAAATTTTCATTATAACAGAGGAGAGAGCGATCGCTCCATCTCCCTTATTTTGTCTTCATCTAGTGCCAGGTGCTCGTCTTCACGCGGCCTCAGTGCATGCGATACATCTTTCCACGAGTCGAGATATGAGCTGTGAAGGTTCCGCTTGACAACTGGCCTTGGCGAAGTAACATTCTCGGGCCAACTACTGTATCTTGTCCCCCATTTGTGCATCAACGATGTCTAGGGCACTTAGTTGCGCGCTGGGATGAATCAAGTGCTTCTCAACTCGAGCCATGTACACCCTGTCCATCTGAGAGATATCGGTCGAATCTCTCTCCTCCTTCTCTTTCAAATCAAGCGAGATCTGTTCTACATTCATTTGTATTAACGTTTCGGCATCGCCTCCAGTGTACATACCCAACATCTCACCCTCTATAGAATTGAAGGCTTCTTCTAAAGAATTGGTCACTTTTTGGGCCTGTACCTTGCCGAGGGCAATATTATGCTCCCAATCCTTCAACAAAATGTTACCTCTAGTCTGTTCTGGGAGGGTGAGTCTGGGAGAACCTGCCGAAACTCTGTCGTTTGTGGCTATCACTGCCTCTTGGAAGGTGACCTGAGCTGCTCCTGCATCTCTTTCTCTGACAGTGAGGTTCTCAGAAACCCGATGCATAAACAGACAATCCTCTCAGATTGTTCCCACTTTGGCGAGCAAACTTTGTTATGCATAAGAGATCTTGCTCCGAATCTGGGTCGCTCAGGATTTAAACCCCTCGACATCAATCACCCTACTTTCCACGATCTCTAACTGAGCTTGTAGCTATGCAATCATAGTCCTCTATTGACCAGCCTGCACCTGACCGTCTTGGATCACTAAATGCGCTTTCTCCAACTTGGCTTTGAGAACTTCTATTTCCTTTTTATCAGCCAATCGAGCCAGTTCTATTTCCCCTCTCACTTGACCTTTAGCACTTTCTGTGGTCGAAGCTACTCTGGCTTCGAGAGTCTTGATCAGGCGATTTTTCCTTTTGAGCTGGTTTTTTAATACTCCGACCGAGAATTGATTCGCCGATGCATATGCTCCTAGCATTCCTGCGATCTCCGTGGCGAATTCCTCATTCTTTTTGTTATTTCCATCGGTCATAACCTTGAATTTTTTAGCAGTCGATCCTTCATCCTGGTAAAACTCCCTTTTCACCACCACTTTTATCTTTTTGTCAAAGAAGAACTCGTTTGGAGGAAGTTCTTTTGTTCTGATAGGCCTTAGTTACTCATTGAAAATCCATCCTTCTTCTATATTTCCTTGTGTTGACTGCAAGGGGGTGACAGAAGTGATGGGTTCCCCAATCTGTTTCGCTGCCTTTCCTGAGTTGGTGACCGTGTCCTTCTTATTTGGAGGTTCAGGGGTCTTTGTCTCAGTTTCTGGATTCTGGGTCTCTAGCGGGTCCGGATTCTGTGCCTCTGCTTCAGGCTTCTTCATTTGCTCCCCCTCGTTCTGGCCTTTTCCTGATCTAGAAGTTGCATTGTTGGGGCCTTCATCATCTTTCGGTTCCGTCTCAACAATGCCTGGGCTCCCTCCTCGAAACACCATGGGAAGACATCTCTGTCTGTGTTCTTGAAATCTCAATACCGAGGCTGTGTCTTCGGGTGCTAAAGATCGTATCTGAGCTAGCACTTCCTCATAATATCTCACCCCTCGAAAAATGTCATCCGAGGGTGAAAACTCATGTTCAAACCTCTTTAGCTCACAATTAGCCAAATGGTTGCTCACAATTTTCTGGGGATCATGTTTTTTATACTCAATGGAGACCAAACTCAGGTCTTCCAGGGCTGCAGCCTCAGCTTTGGCGTGCCCGAAATCCAATAAAGAATAAGAATTTAGTCGAACGGGAAAAAATGACCACACCTTATTTGAAGATGCTTTGAGTTCTTTACTCACCCTGCCAATCACTGTTTGTCGGGCGATCTCGTGACAAGCCAACTTGTTGGGGATGAACAATGGTAATGCAAGCGGGGAGACAGTAGCTCCAAATACTCTGAAATAGGAGAACTCTGCCTCCACGTACCAGTACGCTATACCACTGAGATTTGCAGCAATGTCATCTGAGATGCGAGGTGGAGGATGACCAAAAATGGCGATGTGCAGGGGCACCATGACCCAGTTGAAAATTTCATAAATGAATTTGTCCGCTTTATTCTCCCACAGCTTGTCATGATATTCATGCATGGGTTTTTCTTGGTTTGGATTCCAAGCCCAGCTCATCAAAGGGAATGGTGTCATGGAACATACCGCGTCCATAATATAAGCAGACATGAAAAATGAGGATGGTCTCCCACTTGCCTTATTCTCCCAATATTTTGTGACCCGGTTGGACAAGTTGTCTGAGAGTATCTTTGCCCAGTTAAACAAGCAACCTTCTGTGACCCGAAACATGATAGGCACCCACGCAATGTAGAAATGTGATGTGTCCTCTCGTCCAAATAGTCGGCATGTCATCATTGCCACATACTTGTACTGTCACTCCAGCGAAGTGATTGAATAAATGCCCTGGTCATTTGCTTTGAATTTCATGGAGCACGAAACCCAATCTTTTATCAAACCGGGCATGGTTTTGTCATATTGAGTGCACTCCTTCTCTTTGAATTTCTCTAGGAATTCAACATCATATGTGTATTCATATTTTTTCGGGAGCTTATACATGGTTTGGATGTGCTCCGGTCTAAAAGTCCCGACCGTGACCCACTGGTTGTTCATGATAGTTCTGGTGGGTAAGTCTATGTGATCCAATGCCCATCGAATCATATCATAATATGGAAGCAACCGTGCTCTGGTTGCTACCTTGTGCATTCCAGATCGAACAACTATCTTGTATTTAGTGTTTAAGTCGTCATTTTCATTGTTGTCGGAGTCTGAATAATTCACCAAATCAGATTGCAGAATATCTGAAACAAACGACCAGCTAGAGACTGAATCAACACTCCGAGGTGAAGTGTAGGAGACATTATCCGAGCCTTGCCCTCCAACCTCGATATTCTCCTTTGCTGCTTTCCGTGGAGCCATGGATGAAACCTGCGTCTTTTCCCTTGTGCGATAGAACTGCGTATACATGCAGAAATTAGTTCACTCAAAAAATGAGGAGCTCTGCGTTCTTATGAAAAATGTTTTCATTATAATAAAATGAAACTCCTGTATATATTTGAAAATTTTGTACTTTTCGAAATAAGTATGTCAAATCGCAATTAGAAACAAATTTATTGTGTAAAATTCGATATTATTATTCATGGATTCACCCTAATTCTCCATTAATGTCATCAATGTTTGGCAGTTTGACAATCAGTCGGAGTAGGGAGAGAGATGGCTACCTCGGGAAACGTGTAAGCCTCGAGGTGTGGGATATATTTTTTCCTTATCTTAAATTATCAAATTTTACCGCCTTTTATCAATTCCTCGTTGTTCGCTACTTCGTAGATTTTCTTTTAACATTTTGAGTCCCCAACTCGCGAGATCGTGAGGACCGACTTTGGCTTAATTAAAAGTAATCGTGATTTGGAACATCATTAATTTTTATAATCCATTTATTTTCTATATCGTAACTTGGAACTTCGAAGGCAAGTTTCTGGGAGATTGGTACACCGAGTCACGAAACCGCGAGATGGCGATAATTAAGGCTCAATTAAGGGGAAGAAAATCATAGATTAGGTGACTAAATAATATTTCTATAATTACGTCATGACTTCATGAGTCGGGGTTTTAGACGTCGTAACTTTCAAAAAGATAGTGTCGAGTGGCGAGACGCCGAGAACAGATCTGACCATGGTTAGCTTTTTTCCTTTAATCCTTGACTAGGGTTATCACAAAGTACCTTGTGTTCTAGGCTCTTGGGGCTGTAAAAATAAAAACTTGGGTTTGACGAACGTCGAGGTGTGAAAACCCGACAATGTCAAATCACAAGTTAAAATATTTTACCCTAGTTAAAGCCTTGGGTGAAAATTTGAAAACGACTTCGCCGTTTCGTGACGTGGGATGCCTGAACTCAAGGATTAAAGTATCTGACTTGTGAGACTCCAAAGTGAAACTAAAAACAGAGAACATTCTTACGAAAGTGGATTTGTTTTGAAAGTAGAAAAATAATCACTGCCCACACGACAAGGTGGCAAAGTTTTCATATTCTCGGGGGAAAAAGCAAAAGACCTTCTTTAAATTCCAAGTACCAAAAATCGAAAAATGTGAAGGGTAAAAAATAAAACAAGGGTGGCTCCAGCATAGGCTCCAACTAGGGATCCCGCCTTCCTGTGAGGCGAGAAGAACAGTAGACCACGTGCCAATATTGGGTAAATGGAGTCATAAGCTAAAACAAGACGAAAAATTTACAGGAAAAAGGATCGAAAGGGGGAAAAGACTTCGGTTTTTACCTCGAGAAGTTTTTCAAAATCAGATACTCTCTTCAAACACAGCTGTAGTCCCTTTCACAACTTTCCTCTTTCCCACTACTAACTTTGGGGATGTTTTAAGACAGTCGAAATGACCCTAGGGGACGCAACAGATCTTGTGGCTCTCGGCTTGCATCAAAATAATGAGACTATATATTTTTTAATCGGGGAAGTCCTGTCTGAATTTGGGATGTGGATCAAGTTTTCAGGAAGTATTGGTTACCTGAGTAGAGTGATATTCACGTATAAAACCCTTACAGATATCTCAGACATTGCTTCACTGCCAGCGAGCCTGTTCAGTACCCCGATGAAGTTATTTGGCCCCTTTTACTGAATTTCCTTTCACCACTTCGGAAATTATTTATGCATTTAAATGCTAAGACGAGGGCAATCATTTCTGAATTTCCTTTCACCACCCGTCTTATAATTCATTTTTTTGAGTGCGAAGATGGGGGCAATCAGTTTATATCAGGGCTGATATCTGTGTAATATTTTGCAGTAGAGGTCTGTCGACTTATTTTGATTATTCGATATCAATCTTCCCTTGACCTTCACAACACCTTTGTTCTTAGGGAGACAGGGGAAAAAGATTTTTTTAAGGGGCATCCTTTTTGAGCAAGATTTGATTCTTTCGAAGCTGTTGAAAAACCTAGGAAAGTTAGGATTGCTCTAAACGTTCCTTCTCTTAGCAGGGGATCAAGTAGTTGTGAAGACCATATTTCTTTTCACAATCCATTTCGAGACTTAGGAAGTTGAAAATGAAAACTTTTATCCCTTCGTAATGAAATGCAAAGATGGCGGCTTTGTAAAAAGTTAGATCTAAAAACAGGCAGGATACAAGGTAGTGATTCATTGATAAAAAATGTAGAAGGTCAAAACAGTTTGAGACTGACTCTTGTAGACATTTTGGGGATGGTTACTTTCGACTGACTTTCTTATCTTGAGCGTATCATTCAATATACTTAAATTCAAAGGTTACCAAGCCAAGCAATAATCCTGTTATTTAACAATTTAGTCATTATTACCCTATGAACGATGTTACTTTGATTTAATTTTGACAGTCTTTGACGACATGTATATTGAGAAAACCCACCTTTACCTTTCTTTTTAGATTCTTTGTGCACTATGAAACTACTTTTTTGGGTATCACCTGTTTCATGCCGAATCATTTCTGGTACTGCTTTGCAAATTACTCCTCTCGCTATCTGGTAAGCGGCTGGAATCCTGCAAAAAGAAAATACGAACTTTATTCAAAAAATTATGAAAAGAAGAAAACAGAAAGTCTAAAGGGAAATAAAAATGCATGTATATACAATTTTTTTTTTTTTTGAACTCTTATGTCATGTAATGTTTCAGATATCGCCCATTGACAGGGGCGCTAAGGACTTCTCTGTCGATGTTCTCCAACATAAAATAATTTTTCCCTTCTAGAGATGAGACCCTGAATGGTCCATACCAGAGGTGGTCAAATTTACCATTCTTCACAGCTTCCTCTCTTCTCGCATCCCATCTTAACACCAAATCACCTGGAGAAAATTCTTGATCCTTCGCTTTTCGGTCGAAAAGTGATTTCATGTCATCTTGGTACTGCTGCATATTTTCGTCAACCTTGGTTCTCTGTTGTTGGACCTCAATCAATTGATTTATTGTCCTGGTCACAGGATTGGGTTCTTCATTTTGGTCTTGCCACAACTTCATTACCGGTAGCGCCAGGTTTATGGGTAGAACGACGTCTGTCCCATAGACCATCTGAAAAGGTGAAAGGCCGATAGATATTTTCGTGCTTATGCGGTTTGCCCATAATGCGTATTTTAAATGTACATTCCAAGACCTCTTGTTCTCATCCAATACCTTCTTGATAATGTTTACCAGGCTCTTATTCAATGACTCGGCCAATCCGTTCCCTTGGGGGTAGTATGCAGTGGAATGTCCGAGAATGATGTTGTATTTCTGACAAAAACTGATCATAGACATGGAATTAAATGCTTGGGCGTTGTCAGTAACTATCTTTTGGGGACAACTGAATCTCGACAAAATATTTTCCTCCAAGAAGTCGCTTACCACCGCGTCTGTTTCTTTCTTGGTTGGAATGGCTTCCACCCATTTAGTAAAATAATCTGTGGTTGTTATGATCCACCTATGCTGAGCACTAGAGTGAGGGTTGATATCACCTATGAAGTCTAGGCCCCATTGTTGAAATGGGGCCTCATTTTTGACTGGAACGAGTGGTAGTGCAGGGAGTTTCTTTTTCCCAGCAAATATTTGACAAGGATCGTACACGCATACTTTAGCATTTACCTCTGGAAATAATTTTAGCCAATAGTAGCCTGCTCTCAAAATCTTATAAGTTGTGGCTCTCCATGCATGGTGTCCTCCACATATTCCTTCATGAAATTCTTCTATAACCCGTGGAGTTTCCGACTCAACCAAACAGACTAGCAGGAACCCGAGTGGATCCTTCTAGTATAGCTGATTTTGTGCGATGCAATATTTTACCGCATGGAGTTTTAAAGTTCTACATTTGGCTGGTGATAGTCTATATGGGAATTTCAAGTTCAACAAGCAGAACACTATATCTTTGTACCAGCCCGACGATATGAACTTTTTCTCAATCTTTGTTGGATCTGTCTGGTCATCCGGCTCGTGCAGGGATGTGTCTCCGTCTTCTTCTTGGAGGCAATTAATATCAAGATCTCTAAGATTCGACTCAGCCAAGAGTTTGGCCAGACCCTACCCCTTTATCAGTTTAGTCAGCTTGACTTCCAAATCGAATTACTGTATTTTAGCGAGCCATCACCCTCTTTTTCCGTCACTGTCCGTCTATACCAATATGTCCTTTACAAAACCGGTGGGCACATACGCGATTATCTTTGAATGCAGCACATAAGTTCTGAACGCCTTCAACGCTTTTACCATTGCGTATGCTTTTTTTTCCATTATGTTATATTTCAGTTTTGCATCTCTGAGGCTTTTGCTGAAAAACGCTATCGGTTGATCGAACCCCTCTTCATTTTTCTGCAAGAGTATCGTGGCGATGGTATGTTCAGAAGAAAAAGTGAAGATGAGGAAATATTTCAGATAATCCGGACTTGCTAGTACGGGTGCCTCGCTTATAAATTTTTTGATGTGCGTGAAAGATGCCCTGGCCTCGGGAGTCCAGTTTACCCCACTATTTTTCTTCAACATTCTTGTAATCAATTTGACAGTCTCAGCGAAATTGGGAATGAACCTTCGTAGAAAATTTATCTTACCTAAGAATGATTGAATTTATTTTATATTTCTTGGGATAGTGATAGTGTCTATCACTTTAATCCTCTCAGTATCAATACTAATTCCTTCCTTAGATACGACATGGCCTAGAAGCTTACCTTGTTGCATAGCAAAATGAGATTTCTTTGGATTCAGGGATAGACCAAACCTGCGACACTTTTCGAACATCTGTCTTAGATGCATCAAATGTTCTTCATCAGTTTTAGAAAATACCGTCAGATCATCAAGGTAAATGACTATGAACTTGTCTCTTTCCCCCACGAAAGCGATGTTCATAGCTCGCTGGAAAGTAGCCTCTGCATTCATCAAACCAAAAGGCATTTTGTCATACATGAAAGTACCCCAGGGCATGGTGAATGCAGTTTTTTCCCTATCCTGTTCATTCATAGCGATCTGATTATAACCAGAGAAGCCATCTATCATTGACATTCGATTAGCTCCAACAACCTTTTCTAAGATGTGGTCCATCTTGGGCAGCGAGTAATTATCTTTGAGAGACGACTTGTTTAGGTTTTGGAAATATACAGATAGTCTGATTTCCCCATTCTTTTTCTTGAATGGGACTAGGTTAGCTACCCAATCCAAGTATCTCAAAGGTACAATTATCTTTGCGTCCAAGAGTTTTTTGAATTCCCTTTCTAACATGGGTAACAGTACGGGGTTAATTTGCCTAAGATTTTGCCTAAACGGTTTGACCCCGGGTTTCAGAGGTATCTTGTGATCAATAATGGAAGTGTCATATGTTTTCAATTCATCATAGGACCAGGAAAAAACATCTTTGTATTGCCTGAGAAAGTCTTGGTACTTCTCTTTCGTTTTGGGAGGGAGGAATTTCGATAGTTTTACCATTCGAGGTTCTTTTTCGGTCCCTATATCACAGTCCTCCACCTCTTCTGGCTGGGGCTGCAAAGTGGCCTTTACAGGTACATCGTTCTGATCAAAAAGTCTTTCCAAAGGAATCAATCCTTTGGGAATTTGATTATTTTTTAGGACCATCATATGATGATCCGCGATTTTTTCTCGGAAAGATTTGGGTTCTTCTCCTTCTTGCATGATCCACATGGAATCATTTTGGTTTTCTTGGTCATCGTGAGTTTCTGAAAATTCTCCTACTGCAGTAAGGAACCTCTTAATATGTTCATCATCTTCAAAGACTTGCCAATGTCAGATATTGTCTAGTATGGAAGGCTTGTATTTGATTTCAATATGGTATTTCCGTTTGAAGGTCGTGGGAGGGGAAAAGGTTGAGGCTGCCTTTGCCAATGCATTATCATGTAGATTCTCGGTGCGAGGGATAAAAAGGATATTTACAGATGAGAAATTTTTTTCGATGAGATCCCAAGTACAATTTCTATATGCTCTTAGTCTGGGATGCCTGGTTGAGTATTGTCAGTTCACTTGTCTTACTATCAATTCCGCATCATCGTATACCTCCAAGTTCATTATATTTAATTTCTTGGCAGCCTCTAATCCTAAGATCAATGCTTCATACTCACATACGTTATTAGTGTGATCTATGTCCCACTATAAATGATAGGAGAAAGGAACAATGAACTTACCTTCAGGTGCTACCAAAAGTACCCCAACACTAGCTCCTTTAGAAGACGAAGCGCCATCGAAATACATTTTCCATACACCCGTATTACACAGCTCTTCTGTCAAGGGGATTAACTCTTCTTGCTTTGCATTGATTTCCTCCAGGAAACCATCCAGACCATCATCAAACGACAAAATGCAGTTTCCCAGATCTTGGTCTGTGATGTAAATGGGGAATTTGTGTGGGTTTTGAGGGTCACTGACTGTGTATGATAATCTTGTCTCTCTGTATAAATGAGTGAACTGACCCTCGAACACAGAGATTGTGGCATAGGACATGTCTAACTGAAGGGATCCTCCCAACTTGGCCCCCCATGACCTGGATAACAACATACCGTACTTGGGGGGAATATCGGCAATAACCACATCCATTAGGATACTTTTAATAGGGACCTGAGCCAAAGTAACTACCAGATCCTTTATCATTCCCATTCATTTAACCTTCCTTGTATCAAATGAATACAGATTCCCATAAGGCCTTGTGATCTGGAGACCCAACTTCTCCATTATAATCTTGGGCATAACATTGTGGGAAGCCCCAGAGTCTAACATACAATTATGCAACAACTGATCATGTATATTCAGGGTGATATAGAAGGGAGCGATGTTGTCTTTGGACCCTTCGAAATGGGGACCAAAGGTGATGTTAGGTCTATCATCTTCCAAGTTTATAACATCAGAGTGGCTTTCTGGTTTGGAAACACCTATCATTTGGTGATCTGTTTGCGATAAACAAGGTTTTTCGCCAATTCCACCAAAAGGATGGGTATTTTAATTTTTCTTAACTCGTTTTCGATATTGAACGCTCTGTTTACATTGTCCATGTGTCCAGTTGAGGCTCCCAAATTCTTTCTTTCTGACTTGTTCGTCTGGACAGATTTACCATTCATGGGCTTAGTTGAAGAATTATTTTTGTTTGCGGGTTTGATTGGCTGTGTTTGAGCTCCGGATTTTTCTACCTCGGATTCCTGAGTGCTCACTCTTCTCGTTTCGTTGTTGGGTGGTGGAGTCTCGTCTGAAGGAGGCTTGTAAACTTGACCTCTCTGAAGGATTTTGCTGGGTTGAATTGTCGAGGTAGATTTATTGTTAGATCTCAGGTTGTACCTTGGCTGAAGCTCAGCCATCATTATCACATCTTCTGGTTGGGATTCACAGATCTCATTGGGATCACCCTCTTCACTCTCGTTCGACATCTCTAACACATTCAGAGACCTTTCGTAGTCTTCGCGAGTTAGATATGGTTGACTACAGTCATCACCAAAATTTGCAACGTCATTATCTGAATCCTCGAAGTCCTGAAAATCGTTAGCTCCTATAAAATTTTCATTCTTCAAGGGAGCTTGTATTTTTTGATCTTCCTTTTTTATTGGTCTTGGCTGATTTGGAGGGTTTTGAATTTTTCTGAAATCCTTTTTCGGGTAAGAGTCGGACTTGGACTGTTCGAGTTCCATCCGGGTTATTTTGTTTGACAACTCTTTGATCACCCTAGCCATATCGTCCACCCTATCGTCGGAGGCTCTATTGGACCCTTAAGGGCCTGCTTATTCTCTGAAACGCTTGGGCTCTCAGTTACCAGTCTCTACTCCAGCCTTAAGTTTACCCGAAGCCATTATGTTAGATTCTATCTCTACCGCATCGTCCTGCATACGGTTTAAGGTGGCTCCCCTTCGTTCTCGCAAAAGTAATGCGAAGTCAGGCTCGAAAGCTCTGGCGAAGGTCACTTTGGCAGAGGGTTGAGATGGTTTGACTTCGGCTAGGATTTTATTGTACAGTTTATTGAATCTCAGAATGAACTCCATGACTGATTCCAAGTTCTTTTTCTTCAAAGACCCAAATTCGGTCAGATAATAGAGATGGTCTTTTCGCTCGCCCCATTGTCTAAGGAAAGCATCTTCCAAGGCATCATATGATGGGATAGAGGTTGTGGGTAGGCTCCAAAACCAATTCTGGACCTGACCTTCAAAATTTTTCACAAGGAGTCTCGAATATACATCCTCGTGCTCGATAACGAAGATATCTGCGAATTGGTCAAAGAAGTTAATATGTTCTACGGCGGTCAAATCTCCCTCCCCAGTGAATTTCAGTAAATTTTTTATGTATTTTTCTGGAAGATCATGTAGGGGGACAAGTAACACCAAAGGGGCATATCGAGCTGTGAATTTCTCAAAAACTTTGGGAGGGGGGGGAGGCCCTTGACCTCCACCTCCTCCTTGGGGGATTCCACCTCCTCCTTGGGGGTCTCCTCCTCCACCTCCTCCAAAACCTCCCCCTCCTCCTATAAACCCTCCACCTCCTCCTCCAGTGGCTGCCATCGTTGTTTGTGGAGAGTTATAAATGGGGTTTTCAAAAAATAAAAGGGGTTTTATATTTTCTTCGCTAAGAGGCGATTCCGATGAGGATGGATAAGGAACGCGAGGAGTAGGTTCCTCAGACTTGCAAGAGACGAAATTGGGAAAACTGAAGGGTGTGGGAAATGAGTGTGTAACACACTCTTCATGATTTGGAGAAGTCAGGAAATTTAACTGTAGATAAGATGGTGTTTTGAAAGACGACGAACCTTCAAAAGGGCCCCTTCCCCTCTGTATCAAGGGGACTGTAGGATGAATCTCACTTTCAATTTCGGTATAGGGCATTGAATGTTTAGCGTCAAAGTAAGGATTGAGCAAGGTCTAGGGTTCGGAAGGAATCTAGACCCTTGGTGATGGGATTTCAAGTTGGTAAGCTGCAGTGGTTGGCTTAAAAGAGCCTCTCACCTTTAAAAATTTTTCAGGATCGGAAACAGGTATAATCTGCTCACCATCCAGGTTCTGTCTGGTATTCCTTCGAGTGAATGCCAATTAATTTATTTGTGGAGTCACCAAGTGAAAGATAAAATTCCTTAAAAGGTGTGTACTCTTTGTTCACCATCAAAGGGTAACACTTTCAATGAAAAACAATTTGTCGTTTCCCCAGGGAAAAATATTTTGTAACTTCGTTCCCCGACAACGGCGCCAGTAAGATGTTGTTCCTGAGTCTATACTAAGGCTTAAAATTATAGTGTCAAGGCATATGAAAGTGGTTAGGATAAGGAAAGGATAAAAATCAAACTTTGGAGAAGAGTCTAAGGGAGATTTCTTCGTTGGGGTTGTCTGGCTTCGAACTTCTCCTGAATAGTTATGTCACGTTCAATGGATGCCCATGATTATTCAAGCTCGGCCCAGTTAGTGGTTTTTTTAAGGATAGTGCTGAAGAGGTTCAAGGCAATATGCATTTGGTTCAATAATTCAGGTTCAACGTTGGGTTGAGTTGGTGTAGGAACGGTCATGGGGGAACAATAGTGGTAAGAGAATTGTCAAGAAAGATTTAGTGTTGTCTCAGTTAAGTTTCATAAAAGAGAATTCACGATTACAGTATTAAAGATGTATGAAAATCAAAGGCTCGTTTCTGTAACTATATTATATCTTAATCAAAGGGCGATATGGGGGAAAAACATTAAGCTGCTTACAGTGTCAGGTTCCTATCAAGGGAAAATCTCAAGAAGTAAACGAAAGAAGAAAATATTGAAGGAAATAACCGATGTAACAAAAATATATGTAGAATTCTGAAACTGCAAATTGGTTTTACACAGCTGATAGCTGGTGCAGAGGAAAGGCAATCAACAATCACAGAAAACCCAAATTTATTCGTTATAGCAGTGGTATTACTAAATTATAATGAAGCACATCAATTACGAATATGAATTGAAAATGAAAAATGAGGAACAAGAAAGCAAACTTGTAATACAGAAGTGACGGAATTGAGAATCTCAGATCTGCTTGTATTAAGTCTCAATGCAAAAACTCTATTAAAAAATCTCAAAAAGGGTCCAGCCTTGTTTATTTCTTTCTGGGATATATTTATACAATTTCTACAAAGCAAGTAGAATCTCAATGGTCGCAAAATTTCCGCTATAACAGAGGAAAGAGAAATCACTCGATCTCCCTTATTTTGTCTTCATCTAGTGCCAGGTGCTCATCTTCGCATGGCCTAAGTGTAGGCAATACATCTTTGCACGAGTCAAGATACGAGCTGTGAAGGTTCCGCTTGACAGCTGGCCTCGGCGAAGTAACATTCTCGGGCCAACTGCTGTATCTTGTCCCCCATTTGTGCATCAACAATGTCTAGGGCACTTAGTTGCGTGTTGGGCTGAATCAAGTGCTTCTCAACTCGATCCATGTCCACCCTGTCCATCTGAGAGATATCGACCGAATCTCTCTCCTACTTCTCTTTCAGATCAAGCGATATCTATTCTACATTCATTTGTATTAACGTTTCGGCATCTCCTCCAGTGTCCATACCCAACAACTCTCCCTCTATAGAATTGAAGGCTTCTTCTAAAGAATTGGTCACTTTTTGGGCCTGTTCTTTGCCCAGGGAAATATTATGCTCCCAATCCTTCAACAAAATGTTACCTCTAGTTTGTTCTGGGAGGGTGAGTCTAGGAGAACCTGCCGAAACTATGTCATTCGTGGCTATCACCGCCTCCTGGAAGGCGACCCAAGCCGCTTCTGCATCTCTTTCTTTGACAGTGAGGTTCTCAGAAACCCGATGCATCAACAGACAATCCTCTCGGATTGTTCCCACTTTGGTGAGAAAACTCTATTGTGCAGAAGAGATCTTGCTCCGAATCTAGGTCGCTCGGGATTTAAACCCCTCAACATCGATCACCCTGCTTTCCGCGATCTCTAACTGAGCTTGCAGCTCTGCAATCATAGTCCTCTATTGACCAGCCTGCACCCGACCATCTCGGATCACTAAATGCGCTTTGGCCAACTTGGATTTGAGCACTTCTATTTCCTTTTTATCAGCCAGTCGGACTAGTTCTATTTCCCCGCTCACCTGACCTTTAGTGCTTTCTACGGCCGAAGCTACTCTGGCTTCGAGAGTCTTGATCAGGCGATTTTTCCTTTTGAGCTAGTTTTTTAATACTCTGACTGAGAATTGATTCACTGATGCATACGCTCCTAGCGTTCCTGCGATCTCTGTGGAAAATTCCTCATTCTTTTTGTTCTTTCCATCGGTCATAACCTTGAATTTTTTAGCAGTCGATCCTTCGTCCTGGTAAAACTCCCTTTTCACCACCGCTTTTCTCTTTTTGTCAAAGAAGAACATGTTTGGAGGAAGTTCTTCTATTCTGATAGGCCTCAGTTCCTCATTGAAAATCCATCCTTCTTCTATATTTCCTTGCGTTGACTGCAAGGGGGTGACAGAAGTGATGGGTTCCCCGATTTTTTCGCTGCGTTTCCTGAGGTGGCGACTGAGTCCTGCTTCTTCGGAGGTTCAGGGGTCTTCATATCATTTTTCGGATTCTCGCTCTCTGGCGGGTCTGGATTCTGTGCCTCTGCTTCAAGCCTCTTTGTTTTCTCCCCCTCGTTTTGGCCTTTTCCTGATCCAGAAGTTGCATCATTGGGGCCTTCATAATCTTTCGGTTCTGTCTCAGCAATGCCCGGGCTCCCTCCTCGCAGCACCGCGGGAAGACATCTCCATCTGTGTTCTTGAAATCTCAATACCGAGGTTGTGTCTTCGGGTGCTAAAGATCGGATCCGAGCTAGCACTTCCTCATAATATCTCGCCCCTCAGAAAATGTCATCCGTGGGTGAAAACTTATGTTCAAACCTCTTTAGCCCAGAATTAGCCAAATGGTTGCTCACAATTTTCTGGGGATCATGTTTTTAATACTCAATGGAGACCAAACTCAGGTCTTCCAGGGCTGCAGCCTTAGCTTTGGCATGCCCGAAATCCAATAAAGAATAAGAATTTAACCGAACGGGAAAAAACGACCACACCTTCTTTGAAGATTCTTTGAGTTCTTTACTCAACCCACCAATCACTGTTTGTCGGGCAATCTTGCGACAAGCCAACTTGTCGGGGATGAACAATGGTAATGCAAGAAGGGGGATGATAGCTCCGAATACTCTAAAATAGGAGAACTCTGCCTCCATGTACCAGTCCTCTATACCACTCATATTTGCAGCAATGTTGTCCGAGATGCGAGGTGGTGGATGAAAAAAAATGGCGATGTGCAGGGGCACCATCACCCAGTTGAAAATTTCATAAATGAATTTGTCCGCTTTATTCTCCCACAGCTTGTCGTGATATTCATGCATGGGTTTTTCTTGGACTGGATTCCAAGCCCAACTCATCAAAGGGAATGGTGTCATGGAACATACCACGTCCATAATATAAGCAAACATGAAAAATGAGGATGGTCTCCCACTTGCCTTCTGCTCCCGATACTCTGTGACCTGGTTGGCCAAGCTCTCTGAGAGTATCTTTGCCCAGTTAAACGAGAAACCTTCTACGACCCGAAACATGATAGGCACCCACGCAATGTAGAAATGTGATGTGTCCTCTCATCTGAATAGTCGGCATGTCATCATTTCCAAATACTTGTACTGTGGCTCCAGCGAAGCGATTGAATAAACGCCCTAGTCATTTGCTCTGAATTTTGCGGAGCGCAAAACCCAATATTTTATCAAACCGGGCATGGTTTTGTCATATTGAGTGAACTCCTTCTCTTTGAATTTCATTAGGAATTCAACATCATACATGTATTTAGATGTTGTCGGGAGCTTATACATGGTTTGGATGTGCTCCGGTCTAAAAGTCCCGACCGTGAACCGCTGGTCGTTCATGATAGTTCTGGTGGGTAAGTCTATGTGATCCAATGCCCATCAGATCATATCATAATATGGAAGCAACCGTGGTCTGGTTTCTACCTTGTGCATTCTAGATTGAACAACTATCTTGTATTTAGTGTTCAAGTCGTCCTTTTCATTGTCGTCGGAGTCTGAATAATTCACCAAATCAGATTGTAGAATATCTGAAACAAATGACCAGCTAGGGACTGAATCAACACTCTGGAGCGTCGGAGACATTATCCGATCATTTCCCTCCAACCTCGATATTCGCCTTTGCTGCTTTCTGTGGAGCCATGGCTGAAACCTACGTCTTCGCCCTTTTGCGATAGAACTGCGTATACATGCAGAAATTAGTTCACTCGGAAAATGAGGAGCTCTGCTTTCTTATGAAAAATGTTTTCATTATAATGAAATGAAACTCTTGTATATATTTGAAAATTCTGTACTTTTCAAAATAAGTATGTCAAATCGCAATTAGAAACAAATTTATTGCATAAAATCCAATCTTATTATTCGTGGATTCACCCTAATTATCCATTAATGTCATCAATGTTTGGCGGTTTGACAATCAGTCGGAGTAGGGAGAGAGATGGCTACCTCGGGAAACGTGCAAGCCTCGGGGTGCGGGATATGTTTTTTCCTTATCTTAAATTATCAAATTTTACCACCTTTTATCAATTCCTCGCAGTTCGCTACTTTGTAGATTTTCTTTTAACATTTTGAGTCCCCAACTCGCTAGATCGCGAGGACTGACTTTGGCTTAATTAAGAGTAATCATGATTTGGAACATCATTAATTTTTATAATCCATTTATTCGCTATATCGCAACTCGGAACTTCGAAGGCAAGTTTATGGGAGATTGGTATGCCGAGTCGCGAAACCGCGAGATGGCGATAATTAAGGCTCAATTAAGGGGAAGAAAATCTTAGATTAGGTGACTAAATAATCTTGCTATATTTACATCGTGACTTCGTGAGTCAGGGTTTTAGACGCCGTAACTTTTGAAAAAATAGTGCCGAGTGGTGAGACGTCGAGAACAGATCTGACCATGGTTAGCTTTTTGCCTTTAATCCTTGACCAGGGTTATCACAAAGTACCTCGTGTTCTCAGCTCTTGGGGCTGTAAAAATAAAAACTTGGGTTTGACGAATGCCGAGGCGCAAAAACCTAACAACGTCAAATCATGAGTTAAAATATTTTACCCTAGTTAAAGCCTTGGGCGAAAATTTGAAAATGACTTCGCCATTTTGTGACGCGGGATGCCTGAACTCAAGGATTAAAGTATCCGACTTGTGAGACTCCGAAGTGAAACAAAAAAGAGTGAACATTCTTACAAAAGTGGATCTGTTTTGAAAGTAGAAAAAGCATCGCTGCCCACGCGACAAGGTGGCAGAGTTTTCATATTCTCGGGGGGAAAAATCAAAAGACCTTCTTTAAATTCGAAGTACCGAAAATCGAAAAATGTGAAGGGTAAAAAATAAAACAAGGGCGGCTCCAACATGATGAAAGGAAATTCTTGTAATAATTTCCCTCATCTCAGCAAAATGGAAAATTGCTAATTGAAGTGGTGAAAGGAAATTCAATGGGAGTGGCATATAACTTCACTGGGGTACTAAACAGGATCATTGGAAGTGAAGCAATATCTATGATATATGTATGGATGTCATAAATATCTACAAAATATACTCTGACCTCTATTTCTCTTTCTGATAATATTTACATTCTGGACCAATGAGGGATTCCCTAAATAAAAATTTTACAGCTACTTAACCTTTATGAGAATAGAGTCGGTTAAGGTTTGAAATTTTGGTTAAATTCAATTTGATTATCTTGAACAAATCTGAACTCAATTTCAGGAAAGGGAAATTTTAAATAGCCTAAATTCATATCGATAGTTGGGGATGTTTTTAAGGTTTTCTAAGATTTGGTTGAAGTTCAGTTTTTCTTTGTATGATTAATCCTTAAAACTGTTTCTCAGAAATGCAATAATGAATCCATTTACCCAATAAAGACACTTGGTCTATTTTTCTTCCATGTCTCAATAATCCCCATATGGATCCTATGTTGGAACACATACAATTCTGAACTTTTTAGATTTATATTTTGTACTTCATGAAAATAAAATTTTACCCGAAGAGAGCAGAAACTTGGAAAGTGGCCTTTTAATTTTAAAACAAATTCATTATTGGTTAGTTAATAATAAGGTGCACATGATATCCACTGTTGATGAGTTTTCCATTTTGATCTAATTATCCTAATAACCTTTGGAGTTCTGGAGCCACATGAGTTTTAAAGAGGTAAATCTCTAATAGTCACTTCAGAGCTCCACACCTCGTATGTTTCAATAAGTCTAAACAATAAAAAAAACCGAAGTCAGGGATCCCTAAATACTTAAAGTTAATGCAATTAATTAAGAATTAAGATCAACTACAAGATAATTAATGACATTCAAGATTGTCTAAAGTTAACAATTTGAATAATTACTGTAATTTTCCAAGTAACAAATTTCATCAGACTTTTTTATAATCTCTCTGTAAACAGATCTATACAAGATTTTTGAATTTCAAAATTATTTTACTATTTACAATTGAGAGTTTTTTTAATTGAAGAGATTACATACCTCTCTTTTTACAGGAAGGCTAGTATTATTTCCTTAAATATTATGGCACCGCAAAAGGTTGCAAGAAAACTTGATGGATCAGATTTCAGAATCTAGTGGAATGATAAATTAGTTCGGAGGCTGGATAAAGTAAGAAACATACCAAATATAACAGGGAAGGGGCTAAATAGACAGAAAATGGAGCACAAACTCTCTGGAGTGCTAAGTATTTGAAGTACATGATCTCCTTCCGCATGTCCTTTTGATTTCAACGATGGATATTTACTTCAGAACTCCAAGCTTTGGGCGTTCCAAGGTGCAGATCTCTAAAATGATAAATCCCCGAAGTGGAGGATCTCCTATTGTGTGTCCTCTTGATTTCAATGACATAGATTTACTTCAAAAATTTGGGCTTTGGGAGTTCTCACTTCACACATCTATATTTATTTTGAAGTGGTTATCCCCAAAGTGGAGGATCTCCTACCACGTGTCCTCTTGATTTCAATGGTGAGGATTTACTTCAGAACTCTGGGATTTAGGCATTCTGAGGTGAAAATATTTGAAGTACTAAGTATCTAAAGTAAAGGATCTCCTTCTAGGTGTCCTCTTTGATCAACAGTCCATATGGGCTTCAGGTCTTCAGGACTTCTTTACTCAGCATTGCTTGTCTCCCTCCAGAGTATGAAATAGCCGAATACGGGGATCGTTTGACACATGTCCCCCGCTCAGATCAATGGATAGGAATTACATGAAATTCATTCTATATTCTCTAAATATGACCAAGATTCATGACCTCGACTTAACTTTGGTCACTTATCTCACTTTGCGAAGATCGAAATTTAGATTTTAATGGATCGTGGAGATCAGCGATTGAGAATGATTGTGGGGGGTGAAGTTGTGTGAGGTTTAATTTTGAAGGAGGTCCCACAATTTAAACCATGGTTTTATATCAGGGGTACATGGCATCACTAGGTGCATTGCAATATGAAAACATGGTTTCTTCAAACCACCCCCTCATGCCCCCACAAAATAGAGAAACATAAAGGGACATTGGAGCAACACCTGTCACACCTACCACATCAGTTACACCATTTACCTCACCACCTAAACTTGTCCCCACATCATCCTATTCGTGATAAGTTACTCTTTCCCGTAACTATTAGCCATCACATGATGAGCCAACGCTGAGATACCTATCACATTATCACTCCCCCCATATTTTCAACTGATATTCTTTTTCCAGTAAATGCATCTGAAGAACAGATAGCAATGGAATCAGATGGTGAGGACAATAAACAAATGATTATGGTAGCCTCAATGGACATGTGTGACCAATTCAAAGACAAAAGGAAAACAAGAGTGTTTGCGAGCAGATGAAGAGACAGATGAAAGTGTCATCTCAAATAATATCTGTCCGCTATCGTTTCATTCGAATTACATTCCATTTTTAGGAGATACTGCATGAAGTCCAATGGTTTTGAGTTGTGACATTTTTTGTATAAATAGATAGATTTCAAATCTATTTAGGGTTGCTTCTTGCTAGATGTAATAGAGAAAACTCTCCTTTTTGAGTATTAATACAAGTGTAGATAGAGATTCTAATTTTCATTCAGTTTGAGTTGTGTGTTTCTCCTATATTTCCGTATCTATGAATTTCCTTATGTAATTCCTTGGTAATCAGGATTACAATTTAGTATCACAACTACTGTAATCACATTATATCGGCAATTCATTAAGTAATCCATTTTTCCTCTGTATTTACTATAACTAAAGCAAGACCAACAAGCTATTTGAATTACTGCATTTCATGTATTTCTCAAGGGTGCGCTCTCTACTTATCTTCTACTACAATAGGGTGATACTCCTCAACAATTGATGCCCTGCTTTGTTTAACAGTTTTGTAGTTTCCCTCACACCATTTGATATTACAATTTTGACTCAGATAACAAAAATACAGCCTCTGTACTATCCTATTATTAATTTCATTTAAGGATCATTTCTTATATAACTAAAGGTAGAAAAAGAACTCTTTTAAAAAATTCTCTTTAAGCATTCCTGATGCCTAACCTTACTCTTTGAGCCTTAGGATTAATCTCAAGAAAAACAGTCACATTATCATCCAATAGTTCTTGAGTAAATAAACAATGAACAAATGAGAAATCATACACATACACAGTACACCAGTGTTTTTACATGGAAACCAAAAGTGGGAGAAAAACACAAAATGATTTTTCTTATATGTCTTTAACAATTACATTCATTGGAAGCACCAACTTCCTTTGTTTTCTAGCTGCAACTAGAAGGAGGCTCCAACCCCCTATTTTCTCAGGATACAACCCAAGGGAAGATCCAACTCCCCTATTCTCTGGCTACAACCAGATGGTGGCTACAACCCCCTATGTTCTCCAGATACAACCAGAAGGTGGCTACAACCACCTGTCCTTGCCCCGTCTATCCACCCTGACGTATAAGTAGAATGATGAACCAATGTCACACTATCACTGTGAGATATAATATTTTAAACATGTACTAATCAACCTGCACCAAACAAATTGTACCAATAACCTGAACCATACATCAACCATGCATCAACCTGTACCTCAACTTGTAATCAACATCTACCATAAACAAGTTCATCAACCATGCACCAACCTGTACCAAACAACATGCAATCAACATGTACCATAAACAAGTCCATCAACGATGCACCAACTTGTACCAAACAACTTGTAATCAACTTATACCATAAACAAGTGCATCAACCATGAACCAACCTATACCAAACAACTTGTAATCAACATGTACCATAAACAAGTGCATCAACCATGCACCAACCTGTACCTCAACATGAACCATGAATAAGTGCATCAACCATGCACCAAACCTGTACAAATAAACTGTCACAACAACGTGTCCATACAACCTATCAAAACAACATGTCTCATCAATATTATCAACCAAATCAGATCTACTCACCAAAATCAATAACCAATACAACTCTCAAATATGTGCATCAACCAAGCATAACACAACAACTCATAATCATCACCAAGATCAATATGTGCTTCTAATAATATACCAATACAAGTATGCTACATCATC